>OZ030395.1:5126449-5584835 GCA_964023965.1 Melinopterus prodromus | reverse complement strand
CGCGAAGAGACATTTTGACTAGTTTTTGCTGCCGCGATGGCTCGCGGAAGGTATTTTGACCACTTTTTATACCCGCGAAGCCGCGAGAGAGACATTTTGACTAGTTTTTGCTGCCGCGATGGCTCGCGGAAGGTATTTTGACCACTTTTTATACCCGCGAAGGCGCGAGAGAGTCATTTTGACTAGTTTTTGCTGCCGCTATGGCTCGCGGAAGGTATTTTGACCACTTTTGGCTGTTCGACCAGTTTTTGTGTCCGCGAAGGCGCGAGATAGACATTTTGACTAGTTTTTGCACTCGCGATGGCTCGCGGAAGGGTTTTCGACCAGTTTTTGTGTCCGCGAAGGCGCGAGATAGACATTTTGACTAGTTTTTCTGTCGCGATGGCTCGCGGAAGGCTTTTCGACCAGTTTTTGTGCCCGCGGAGGCGCGAGATAGACATTTTGACTAGTTTTTGCTGTCGCGATGGCTCGCGGTAGGCTTTTGGACCAGTTTTTGTGTCCGCGAAGGCGCGAGATAGACATTTTGACTAGTTTTTGCAGTCGCGATGGCTCGCGGAAGGCTTTTCGACCAGTTTTTGTGCCCGCGAAGACGCGAGATAGACATTTTGACTAGTTTTTGCTGTCGCGATGTCTCGCGGAAGGCTTTTCGACCAATTTTTGTGCCCGCGAATGCGCGAGTTAGACCTTTTGACTAGTTTTTGCTGTCGCGATTGCTCGCGGAAGGCTTATCGACCAGTTTTTGTGCCCGCGAAGGCGCGAGATAGACATTTTGACTAGTTTTTGATGTCGCGATTGCTCGCGGAAGGTTTTTGGACCAGTTTTTGTGTCCGCGAAGGCGCGAGATAGACATTTTGACTAGTTTTTGCAGTCGCGATGGCTCGCGGAAGGCTTTTCGACCAGTTTTTGTGCCCGCGAAGACGCGAGTTAGACCTTTTGACTAGTTTTTGCCGTCGCGATTGCTCGCGGAAGGCTTATCGACCAGTTTTTGTGCCCGCGAAGGCGCGAGATAGACATTTTGACTAGTTTTTGATGTCGCGATGTCTCGCGGAAGGCTTTTCGACCAGTTTTTGGATTTCACGCATGGATCGTGCCATCCACTCAGAAGTCCAGGGTTCAAGCCCAGGTTAGGCAGGGGAATTTTCAAATACTCCGTCTCCCCGACTGCCGCACAGACAAGCCACTGGCTTTGTGCACATAGCAACATCCCCACAAAAAAAAAAAAAAAGTTACGAACAATTTTAGTTTGAACTATTTTCTCTAATCCGGATAATCAGATATTTGTTTATCCAAAACAACAGAAGTTTTATATATATGCAAGATATATCAATAGATCCCCAAAAATAACACGGAAACAAAAAGAGTTCAATTGTATGTAAATAATAGTGTAATAGTCAATATAAAACCGTTCTATAGATCGTTGTCTATAATCTTAATTTAAGATTCAGGGGTTTGTTTGCTCCACCTGCCCATCGCGCTGAGCTGTATAAACGGTCATTCTCTTACCAGGTCAGTCACATATACAATGGTCTCGGGGAAGATATGAAAAAATTATCGTTAAACAGTTTTGGGGGAAAGGTGAAGTGTTGTCTGTTTGCTCAACAGGGGGGACTTTAGGCATTGAGCGCACATCGGAGGCTGTTTTAATTTTTATTTTTTTATGGGCATGTGCGATGTTTTGTCGAGTTGGATTTGCAGCAATTACGTGTAATTAGACTCTACAGTAATTTTTTGTTTTGATATGTTCTCGGAATTATTGTTATATTAATGGTACTTAGTTCTAGTACGCGTTTTTTCCGTTTTGTTTTTGGGGGTTGCGCAAACCTGGAAACCATTGCACGAGTCGCCACTGTGCTAAACTGAACAAGAATACCATTATAAAGACAAATACACTCACCGTATGTGGCAAATAGTCCGTAGTATCATTCGCTCAGTTGATAAAATTATGTACAAACCTGAAACAAAACAAAAAAACGCCACAATTAGAAAACAACAAACGCTATTTTATACAAGAAACTAGTTAGTAGTGCATCGCCAATGACCCTAATACCCTAATACATAAATAACACTCGAAATCCTAAAAATAGCCAGCGATATTTACACTACTAATAATTCTGGCTAGCACACGCGTCCGGAAATCCTATTTATAAAACAGAACAATTAACCAAAAAAACCAAAAACACCGGACGACTACCCCGAACAAACAACCCGCGACAATCAAAACCTATAATCACCCCCAAAACTACCGCATAAAACCGACAAATACAACGCGTATACAAAGGGATGCCGTCTTAAGCCAGGCATAGGTAAGTAACGCGCCTATCGAATCATAGATGTCGCTCGCGGCAGCTGTGGGAGTCGCTCCCGCAGAACGAACCGTATGGGGTTGCACGGCCGCACACAAATTCTATTGATTTTTTCCTGAAACTGTGACAAGACCCAAAAAACCGAACGACTGTTTCGGTTGCCGGTACTCGAAACGCAAGATAAGACCGGTTTTCTTGTAGGTTCTTCGTAGCGTTTATTGTTCGGTGTGGTGCGACGTGCGGCAATTTTTAAATTTGCCGGACATCCTGGTGAGTTAGCGCGGTGTGCAGACAACTCCCACCCAAAAATATTAGGTAAGTTCCTCTTTCGTCCAAAAAAAGCACCTAGACGCGCTAAAGCTGAAGAATTATCATCCGTTGGAGTCTCTGATTGATTCCTACGTTAAAACCTGGTGATAATAGATGATTCCATCGAGTGGATAGTGCCGTTTGGTGACCATAACCTTAATCTTTGGGAATACCAATAGGAATTACTATAGGGAGTGCTACAGTTTCACTTTCGGTGTTTTTTTCCTATCTAGTATTCCATCTAAAACATACAAGGCCAAAAAGTAATTTGTTTTATTAATAAAACATCCCTGGAGCAACAAAAAATCCATAAAACAAACGACCAAAAGCTATGTCGATATTACATTTTTATGTATTTAATAAGTACATCCCTAGTAAAAGAAATTTAGAAGAACATAATTAAAAAATATTCCTCTCCCGTACTTATTATACTATTTTTTTTTAAAGTAGATTATTATGGTTATTCTGGACTATAACACCCGTTATATACAGTCTATACAGGGTGATTTACTATAAAGAGAAACCTTTCATGACAGTATGTAAGAGCATATTGACTAAACTTACAGCTGAAAAGCTTTTGGTTCAAAAGGGTCCAAAGAAACTGGCTACTTACTCTTAGCATTTTTCAACGATTTTGCAATTGAGCCGCCATTTCTGCAATTTTGTCAAAATAGATAAATAATAAATTAAACTAGAGGCAATTTTCTATAATTTATATTTATAACATTTTTTGGTAAAATTAATAGTTTAGCTGCAGGAGCAAATTCTATTTGATCGAAATCGTGTCTGCATGAATAGCAGGTAGCCAGGATATTTTGAAACTTTTGACGGTATTCAGAACGTCAGCGGTTGCGAAACGTCAATTCAACACGCAAATGCATGGAGAATGCGATGAGGAGGAGAAACACGCGCGCACGTACAGTGCAACAATATTAAAACATCTTGGTGTCAATGTGTATTTCGATTGCGGATAGCAATGTTCTTATGTTTTCGCGAATAAATACAAGAAAGATTGTAAGACGGTATAAGTAACATTAAAACTTATTTGGAATATTGAGCGTAATTCTTTATGAACTTTTGTAGTTAGCACTGAAGACGGGGTAAAACCCGAAAATATAGTATGCTAGAAGCCAATATAATATATTAATCATCAGAACCAATAACTTTTTACTTTATCATATGTAGTATGACAAGGAGGTTTAGTCTTAGCATTTTTGAAATATTTTGCAAATAAGCCGCTATTTCCGGAAGTTCGTCGAAATAGTTAACTATGAAATTTTTTGGTAAAATAAATATTTTAGCCGCATGAGCAAATTCTATTTCATCGGGATCGCTCGTACTGCATTAAAACACTAGTATTAAAACTAGTTAGCCAGGATTTGTCAGATATTGTGGTTCTAATGACAGTAGGTAGTGTCAAATGCTGATGTTTTGACATTACATACTGTAAATATAATCAAAATATCTGTCTAGTTCTAGTAGTTTTATTTTAATGCAGACGTGGCCGATCTCGATCAAATAGAATCTCATGGAGCTAAACTATTAATATATATGGTATCATAAAGATGTGCCTGGCCACATCAGATTTTTTTCTACTAAATCCTGATACAACCTTATTTAGTGCAGACAACTTATAAAAAAAGTTTAAGCCAAATCTAAAATGTGACGTCATAAAAGGTGTACGATTTGTAAAAGAAGGACCCATATGTTCAAAATTTCTTAATAATAAATAGGGGCAATTGTTAACCTTATGAAATATAATATAAATTACATAAATTACATAACTATTATGAATTTTATTTAAAAATGAATAGCCAGTTATCTTTAGAACGAAATATTTGTTTAAAAAAAGTTCACATAGTCAATATCACCATATACATTTTTACCTTCTATAGAAATAATGGACACATATATAGTAATTATAAATGCAATTCAATACATTAATAGTTGATTTAATTATAGCATTTTGTTGCTAGCTTGCAAAACTAATCAATAATACATATAATATACCTTCACTGTTTGTCAGACCAATACAATTTTGTGCGACTGTGAAGTGAGAGTGTTATTTCAAAATTGCTTTGGGTAGCTTTCGGTATTTCAAAATATTTGGTAGGCAATGCATAAATTATACAAGCATTTATGTTATTATTTGGATGAAACTACTACTAGCCCATTACAGGGGGACTAAACCACACAATAACCGAAAAAATAATGAAGACATTGATGGATAACGTGACCACTTAACAACAACGGTTACGCTGGAGTTTAAAGCCCAGAGACCCAGTCAGTCTCGAGGTATTTTTGCATACCGGAAAAACGCGTTGAATTGTGTCACATAGGCAATTAATTTTATATTAACGGTTCCGTTATGCATACTTTATGGCGATAGAATTGATGTACGCGCACATTGACCCATATATGAATGACTAAAGACGAAATGTATACGTGGGATGTTCGAAAAGTTATATACAGTGAGCGAGGAAAGTTTGGAAACATGACAAAATCTGTGAAACGGTTATTTGTTGAAAAAATCCCCGGATAATCCTCGGTTTTTAATTATCAATATGTACGTATTTACATCATATTTAATATCCGACCTTCAATTGTTTTTGCCTTATGACGTCATCGACACTTTTTTTTAATGGCAGCCATATATTTTTATTACTGATATTGATAGATCTGTTAATTGTCTTAAAGGTAATTCACAAAATTTATCGCCGTACATAAGAACATTTCCGAGAAAAAGACAGTTAAAAATTAGGGTAGCAACAGTGTAAGCTATTAGATTATTCTCTTAAAAAAAATTAAAAAAAGAGCCTGACATCGTTAGGTACTGCATAGAGCCTTAATATATTATAGAATATACAAATAATTTGTATGTAAAACTTTATTTGTTTAACGTCTCTAAAAAGAATTCAAAATAACCCAAATTGGCCAAAATTGGTATCAAAATTACAAAACGGTTCCCATTAACTCCTTTCAAAGACGATAAATAATAAAAAAAAGTCACACAAATGTTATTTGGCTTTAAAAGTGCCGTCCTATGATACATGGCACTATCTTTCCATTGCTGTTTGTAAAATTGGTTCAATCTTCCGACTCTCTCCAACGTTCAAACAATACATTTCCGGACATGAGTTCATTCAAAAATTTGTCTACTATGTTCATACAGACCATTCATACAGCTTATATATATAACAACAATTATTATTAACTAGTTGACTTAGTATTATCGCCTTTTAAGTGTTTACGTATAATAGTAATGATAGCAATTTTGAATTTCGTTGTGGATGATCGTTATCACAGAATTTTCAAATTTGTCAACTTTTCTTTATATTTAGTCATTGTTGTCCGTTTATGTGGTTACATTTTAAACTAATATTTTCACCTTTTATTGTTTACCAATTTGTTATTAAGACTTTTTTTATCGGATGCTCGATTGACACGATTATAGAATTAAATTATCAATTGTGTTCATTTTGTGCCTGTATTTTTGGTTTTGAAAGGTGCCAGTTGCTCATTATACATTAAGCCTTGCTCGATGAACACGAGCTGGAAATTCTTATAAAAAATTAACAATGTTAACTCCAGAATATTACAAAGTAATAAAAGTTCTTTAATATTGGTTGGCAAACATATATATAAATACAGATAATATTCTTAATAAAAATTATTAATTACACATTAATAAACGATAGAAAGGCAGCAAATTTTCTTGCAATTCACTTGATATCATTATGCTATAGATAAGTTGCCGAGCATACAGGGGTCACAACCGTGGCTAATGACATAAAATAATGTGTAAAAAATGATATAACCATAAAAACAACGGAGATTTTTCAGGGTGAATGTAATTTAAATTTAACGAACAATATGGGCTATTGGGTATTTTTATTATATTTTTTATTATTTTCCTGTTTGTTGTGTCTTAATTTTGGAATCCTAACTAATAAATACGAATATGTATGTCTGTATCAATGCAATTTACAACAAATAAAACAACGAAAACGCTACAAAATAATTAATAGTGATTCTTAAACTCAACGAAATTTTTCAAATAACAAACTATTCAGACGTTGTGTCATGTTTCCTTACTTTACGCGCTCAATGTATACATATTTCGAACGAATAAAATTTTAAAATGTGAAAAATAATTTATAAGTATTAATATTATCGAATAAATATAATCAGCATCACGTGGGCTACTTCTAATGTCAGAATGCGTTTCCTTAATTCAATAATACAAAGAGCATTTAGTTATCGGACTGCAAATGTTTCAAATTAAAGAATAACTACTAATATATAATTTGAGAGTACCATCGCGAGCATAAACAACAGGGACAGCAAAGTGCAATTCGGCACTTATATTCTCAACAATTTTAGTCGTGTAACATTTACTTTGACAGCATTTGTTAACCTATGATGTGTAAACTCTGACAGTATTTGTCAACCTACAATTTTGTGCCGGTCCCATCAATTTTATTCTTCGCGGTATTCTTGCCGACACTTAATTCAATAACAATTTCGCGAATGCTGATTTTATCACGTAGTCGAGTTTTAATTTGCCTTCTGAAATTCATTCAAACGCGAAATTTTTATTTATTACGTCAAAATTTAAGATGACATTAATGTGACATGACAAGCGTACTGACATGGCATTACGAAGCCCAGTTTAATCAGTGCAAATTAGAGTGTCCCCGTTTTTTATGCTCGCGATAGTACCTAGTCTGTAAATTTTAATTAGGCGGAAGTTCCAGTTATACGTAGTATACACACTTCACTGATGATAGATGATAGATGTCATGTTTCATTTTAGATTACGTTTTGTACAACTTTTTGGCCGTACCACGTATGTTTCTCATCGGCACCTAGCGTGCTGTGGATGTATGTCACTTGGATATACACACCGCGAAAACTCGCAAAGCATCCACACAAATTTCACTCAAGTTCAAGCGAAAAACGGTAAATAACTTTCTACCGGTCGACCACTTGCTAAATTCCACTTTGATGCCTGGTCATGAACCTAACAATTAACGGATATACTATAAACAGATTCTCAAACACCCTGTAGAACGAGAGGAAATACATAATCATGACCAATTGACATCGTCATTGTAAACGAAACAATTCAATTCAATTCAATTAAAAACAATGGATTTACAAGCATAACTTTTATTTATTGATGTTTTTTTTTTTAATCAAAAGTTCGATGACTGCGCGGAGCAAGACAAGCTCCGGTTTGAACCGGAAGTATAGGTAATATGAATCAGATTTTAGAAAACGAAAACATCAGAGAAGAAGTAGGTCGTTTGAGGTATTAGATGAAAGCTGTTTTTGTATACTGTTTTTTATTCAACGTCGCCGAAGAAAGTTAAAAATAACTAGATGCTGGTGTTATTATATATTATACACATGCCAATTTTAGAAACAGGATATGAAGAATTAGATGTGTGGTATATTATATGATAGTTCTAGTAAAACTTTAGAATCAAAATACTTCAAAATACTTCGCTATATCTACTTAGAACGGCTGTCCATAACTCTAATTTAAGATTCAGGGGTTGGTTTGCTCCACCTGCCCATCGCGCTGACCTGTATAAACGGTCATTCTCTTACCAGGTCAGTCACATATACAATGGTCTTAGGGAAGATATGAAAAAATTATCGTTGAACAGTTTTGGGGGAAAGGTGAAGTGTCTGTTTGCTCAACTTTAGGGACTTTAGAAACAGTATACAGAGTGTTCCAGTGAGAAAATCGACATTCTCTAAATTGAATTTAATTTTACCCTAGGAAAATAACAAATGAATGGATCATTCTCGTTAAATACTTAGGTTAAACGGCTGATTTGCAAACCAATTCAACAGATGTATAATTTCGTTAAACCACATATCAGATCTATCAGACACATTATTCAAATAATGAAATCGGAACAACAACTAGCATTTGCGATCTATCAACTATAATTTTTTTAAAATTAATAATACGGTAATTTCTGGTCAAAACCATGTCATTGAAGTCAGACTTATGTACGAATACTAGATAATTAATGGGTTATATAAGGTAACATAGAAAAATAACGTTCATACTATACTCAGTCTACTTCACATTTAGGTAAGTTTTTCTTTTGTTTCGACGAGTTCGTATTTTTGCTCAAACAAACCACTGTTAGTTCTGGAAATAATAATAAATAAATTGGAAATAATCACCTCGCTACCTAACAGAACAGTAAAAATTTTGATTGGTTAAAAACCATTTCGAATTCCATCAAATAAACGACGCATTGTCACGTCATAAGTAAATAAAAAAATAATTTGAATGAATTATTAATGGTAAGCTATATTCTTTGTCAAGATATTTAATAACACAAGATAATTAAAATTAAGCTATTACTTATTAAATAATACCATTAATGTATAGGTATATAAGGTAATAGAAAAATAACGCTCATTGTACTCAGTTCAGTTGGCATTTGGGTAAGTTTCTTTTGTTTCAACGCGTTCGTGTCTTTGTTTGAATACAATACTGTTAGTTCAGAACACTGAAAAATACCTTGTAATAAATTACCTAGCGATAGAACAGTAAAAAATACGGTTACACATTTGTTTTTTAAATTAATTGCCTTGGGTTAAGTTAATTTGTATGTTCTATAAATTTATATTAGCGAAGTACTGTAATATAATTAATTTAACTAGTATCAAATTAAACAATTAAATTTTTTACTATTGATTTCTTTTAATCATTCGTCATTTGTCTAAGTAAATTTATATGTTATAACAATATGATAATGTTAAAAATAAGCGTAAAATATAGATAAAGTATACTGAACTTTTGATATCGAACTCATGTCCATACACCTGACACCGTTTAGGTACTGCGTAGAGCCTTAATATATTATATAGTATATAAATAATGTGTACGTAAAACTTTATTTGTTTAACGTCTCTAAAAAGAACTCAAGATAATCCAAATTGGCCAAAACTGGTATCAAAATTACAAAACGGTTCTCATTAACTCCTTTCAAAGACGATAGATAATAAAAAAAAGTCACACAAATGTTATTTGGCTTTAAAAGTGCCGTCCCATGATACATGGCACTATTTTTCCTATGCTGTTTGTAAAATTGGTTCAATCTTCCGACTCTCTCCAACGTTCAAACGATACATTTCCGGACATGAGTTCATTCAAAAATTTGTCTACTATGGTCATACAGACCATTCATATACAGCTTATATATAACAACAATTATTATTAACTAGTTGACTTAGTATTGTCGCCTTTTAAGTGTTTACGTATAATAGTAATGATAGCAATTTTGAATTTCGTTGTCGATGATCGTTATCACGGAATATTCAAATTTGTCAACCTATCTTTATATTTAGTCATTGTTTTCCGTTTATGTGGTAACATTTTAAAATAATATTTTCACGTTTTATTGTTTACCAATTTGTTATTAAGACTTTTTATCGGATGCTCGATTGACACGATTATAGAATTAAATTATCAATTGTGTTCATTTTCTGCCTGTATTTTTGGTTTTGACAGGTGCCAGTTGCTCATTTTACATTAGGTCTTGCTCGATGAACATGAGCTGGAAATTCTTATAAAAAATTAACAATGTTTACTCCAGAATATTACAAAATAATAAAAATGATCCAATATTGGTTGCTAATGCCAATCGCTAATATTGTCGACAGCATTCTGCAGTTTTAGTGTTGCTCCTTCAACATCTGTGTCTACTACCATGATTGCAGTGTCTTCAGCAAACAAAGCAACAAAAAACCGTATTTGATATTCGGTATATTGTAAATTAAATCTATAGATTAGGAAATACCCCTCTACAGTATTCCACAATTCGAAATTGTTCCACTGGCCTACAAATTAGATTTTTCAAAATCGTTTTTCTACAAGAACTTATTTGATACTATCACAACAGCCTTTCGAATACTGGTTTAGAATGCGTATTTTACAAGTTGGTTATAGTGAAGGGATTTCAATTTATTCATGATAGCATTGAGCAATGATCAAAGTCACCAAACGATAGAAAGGCACTTGGTTCTTAGAAGGCATTAATTGGAGTTAGTGAGTAGGCAGTACATGCATCTGTTTTAAGTACTGCATATTAGTAATTGAATTATTTTAGATTGTTCGACACTGAAACAACAATTATAAATTATCTATAATTGAGAGGTAAGGGATTATAAGAAGCAGTCATGCATGAATCATATTTTCTAGTAGGAACTAAGAGAATTATTCTTAGCAATTTAACAACAACAGAAAAAGAATTTTGGTTTAAAAACACACAAAATCATAAAGTCTAGGGGTTGAAAACAGATATAAAAGATTTTTTGTTTTTAAGAATCTTATCAATTTGACAATATTCAAATGTATATAAAACGGTGATATACAGAAAACTAAACTTTTAAATAAATTTAAAATTTCAGCGACAACCTGGATTTGAACCAGGGAGCTTTAGTTATATTTATTTGAATTTATTGTGTTGGATCAAAACCTATTTCTTTATTATCAAAACAATCACAAACAAACAAAAATTTATTCCATTGGATATTCTAGCCTATTTGCTTGTAGAGATGAATTGATTTGGAATAGTTATTTAAGTGAAATTATAGTGTGAACTAAAAAATTGTGTCGTTCGTTATAATATAGTAAAAATTTTAAATGAATACGCAATTTTTTGACACAAATAAACGTTCTTTCTAACTATTCAAATTATTCCCAGTTAAAATACATAAATATCAGCCTAAATATCAGCCAAATATTTCCTCAAATTGTTACGTTTCTTTTTTTGTAATATTTTGTCTAAAATTATTATTATTATTATTGGATTTTTTACATGTTTTTTGCAATTTATTAATAATATGCAATTGTTTAAACATATATCGTTTATTTAAATAACAGTATACAATGTGACGTACAAAATTTTCGACTATTATTGCAGAAATTATTATTGTTAGACTATTGGCATCTTTTTTGGAATTTGTTAATTCATTTGAAATTGTTTAAACAATTACCATTTGTTCAAGCAATAATATACAACGATAAGAACATGTTTTTAACTAATTTGCAATTGTTAATACAAATACCATTTGTGGAAATCTGCGTTTCATATATTTAATGATATTTAAAAACTCTGTAACAGGTTAATTATTATTATAGGTTATAACTACAAATAAGTAGACAAATTTTAAAATGAGACTGGAAATTCAATATTAATAATTTTCATAAAAAATGCGCTACATTGGACATTATTGGTTAAACAAATGGTGTATGTATAAATAATTTCAAAATAATTAACAAACTACGAAAAAAATGCTAATAATCTAACAATAACAATTGCAAACAATAAAATATGTAGGTAACTTTACATATTTTTGTTTAAAAAATTGCAAATTTGCTAATAAATGACAACAAAGCATGCCAATAATCTAATAATAATAACTTCAGCCAAGAAAATAAAAAATACGTATTGGCAGAAATTACTATTGGCATCTCTTTTGGAATTTGTTAATTTATTCATTGAAATTGTTTAAACAATTACCATTCGTTTAAACAATAATATACAACGATAAGAACATGTTTTTTGTTGTTAACTAATTTGCAATTGTTTCTACAAATACCATTGGTGTAAATCTGTGTTTCATATATTATGATATTTAAAAACTCTTTACCAGGTTAATTATTATTATAGGTTATAACTACAAATAAGTAGACAAATTTTAAAATGAGACTGGAAATTCAATATTAATAATTTTCATACAAAAATACGATACATTGGACATTATTGGTTAAACAAATGGTGTATTACAATTTTGTATATATTTTTTTAACAAATAGTATTTGTTTTTATTAGTTAACAATTGCAAATTAGTTTATAAGTGACAAAAAGCAAGCCAATAACCAACAATAATAGTTTTTCTGATATAGTATCAGCAACAAATTTTAAACAATACGTGACACCGTATATTATTGTTTAAACTAATGACAACTGTTTAAACAATTTCAAATTAATTAACAAATTTGTAATAGATAACCAAACACTAATAATTTCTGCAAAAAAAAAATAAAAAATGTACGTAACACATTGCAAACTTTTGTTTAAATAAATGGTATTTGTTTAAACGATTGCAAATTATTAATAAATGGCAAAAAATATGGTAAAATACATCAATAATAATAATAATTTCAGCCAAAATAATGAATAATTCGTGGATGAAATAAGAAATCTAAAACATTGAACTTTATTTTAAGACATCCGGTTTGTTGATTTGACATTACACTAAAAGTTTGACTGATTTTGATAATTGAGTGTTATGCTAAAAGTTGATTTTCTTCCTTATACAGTAACCGCAATTCGACTTCTTTTTACATCATTTTGACCAAATTCCGACAAGAGTGTAGGAATTACAGACATCAATAATCCCTAATTATTACACTAGTAGCAGAGAGTAGCAATTTTGGCATTAATACACCATCTTTGGAGATAAGAGTTCCATCTCTGGATTTGTTCCTTGGGGAGCTCTGAACATTTTGTAATAATCTTCCGCAACTTTTAATCGAATCCGAGACGAGACAAAAAAAAAGGAAAAAAGTTAATTTTTTCACTTTCAGTAGTTTCTTAGAGAGTTTTGTGTCAACAATTGACCACATCATATTTCTAGGCTGTCTGTGTCTTCTGTTAGAACAGTTTAAAATATAACACAAGACAGATACAAGTAGGTACGTAGACAGAATAAGTCCAAATACGAAAATAATATAGAACACTTAGAATTCAAAACTCCCATGACAACTGCTGTATACTAGCCGTTTTATAATGCAAAAAACAATTCTGGTTTTCCACTTGTCTTCTTCCAAATCCCCAACAATCAAACGGAACAAGCCTTTTACAGATAAACCATCAAACCACCTAACCATTCCTAACCAACGATTAAGCAACCCACCAAATCACCAATAAAAATCTAAACGGTACCAAAATCGACAACCAGAGACCAATGAACTCGGTCTTCTTCGTCGTCGAAGCACTGCTCCTCTACAGCCGTTGCCATTGACCTATATTTGTACCCCACTGACCAACCCAATGGTGTTCTCGAAATACCGTTTCTTCGTCAATACCAGCAAGCAGCAAGCATCAACAGTCATGGTCATGTAATGCTACGAGAAGACTGCCGGTACTAGGTAGCGCCAGAGTTCGAAATTTTCGTCGCTATTCACGTGCCATTTCCGGTCGATGTATTCGCGGATTTTGCCTGTAGATATACGCTACGGATACATATAAATTTGTATACAGATATAGTGGATATAGTGACAGAAAGACGTGACGGTAGTGGATATAAGAATAGGAATATATTCGAGGTGTTTTGGGGGTGAAAATAACCGGATTTATTTTGGGGATTGTGCGGTTATTTGTGGTGGATTATGTGAGTAGTAGGTCTAAGGTCGAGCGTGCTTTTTTGTTTTCCGGAAAAGTGGTTTTGTCGAATTTGAAATTCTAGGTGTACTATGTCCCTTCTTTTGACGTCGATTTTCTCGTAGAACGAGCGGCGAAAAAATTTGAAAAAATTCTGATGTTGTCCTTGATTAATCTGCTAAAACTCATAAAAACTAGAAAGCTGTATATGTTGGCGTTTTGTGTTTGCTTGATAAACCCAAAAAATATTTAAAAAGTATGCCCGATTTTGTTATATAAATATTCAAACTATTATAACAGTTTCAAGAGTTTATTTATTAATAATATTTAAATACATGCACAAACAATATAAAATAAATACAACCCTTGATATATTACCTATATTACAAACGTCAGCTCTGAGCTTATAAAACTTAAAAATATCAAAAAAACTATTGCAAATTTAGTATCGTAAATCTAGCTCTTCTAATAACGGAATTGCTGGCATTGTATAATATAGCTTTTTGTGGGTCAAGCACTAATCCAATGATTTTACAAAAATGCACATTGGAAGCTAGCATTCCGCAGGTGATTTTACTTTTTAATTCGTTGAAATCTATGGATTATTTCCGGAGTAATTACTTGCTAAAGTTAAACGAATGAAATTTACGGAGCAAAAACAGCGCCAATTCTTCTTAATTTGGAAAAATCGAGAAAACGACAACATATACAGGTTTCGACTTTTTATGAGTTGTAGCATAATAATGAAGGACAGCACCAGAATTTGTGAATGGACGTCAAAAAAGGGGATATAATATATGGCCACGATAGTACATATTATGTTTTCTATTAGTTTTACAAACATATTTTGAAAGGGCCCCCTTATTCTGTTCTTTATGTTTGCTATAGTCGTTGTTAAGTCAGGCGACCTAGTTGGCCAAAGCGTTGAACCACCAATCTAATGTCTTTGATAAATATTATTTACACAGTTTTGGAGTGGTACATAAATTTGTAATTCTTTGACCTTGAAAAAATCATTCTCGCAAACTATAGGTTTGTGTAAGTCAAAATTATTAATAAAGGTTTCTTTATTAGGCTTAAGATGCTTAACATTTTGAAACTAATCTAAAAGATTAACTATCAATTTAAATCTGAATTCTGAAAACATTTTCCAGCTGTGATAGGTCACTTGTATATAGTAAATAGAGAATTGGTCCCCATACACTACCCTCGGGTACCCCAGATTTTACTTCTTTTAGTTCCGAGTATTCAACGATCTGTTTTATTAATTTTTTTATTAATAAAGGTAACCAAATAATACCAAATAATACAGATAATACAGTGTATAAACATCCCGTAAAAATTGTGGCATATAAGTTATGGAAAACCTGATAAAAGTCGATGTATTTTGATCTGTGGAAACAAAAACTTAAATAAACAATATACCTATGTTACTATTTTAAATAACGCCAGGTAGACCGGAAATGGTAGTCTCGAGTTTTAATTCACAAGTTTCGAGTGGATCCTGTCTAAAATTTGAAATATATGGAAATAGAGGAACATCTAAAACTTCTAATGGAACAGTTGCGTGAGACTACCTGTATGTGTCCCAAGATTCTGTGGTTAAAACAATTTAACTTAAACTCTACATATAGTTAGTTTTCCAATTCATATACTAGAGCAAAAACATTAAGTGGCAAATTCGGCATCAAGTGAAAGTGAAACTGTTAAATAACTTTTTCCGATTGTGCTGCTTTTTTCAAAGATTCAAATGAACTCGATGTTTCATAAGTACGTAGGCTTTCACGGCCAGAATCATTTAGAAAATAAACTACTTCCGGGTTATGCCGTGTGTCAAGATTTGTAAATACTGACGTTTCGCGAACCATGTTGCCCGCTTCTTCAAAGCTAATTGAATACTGAAGACCTACCAAGAAAATCTCCCTTTTATACCTAAATTTACACCACACTGCGCACATCTGGAGCTACCGCTCCCATGTGCTTTTCCACCTGACCGCGTTAGGATCGATTTCCAGACCCTACTAATATCAGTACCGTCCTCGCGATTGACGTTGTCAGGATGTTTGTAAATTTAGATGGCTTCTCTAATAAGCCTTCGATGATAATTACCCATCCTTGCCAACATCTTCACGTCACCAAAATTAATTGCGTGTCCCGACTTGCGTATCCGGGTGTCTCTACTGTGCTCCTTGACTCGACATTCGATACTTCATCCTGTCTGGCTTACATAGCATTTTCCCTATTATAAACCGTCATTCTGTGTCTAGTTGAATGGTATTTTTATTTAAGTTGTCAATAGTAGTGCAACAGTCGTGCCTAAGGATTCGTATAAGGACGAATCAATAGACACAAATTACCATTATCTCTTGACATACCCAACACCATTAGCAAACAACTAAAAGCGACACCGCACGACTTTTTCACATATCAGTCCACATGTCTCCAATTAATAGCAATCAATTATAGTGCCCACAAAAAAAGTATCTTACAATTCAAATAAATACACCAGAACGAAAAAACCGAGGCTTATATTTAGCATAACATCCACCGTGTCAACCATTCCACTTTGCAAAGTCGACCAGACACAAACCTCACTTTGTCCAATAGTGAACTGTGACAAAACCTTGTTTCTCGCAGACCATTTGACGCGAGCCGTCACCTTTACGTCACCGTATCCCACAAAAAAGAACACCTCTCACGACCGCCTCTTCATTCCCAGTGTTCCAGAGCGCCACATCATCAGGACATCGTCGCGCAGCATGGACCGTACGCTCTTCAACTTCTAACGACCGATGGTCTTGGAACCAGGACGCTGCTGAGGATTGTCGTCGAGGAGGAGGAGCGCGCGGCGACGTTTGTGCGAAGACGTAGCCAGATGGTAGCCAACAACCACAGGGAAGAGAACGACGCAGCCATGTCCTCGATGGAGGTGCAGAACGCCGTGCCGACCTTCCATACGACGACGGTGCCCGAGTTTTACAACGGGAAGACCGTCTTCATCACCGGAGGCACCGGCTTCATGGGGAAGGTGCTGCTCGAGAAGCTGCTGAGGGCGTGCCCGGGCGTCTATAGGATATTCCTGCTGATCAGGCCGAAGAAGGGGCAGAACGCGAGGGAGAGGCTTCAGCAGTTACTATCATCACCAGTAAGTAGACCGTATACGATACATAGTAGCTTTGAATATCCTTGCTTGTTACTGGAATGCCATGACGTCCACAAACCATGGACTTCCACCTTTTCATCATTTGGCCTTTGATTTGAGCTTATTCTTGGCTTGAAACGCTACAATACCATCATCATTCCTCCTCCACTGAAAACCACTTCAAACTTCCACGATTTTTCCTGGTTAACGTGATCTCTTATCTGGAGACTCATCAGAATGCTTATGATTCCTATCATCACCAGCTACTAGACATAAATGATCCATTGTAACTTAATTTTAGCAACCATGCTCTCTGCTATTATGCCACGACTTCTCAAACCATGGACTTCCACCTTTTGCATCATTTGTCCTTTCATTTGAGCTTGTTATTGTCTTGAAACTCCACAAATCCATTATGATTCCTCCTTCATTTGGTAGTTCATCGCTATGTGTATAATACCACTCCAAAAATTCACGGTTTTTCCTGGTCATCAAGACCTTGTACATGGTCATTCTTTAGAATGCTTATATTTTCTATCTATGCCAGCTACAAGACATAGATGATCGATAGTAACTTAAGCTCGCTGCTGTTATGCCATGCCTTCTCAAACCATGGACTTCCACCTTTGGCATCAATTGTCCTTACATTTGAGCTTGTTCTTGGCTTGAAACTCTACAAATCCATCATCATTCCTCCTCCATTTGGTTGTTCATACTATGTATATAATACCACTCCAAAAATTCACGATTGTTCCTGGTCATCAAGACCATTTTACATAAGCATTCTAAAGAATCATCTTTAGAATGCTAATGTTTTCTATCTATGCCAGCTACAAGACATAGATGATCGATAGTAACTTAAGCTCTCTGCTGTTATGCCATGCCTTCTCAAACCATGGACTTCCACCCTTATCATTTCTCCTTTCATTTGAGCTTGTTCTAGGCTACAAACTCCACAAATCCATCATCGTTCCTCCTCCATTTGGTTGTTCATACTATGTGTATAATAAAACTCCACAAATTCACGATTTTTCCTGGTCATCAAGACATTGTACATGGTGATTCTTTAGAATGCTTATGTTTTCTATCTATGCCAGCTACAAGACATAGATGATCGATAGTAACTTAAGCTCTCTGCTGTTATGCCATGCCTTCTCAAACCATGGACTTCCACCTTTTGCATCATTTTGTCCTTACATTTGAGCTTGTTCTTGGCTACAAACTCCACAAATCCATCATCATTCCTCCTCTATTTTGTAGTTCATACTATGTGTATAATAAACCTCCACAAATTCACGATTTTTCCTGGTCATCAAGACATTGTACATGGTGATTCTTTAGAATGCTTATGTTTTCTATCTATGCCAGCTACAAGACATAGATGATCGATAGTAACTTAAGCTCTCTGCTGTTATGCCATGCCTTCTCAAACCATGGACTTCCACCTTTTGCATCATTTGTCCTTACATTTGAGCTTGTTCTTGGCTTGAAACTCTACAAATCCATCATCATTCCTCCTGCATTTGGTTCTACATACTATGTATATAATACCACTCCAAAAATTCACGACTGTTCCTGGTCATCAAGACATTTTACATAAGCATTCTAAAGAATCATCTTTAGAATGCTAATGTTTTTTTATCTATGCCAGCTACAAGACATAGATGATCGATAGTAACTTAAGCTCTCTGCTGTTATGCCATGCCTTCTCAAACCATGGACTTCCATCTTTTGCATCATTTGTCCTTACATTTGAGCTTGTTCTTGGCTTGACACTCTACAAATCCATCATCATTCCTCCCCCATTTGGTTGTTCATACTATGTGTATAATACCACTCCAAAAATTCACGATTTTTCCTAGTCATCAAGACATTGTACATGGTGATTCTTTAGAATGCTTATGTTTTCTATCTATGCCAGCTACAAGACATAGATGATCGATAGTAACTTAAGCTCTCTGCTGTTATGCCATGCTTTCTCAAACCATGGACTTCCACCTTTTGCATCATTTGTCCTTTCAATTGAGGTTGTTCTTGGCTTGAAACTCTACAAATCCATCATCATTCCTCCCCCATTTGGTTGTTCATACTATGTGCATAAACCACTCCAAAAATTCACGACTTTTCCTAGTCATCAAGGCATTTTACATGGTGATTCTTTAGAATGCTTATGTTTTCTATCTATGCCAGCTACAAGACATAGATGATCGATAGTAACTTAAGCTCTCTGCTGTTATGCCATGCCTTCTCAAACCATGGACTTCCACCTTTTGCATCATTTGTCCTTACATTTGAGCTTGTTCTTGGCTTGAAACTCTACAAATCCATCATCATTCTTCCCCCATTTGGTTGTTCATACTATGTGTATAATACCACTCCAAAAAATCACGATTGTTCCTGGTCATCAAGACCATTTTACATAAGCATTCTAAAGAATCAACTTTAGAATGCTAATGTTTTCTATCTATGCCAGCTACAAGACATAAATGATCGATAGTAACTTAAGCTCTCTGCTGTTATGCCATGCCGTCTCAATCCATGGACTTCCACCCATATCATTTCTCCTTTCATTTGAGCTAGTTCTTGGCTACAAACTCCACAAATCCATCATCGTTCCTCCTCCATTTGGTTGTTCATACTATGTATATAATACCACTCCACAAATTCACGATTTTTCCTAGTCATCAAGGCCTTCTACATGGTGATTCTTTAGAATGCTTATGTTTTCTATCTATGCCAGCTACAAGACATAGATGATCGACAGTAACTTAAGCTCTCTGCTGTTATGCCATGCCTTCTCAAACCATGGACTTCCACCCTTATCATTTCTCCTTTCATTTGAGCTTGTTCTTGGCTACAAACTCCACAAATCCATCATCGTTCCTCCTCCATTTGGTTGTTCATACTATGTATAAAATACCACTCCACAAATTCACGATTTTTCCTGGTCATCAAGGCCTTTTAGATGGTGATTCTTTAGAATGCTTATGTTTTCTATCTATGCCAGCTACAAGACATAGATGATCGATAGTAACTTAACCTCTTTGCTGTTATGCCATGTGTTCTTAAACCATGGACTTCCACCTTTTGCATCATTTGTCCTTACATTTGAGCTTGTTCTTGGCTTGAAACTCTACAAATCCATCATCATTCCTCCCCCATTTGGTTGTTCATACTATGCGTATAATACCACTCCAAAAATTCACGATTTTACCTAGTCATCAAGGCATTTTACATGGTGATTCTTTAGAATGCTTATGTTTTCTATCTATGCCAGCTACAAGACATAGATGATCGATAGTAACTTAAGCTCGCTGCTGTTATGCCATGCCTTCTCAAACCATGGACTTCCACCTTTTGCATCATTTGTCCTTACATTTGAGCTTGTTCTTGGCTTGAAACTCTTTAAATCCATCATCATTCCTCCCCCATTTGGTTGTTCATACTATGTGTATAATACCACTCCAAAAATTCACGATTTTACCTAGTCATCAAGGCCTTTTACATGGTAATTCTTTAGAATGCTTATGTTTTCTATCTATGCCAGCTACAAGACATAGATGATCGATAGTAACTTAAGCTCGCTGCTGTTATGCCATGCCTTCTCAAACCATGGACTTCCACCTTTTGCATCATTTGTCCTTACATTTGAGCTTGTTCTTGGCTACAAACTCCACAAATCCATCATCATTCCTCCTCTATTTTGTAGTTCATACTATGTGTATAATAAACCTCCACAAATTCACGATTTTTCCTGGTCATCAAGACATTGTACATGGTGATTCTTTAGAATGCTTATGTTTTCTATCTATGCCAGCTACAAGACATAGATGATCGATAGTAACTTAAGCTCTCTGCTGTTATGCCATGCCTTCTCAAACCATGGACTTCCACCTTTTGCATCATTTGTCCTTACATTTGAGCTTGTTCTTGGCTTGAAACTCTACAAATCCATCATCATTCTTCCTGCATTTGGTTCTACATACTATGTATATAATACCACTCCAAAAATTCACGACTGTTCCTGGTCATCAAGACATTTTACATAAGCATTCTAAAGAATCATCTTTAGAATGCTAATGTTTTCTATCTATGCCAGCTACAAGACATAGATGATCGATAGTAACTTAAGCTCTCTGCTGTTATGCCATGCCTTCTCAAACCATGGACTTCCATCTTTTGCATCATTTGTCCTTACATTTGAGCTTGTTCTTGGCTTGAAACTCTACAAATCCATCATCATTCCTCCCCCATTTGGTTGTTCATACTATGTGTATAATACCACTCCAAAAATTCACGATTTTTCCTAGTCATCAAGACATTGTACATGGTGATTCTTTAGAATGCTTATGTTTTCTATCTATGCCAGCTACAAGACATAGATGATCGATAGTAACTTAAGCTCTCTGCTGTTATGCCATGCTTTCTCAAACCATGGACTTCCACCTTTTGCATCATTTGTCCTTTCAATTGAGGTTGTTCTTGGCTTGAAACTCTACAAATCCATCATCATTCCTCCCCCATTTGGTTGTTCATACTATGTGCATAAACCACTCCAAAAATTCACGATTTTACCTAGTCATCAAGGCCTTTTACATGGTAATTCTTTAGAATGCTTATGTTTTCTATCTATGCCAGCTACAAGACATAGATGATCGATAGTAACTTAAGCTCGCTGCTGTTATGCCATGCCTTCTCAAACCATGGACTTCCACCTTTTGCATCATTTGTCCTTACATTTGAGCTTGTTCTTGGCTTGAAACTCTACAAATCCATCATCATTCCTCCCCCATTTGGTTGTTCATACTATGTGTATAATACCACTCCAAAAATTCACGATTTTTCCTAGTCATCAAGACATTGTACATGGTGATTCTTTAGAATGCTTATGTTTTTTATCTATGCCAGCTACAAGACATAGATGATCGATAGTAACTTAAGCTCTCTGCTGTTATGCCATGCTTTCTCAAACCATGGACTTCCACCTTTTGCATCATTTGTCCTTTCAATTGAGGTTGTTCTTGGCTTGAAACTCTACAAATCCATCATCATTCCTCCCCCATTTGGTTGTTCATACTATGTGCATAAACCACTCCAAAAATTCACGACTTTTCCTAGTCATCAAGGCATTTTACATGGTGATTCTTTAGAATGCTTATGTTTTCTATCTATGCCAGCTACAAGACATAGATGATCGATAGTAACTTAAGCTCTCTGCTGTTATGCCATGCCTTCTCAAACCATGGACTTCCACCTTTTGCATCATTTGTCCTTACATTTGAGCTTGTTCTTGGCTTGAAACTCTACAAATCCATCATCATTCTTCCCCCATTTGGTTGTTCATACTATGTGTATAATACCACTCCAAAAATTCACGATTTTTCCTAGTCATTAAGGCATTTTACATGGTGATTCTTTAGAATGCTTATGTTTTCTATCTATGCCAGCTACAAGACATAGATGATCGATAGTGACTTAAGCTCTTTGCTGTTATGCCATGCCTTCTCAAACCATGGACTTCCACCTTTTGCATCATTTGTCCTTACATTTGAGCTTGTTCTTGGCTTGAAACTCTACAAATCTATCATCATTCCTCCCCCATTTGGTTGTTCATACTATGTGTATAATACCACTCCAAAAATTCACTATTTTTCCTAGTCATCAAGGCATTTTACATGGTGATTCTTTAGAATGCTCATGTTTTCTATCTATCCCAGCTACAAGACATACATGATCGATAGTAACTTAAGCTCTTTGCTGTTATGCCATGTGTTCTTAAACCATGGACTTCCACCTGTTGCATCATTTGTCCTTACATTTGAGCTTGTTCTTGGCTTGAAACTCTACAAATCCATCATCATTCCTCCTCCATTTGGTAGTTCATACTGTGTATAATGAAACTCCACAAATTCACGATTTTTCCTGGTCATCAAGACATTTTACATGGTAATTCTTTAGAATGCTTATGTTTTCTATTTATGCCAGCTACAAGACATAGATGATCGATAGTAACTTAAGCTCTCTGCTGTTATGCCATGCCTTCTCAAACCATGGACTTCCACCCTTTTGCATCATTTCTCCTTTCATTTGAGCTTGTTCTTGGCTTGAAACTCTACAAATCCATCATCATTCCTCCTCCATTTGGTTGTTCATACTATGTGTATAATACCACTCAAAAAATTCACGATTTTTCCTAGTCATCAAGGCATTTGACATGGTGATCCTTTAGAATGCTTATGTTTTCTATCTATGCCAGCTACAAGACATAGATGATCGATAGTAACTTAAGCTCGCTGCTGTTATGCCATGCCTTCTCAAACCATGGACTTCCACCTTTTGCATCATTTGTCCTTTCATTTGAGCTTGTTCTTGGCTTGAAACTCTACAAATCCATCATCATTCCTCCCCCATTTGGTTGTTCATACTATGTATATAATACGACTCCACAAATTCACGATTTTTCCTAGTCATCAAGGCCTTTTACATGGTGATTCTTTAGAATGCTTATGTTTTCTATCTATGCCAGCTACAAGACATAGATGATCGATAGTAACTTAAGCTCTTTGCTGTTATGCCATGTCTTCTTAAACCATGGACTTCCACCTTTTGCATCATTTGTCCTTACATTTGAGCTTGTTCTTGGCTTGAAACTCTACAAATCCATCATCATTCCTCCCCCATTTGGTTGTTCATACTATGCGTATAATACCACTCCAAAAATTCACGATTTTACCTAGTCATCAAGGCATTTTACATGGTGATTCTTTAGAATGCTTATGTTTTCTATCTATGCCAGCTACAAGACATAGATGATCGATAGTAACTTAAGCTCGCTGCTGTTATGCCATGCCTTCTCAAACCATGGACTTCCACCTTTTGCATCATTTGTCCTTACATTTGAGCTTGTTCTTGGCTTGAAACTCTTTAAATCCATCATCATTCCTCCCCCATTTGGTTGTTCATACTATGTGTATAATACCACTCCAAAAATTCACGATTTTACCTAGTCATCAAGGCCTTTTACATGGTAATTCTTTAGAATGCTTATGTTTTCTATCTATGCCAGCTACAAGACATAGATGATCGATAGTAACTTAAGCTCGCTGCTGTTATGCCATGCCTTCTCAAACCATGGACTTCCACCTTTTGCATCATTTGTCCTTACATTTGAGCTTGTTCTTGGCTACAAACTCCACAAATCCATCATCATTCCTCCTCTATTTTGTAGTTCATACTATGTGTATAATAAACCTCCACAAATTCACGATTTTTCCTGGTCATCAAGACATTGTACATGGTGATTCTTTAGAATGCTTATGTTTTCTATCTATGCCAGCTACAAGACATAGATGATCGATAGTAACTTAAGCTCTCTGCTGTTATGCCATGCCTTCTCAAACCATGGACTTCCACCTTTTGCATCATTTGTCCTTACATTTGAGCTTGTTCTTGGCTTGAAACTCTACAAATCCATCATCATTCTTCCTGCATTTGGTTCTACATACTATGTATATAATACCACTCCAAAAATTCACGACTGTTCCTGGTCATCAAGACATTTTACATAAGCATTCTAAAGAATCATCTTTAGAATGCTAATGTTTTCTATCTATGCCAGTTACAAGACATAGATGATCGATAGTAACTTAAGCTCTCTGCTGTTATGCCATGCCTTCTCAAACCATGGACTTCCATCTTTTGCATCATTTGTCCTTACATTTGAGCTTGTTCTTGGCTTGAAACTCTACAAATCCATCATCATTCCTCCCCCATTTGGTTGTTCATACTATGTGTATAATACCACTCCAAAAATTCACGATTTTTCCTAGTCATCAAGACATTGTACATGGTGATTCTTTAGAATGCTTATGTTTTCTATCTATGCCAGCTACAAGACATAGATGATCGATAGTAACTTAAGCTCTCTGCTGTTATGCCATGCTTTCTCAAACCATGGACTTCCACCTTTTGCATCATTTGTCCTTTCAATTGAGGTTGTTCTTGGCTTGAAACTCTACAAATCCATCATCATTCCTCCCCCATTTGGTTGTTCATACTATGTGCATAAACCACTCCAAAAATTCACGATTTTACCTAGTCATCAAGGCCTTTTACATGGTAATTCTTTAGAATGCTTATGTTTTCTATCTATGCCAGCTACAAGACATAGATGATCGATAGTAACTTAAGCTCGCTGCTGTTATGCCATGCCTTCTCAAACCATGGACTTCCACCTTTTGCATCATTTGTCCTTACATTTGAGCTTGTTCTTGGCTTGAAACTCTACAAATCCATCATCATTCCTCCCCCATTTGGTTGTTCATACTATGTGTATAATACCACTCCAAAAATTCACGATTTTTCCTAGTCATCAAGACATTGTACATGGTGATTCTTTAGAATGCTTATGTTTTCTATCTATGCCAGCTACAAGACATAGATGATCGATAGTAACTTAAGCTCTCTGCTGTTATGCCATGCTTTCTCAAACCATGGACTTCCACCTTTTGCATCATTTGTCCTTTCAATTGAGGTTGTTCTTGGCTTGAAACTCTACAAATCCATCATCATTCCTCCCCCATTTGGTTGTTCATACTATGTGCATAAACCACTCCAAAAATTCACGACTTTTCCTAGTCATCAAGGCATTTTACATGGTGATTCTTTAGAATGCTTATGTTTTCTATCTATGCCAGCTACAAGACATAGATGATCGATAGTAACTTAAGCTCGCTGCTGTTATGCCATGCCTTCTCAAACCATGGACTTCCACCTTTTGCATCATTTGTCCTTACATTTGAGCTTGTTCTTGGCTTGAAACTCTACAAATCCATCATCATTCTTCCCCCATTTGGTTGTTCATACTATGTGTATAATACCACTCCAAAAATTCACGATTTTTCCTAGTCATTAAGGCATTTTACATGGTGATTCTTTAGAATGCTTATGTTTTCTATCTATGCCAGCTACAAGACATAGATGATCGATAGTGACTTAAGCTCTTTGCTGTTATGCCATGCCTTCTCAAACCATGGACTTCCACCTTTTGCATCATTTGTCCTTACATTTGAGCTTGTTCTTGGCTTGAAACTCTACAAATCTATCATCATTCCTCCTCCATTTGGTTGTTCATACTATGTGTATAATACCACTCCAAAAATTCACGATTTTTCCTGGTCATCAAGACATTTTACATGGTAATTCTTTAGAATGCTTATGTTTTCTATTTATGCCAGCTACAAGACATAGATGATCGATAGTAACTTAAGCTCTCTGCTGTTATGCCATGCCTTCTCAAACCATGGACTTCCACCTTTTGCATCATTTGTCCTTACATTTGAGCTTGTTCTTGGCTTGAAACTCTACAAATCCATCATCATTCCTCCTCCATTTGGTTGTTCATACTATGTGTATAATACCACTCCAAAAATTCACGATTTTTCCTGGTCATCAAGACATTTTACATGGTAATTCTTTAGAATGCTTATGTTTTCTATTTATGCCAGCTACAAGACATAGATGATCGATAGTAACTTAAGCTCTCTGCTGTTATGCCATGCCTTCTCAAACCATGGACTTCCACCTTTTGCATCATTTGTCCTTACATTTGAGCTTGTTCTTGGCTTGAAACTCTACAAATCCATCATCATTCCTCCTCCATTTGGTTGTTCATACTATGTGTATAATACCACTCCAAAAATTCACGATTTTTCCTGGTCATCAAGACATTTTACATGGTAATTCTTTAGAATGCTTATGTTTTCTATTTATGCCAGCTACAAGACATAGATGATCGATAGTAACTTAAGCTCTCTGCTGTTATGCCATGCCTTCTCAAACCATGGACTTCCACCTTTTGCATCATTTGTCCTTACATTTGAGCTTGTTCTTGGCTTGAAACTCTACAAATCCATCATCATTCCTCCTCCATTTGGTTGTTCATACTATGTGTATAATACCACTCCAAAAATTCACGATTTTTCCTGGTCATCAAGACATTTTACATGGTAATTCTTTAGAATGCTTATGTTTTCTATTTATGCCAGCTACAAGACATAGATGATCGATAGTAACTTAAGCTCTCTGCTGTTATGCCATGCCTTCTCAAACCATGGACTTCCACCTTTTGCATCATTTGTCCTTACATTTGAGCTTGTTCTTGGCTTGAAACTCTACAAATCCATCATCATTCCTCCTCCATTTGGTTGTTCATACTATGTGTATAATACCACTCCAAAAATTCACGATTTTTCCTGGTCATCAAGACATTTTACATGGTAATTCTTTAGAATGCTTATGTTTTCTATTTATGCCAGCTACAAGACATAGATGATCGATAGTAACTTAAGCTCTCTGCTGTTATGCCATGCCTTCTCAAACCATGGACTTCCACCTTTTGCATCATTTGTCCTTACATTTGAGCTTGTTCTTGGCTTGAAACTCTACAAATCCATCATCATTCCTCCTCCATTTGGTTGTTCATACTATGTGTATAATACCACTCCAAAAATTCACGATTTTTCCTGGTCATCAAGACATTTTACATGGTAATTCTTTAGAATGCTTATGTTTTCTATTTATGCCAGCTACAAGACATAGATGATCGATAGTAACTTAAGCTCTCTGCTGTTATGCCATGCCTTCTCAAACCATGGACTTCCACCTTTTGCATCATTTGTCCTTACATTTGAGCTTGTTCTTGGCTTGAAACTCTACAAATCCATCATCATTCCTCCTCCATTTGGTTGTTCATACTATGTGTATAATACCACTCCAAAAATTCACGATTTTTCCTGGTCATCAAGACATTTTACATGGTAATTCTTTAGAATGCTTATGTTTTCTATTTATGCCAGCTACAAGACATAGATGATCGATAGTAACTTAAGCTCTCTGCTGTTATGCCATGCCTTCTCAAACCATGGACTTCCACCTTTTGCATCATTTGTCCTTACATTTGAGCTTGTTCTTGGCTTGAAACTCTACAAATCCATCATCATTCCTCCTCCATTTGGTTGTTCATACTATGTGTATAATACCACTCCAAAAATTCACGATTTTTCCTGGTCATCAAGACATTTTACATGGTAATTCTTTAGAATGCTTATGTTTTCTATTTATGCCAGCTACAAGACATAGATGATCGATAGTAACTTAAGCTCTCTGCTGTTATGCCATGCCTTCTCAAACCATGGACTTCCACCTTTTGCATCATTTGTCCTTACATTTGAGCTTGTTCTTGGCTTGAAACTCTACAAATCCATCATCATTCCTCCTCCATTTGGTTGTTCATACTATGTGTATAATACCACTCCAAAAATTCACGATTTTTCCTGGTCATCAAGACATTTTACATGGTAATTCTTTAGAATGCTTATGTTTTCTATTTATGCCAGCTACAAGACATAGATGATCGATAGTAACTTAAGCTCTCTGCTGTTATGCCATGCCTTCTCAAACCATGGACTTCCACCTTTTGCATCATTTGTCCTTACATTTGAGCTTGTTCTTGGCTTGAAACTCTACAAATCCATCATCATTCCTCCTCCATTTGGTTGTTCATACTATGTGTATAATACCACTCCAAAAATTCACGATTTTTCCTGGTCATCAAGACATTTTACATGGTAATTCTTTAGAATGCTTATGTTTTCTATTTATGCCAGCTACAAGACATAGATGATCGATAGTAACTTAAGCTCTCTGCTGTTATGCCATGCCTTCTCAAACCATGGACTTCCACCTTTTGCATCATTTGTCCTTACATTTGAGCTTGTTCTTGGCTTGAAACTCTACAAATCCATCATCATTCCTCCTCCATTTGGTTGTTCATACTATGTGTATAATACCACTCCAAAAATTCACGATTTTTCCTGGTCATCAAGACATTTTACATGGTAATTCTTTAGAATGCTTATGTTTTCTATTTATGCCAGCTACAAGACATAGATGATCGATAGTAACTTAAGCTCTCTGCTGTTATGCCATGCCTTCTCAAACCATGGACTTCCACCTTTTGCATCATTTGTCCTTACATTTGAGCTTGTTCTTGGCTTGAAACTCTACAAATCCATCATCATTCCTCCTCCATTTGGTTGTTCATACTATGTGTATAATACCACTCCAAAAATTCACGATTTTTCCTGGTCATCAAGACATTTTACATGGTAATTCTTTAGAATGCTTATGTTTTCTATTTATGCCAGCTACAAGACATAGATGATCGATAGTAACTTAAGCTCTCTGCTGTTATGCCATGCCTTCTCAAACCATGGACTTCCACCTTTTGCATCATTTGTCCTTACATTTGAGCTTGTTCTTGGCTTGAAACTCTACAAATCCATCATCATTCCTCCTCCATTTGGTTGTTCATACTATGTGTATAATACCACTCCAAAAATTCACGATTTTTCCTGGTCATCAAGACATTTTACATGGTAATTCTTTAGAATGCTTATGTTTTCTATTTATGCCAGCTACAAGACATAGATGATCGATAGTAACTTAAGCTCTCTGCTGTTATGCCATGCCTTCTCAAACCATGGACTTCCACCTTTTGCATCATTTGTCCTTACATTTGAGCTTGTTCTTGGCTTGAAACTCTACAAATCCATCATCATTCCTCCTCCATTTGGTTGTTCATACTATGTGTATAATACCACTCCAAAAATTCACGATTTTTCCTGGTCATCAAGACATTTTACATGGTAATTCTTTAGAATGCTTATGTTTTCTATTTATGCCAGCTACAAGACATAGATGATCGATAGTAACTTAAGCTCTCTGCTGTTATGCCATGCCTTCTCAAACCATGGACTTCCACCTTTTGCATCATTTGTCCTTACATTTGAGCTTGTTCTTGGCTTGAAACTCTACAAATCCATCATCATTCCTCCTCCATTTGGTTGTTCATACTATGTGTATAATACCACTCCAAAAATTCACGATTTTTCCTGGTCATCAAGACATTTTACATGGTAATTCTTTAGAATGCTTATGTTTTCTATTTATGCCAGCTACAAGACATAGATGATCGATAGTAACTTAAGCTCTCTGCTGTTATGCCATGCCTTCTCAAACCATGGACTTCCACCTTTTGCATCATTTGTCCTTACATTTGAGCTTGTTCTTGGCTTGAAACTCTACAAATCCATCATCATTCCTCCTCCATTTGGTTGTTCATACTATGTGTATAATACCACTCCAAAAATTCACGATTTTTCCTGGTCATCAAGACATTTTACATGGTAATTCTTTAGAATGCTTATGTTTTCTATTTATGCCAGCTACAAGACATAGATGATCGATAGTAACTTAAGCTCTCTGCTGTTATGCCATGCCTTCTCAAACCATGGACTTCCACCTTTTGCATCATTTGTCCTTACATTTGAGCTTGTTCTTGGCTTGAAACTCTACAAATCCATCATCATTCCTCCTCCATTTGGTTGTTCATACTATGTGTATAATACCACTCCAAAAATTCACGATTTTTCCTGGTCATCAAGACATTTTACATGGTAATTCTTTAGAATGCTTATGTTTTCTATTTATGCCAGCTACAAGACATAGATGATCGATAGTAACTTAAGCTCTCTGCTGTTATGCCATGCCTTCTCAAACCATGGACTTCCACCTTTTGCATCATTTGTCCTTACATTTGAGCTTGTTCTTGGCTTGAAACTCTACAAATCCATCATCATTCCTCCTCCATTTGGTTGTTCATACTATGTGTATAATACCACTCCAAAAATTCACGATTTTTCCTGGTCATCAAGACATTTTACATGGTAATTCTTTAGAATGCTTATGTTTTCTATTTATGCCAGCTACAAGACATAGATGATCGATAGTAACTTAAGCTCTCTGCTGTTATGCCATGCCTTCTCAAACCATGGACTTCCACCTTTTGCATCATTTGTCCTTACATTTGAGCTTGTTCTTGGCTTGAAACTCTACAAATCCATCATCATTCCTCCTCCATTTGGTTGTTCATACTATGTGTATAATACCACTCCAAAAATTCACGATTTTTCCTGGTCATCAAGACATTTTACATGGTAATTCTTTAGAATGCTTATGTTTTCTATTTATGCCAGCTACAAGACATAGATGATCGATAGTAACTTAAGCTCTCTGCTGTTATGCCATGCCTTCTCAAACCATGGACTTCCACCTTTTGCATCATTTGTCCTTACATTTGAGCTTGTTCTTGGCTTGAAACTCTACAAATCCATCATCATTCCTCCTCCATTTGGTTGTTCATACTATGTGTATAATACCACTCCAAAAATTCACGATTTTTCCTGGTCATCAAGACATTTTACATGGTAATTCTTTAGAATGCTTATGTTTTCTATTTATGCCAGCTACAAGACATAGATGATCGATAGTAACTTAAGCTCTCTGCTGTTATGCCATGCCTTCTCAAACCATGGACTTCCACCTTTTGCATCATTTGTCCTTACATTTGAGCTTGTTCTTGGCTTGAAACTCTACAAATCCATCATCATTCCTCCTCCATTTGGTTGTTCATACTATGTGTATAATACCACTCCAAAAATTCACGATTTTTCCTGGTCATCAAGACATTTTACATGGTAATTCTTTAGAATGCTTATGTTTTCTATTTATGCCAGCTACAAGACATAGATGATCGATAGTAACTTAAGCTCTCTGCTGTTATGCCATGCCTTCTCAAACCATGGACTTCCACCTTTTGCATCATTTGTCCTTACATTTGAGCTTGTTCTTGGCTTGAAACTCTACAAATCCATCATCATTCCTCCTCCATTTGGTTGTTCATACTATGTGTATAATACCACTCCAAAAATTCACGATTTTTCCTGGTCATCAAGACATTTTACATGGTAATTCTTTAGAATGCTTATGTTTTCTATTTATGCCAGCTACAAGACATAGATGATCGATAGTAACTTAAGCTCTCTGCTGTTATGCCATGCCTTCTCAAACCATGGACTTCCACCTTTTGCATCATTTGTCCTTACATTTGAGCTTGTTCTTGGCTTGAAACTCTACAAATCCATCATCATTCCTCCTCCATTTGGTTGTTCATACTATGTGTATAATACCACTCCAAAAATTCACGATTTTTCCTGGTCATCAAGACATTTTACATGGTAATTCTTTAGAATGCTTATGTTTTCTATTTATGCCAGCTACAAGACATAGATGATCGATAGTAACTTAAGCTCTCTGCTGTTATGCCATGCCTTCTCAAACCATGGACTTCCACCTTTTGCATCATTTGTCCTTACATTTGAGCTTGTTCTTGGCTTGAAACTCTACAAATCCATCATCATTCCTCCCCCATTTGGTTGTTCATACTATGTATATAATACGACTCCACAAATTCACGATTTTTCCTAGTCATCAAGGCCTTTTACATGGTGATTCTTTAGAATGCTTATGTTTTCTATCTATGCCAGCTACAAGACATAGATGATCGATAGTAACTTAAGCTCTTTGCTGTTATGCCATGTCTTCTTAAACCATGGACTTCCACCTTTTGCATCATTTCTCCTTTCATTTGAGCTTGTTCTTGGCTACAAACTCCACAAATCCATCATCGTTCCTCCCCCATTTGGTTGTTCATACTATGTGTATAATACCACTCCAAAAAAAATGAACATTAGCTGATCTGTCCTCGAGCTTAGGATGCTACTGCTACCTCGAGTGATCACAAATTATCTCTTATTCTAGTTATTTGATAACGTAAGGAAAGACCGGCCTGCCGACATGCAGAAAGTGCTGCCCATCGAGGGCGACATCACGCAGCCCGAGCTCGCAATAAGCCCGACTGACAGGGCGATGCTGCAACGCTCCGTCAACGTAGTGTTTCACAGCGCCGCGACGGTCAAGTTCGACGAAAAGTTGAAGTTATCCGTCACTATTAATATGCTCGGTACGCAACGGTTGGTAGAACTGTGCAAGAGGATGACGAATCTAGAAGCCTTGGTAAGTCCAACAATTCCCACCAAAATACGACCACTTTTAAGTTGCCCGAGTATACTCGGGCTAAGAAAGTTTTAGCCCGAGTATACTCGGGCAGATTTTTCCTAGCCCGAGTATACTCGGGCAGATTTTTCCTAGCCCGAGTATACTCGGGCAGATTTTTCTTTGCCCGAGTATACTCGGGTTGGTGCGAAAACTGACGATTTTGTTCGTTTAGGTGCACGTTTCAACGGCGTACTGTAATTGCGATCGAAAAGTAGTGAAAGAGATGATCTATCCACCGTCAATAGGGCCAGATCAGATCACGTCGCTCGTGAACACGTTGGACGAGCAGATTGTCGATTCGCTGACCGAGCAGTTGGTCGGCAACCGCCCGAACACGTATACGTTTACGAAGGCACTCGCAGAGTGCTGGCTCAAGGAGAACAAGGGTGACCTGCCGTTGGTGATAGTGAGGCCTAGCATAGTGCTCAGCTGTATAGATGGGCCGCTGAAAGGATGGGTGGACAACTGGAATGGCCCGACAGGTAAAATCACTTAAGAAATGATTCTACACCATGAAAGATGTTACGAGAAGTTTTATCTGTGGTTTGTTGATAATAAAATTGCAATTAAAAGTTTGGAAGGCATCCAAAATATTATCCTCATTTGGGATAGACCGTGAATATATCATTGACGTCTGGTTTCAATTAGAAATAATTGGTAAAAACGAAAGCTTGTAAAATTAGTTCCGACTTTTTTCATGGATCATTTGTAATCTTTTATTGGTGTTTAACAGTCGATTACGGTTTTAGTGACCTCGTGTCTGTTTTATAATCAATCAACACGAAAAAATGTCGAAATTTGCTTAGAAACACAATTATACAAAAATGTTTATTATGTATAAGGTTTATAACAAAAGAATACTCATTTTATACCAGGAAACAGATTATTAAGAATAGACATTATTATTCATGTGGAATATTAGTGTAATATACTAAATATTTACAGTGTGACCCAACAGAGTTGCAGTGGGTGATCTTGTATTTATCTTAGGGGTAGAAGAAAATATTTAATCAAAAATTATATGGCAATGCAAAATTATTTATATTGGATCGTGCAGAAATAACAATGAAATTGTCTTTGCAACTGTATTAAATTTTACCCAAGTAAAGAAAATAGTCTTTTTTATGCTGAACGATGCAAAGAACTCAAAACAAAAATAGATACAGGGTGTTTCATTTCAAAAAATAACTTTCTTAGAAAAAACGGTTTGCTTTATTTGGCTGCAGATTATGAATATCCTGTACATAATTTGGATATCGTAGGTAATCATGATCATAGAACGCTTCTTACTTAATCATAAACTAAGCGTGCGCAAGAAAATTAAAAACAGTTATTGTGATATACAGTTTTTCTTTGACTACTTTTTTTCCATAAAAATGCCAATAAATCGAAAGGTATACAGTTTTGTGTAGGTAATGTTATGTTTCATAGGCGTAAAATTTAGCGAGGAATTCAAAATTGTGCCGAAATATAGGTTGTTCCATTTAAAAAACATAAGTTTGGGTTGGTACTACCTTATGGAACACCCTGTATACACGCAATAATTTTAAAATGTGCGTCTCGGCGTTCTGTATATATGAATGAAATCAGTTTAAAAATATCTTCATTAACAGAGGCACAATCTTTCGAGATCGCGCTGTTGAGACACCCTGTATTATATTTAAATATTACACGCAAAAACAAAATCTCTAAAAGCTAACCAGAAAGCCACTTTTGAGAACAGTATTTCTTCGAACTTTAGTAGTATTCGTAATATGGTAACATATTTAAAAATTGTACGGCCGTGCCAAAAGGCAACATCCTGTATACTTAAAAATTAAAGATGATGAGCCAAAACAACTTCTTAATGACTCACCCTGTATATCTTTTGTACCACTTCCAATATAAAAGAGTATTACTGAGGTGACATTGGGGCCCAAAAACGTAGAAAAAAATATGATATTTGTTCGAACTGTAGCGCAGACACAAAAGAAACGATGACAGTGCTTAAAAAAAGAATACCAGAAAAATAAAAAATTGCTTTTTATTTTCAGGAATCATAGCTGCTGCTGGCAAAGGTCTATTCAGAACGATGCTCTGTGATCCTCACAAAGTTGCCGATATAGTCCCGGTAGACATGGTCATCAATTTGATGCTAGTGTCCGCATGGAAGATAGGCACGCATAAATCAAGAGAGATTCCACTGTATAACTGTGTTACAGGTACTAATTATATATATATAATAGACCAAGAAGTAGTGAAAGATTTATCCACCAGACTTTATATCTCTATTCTGTGGGCTAGTTTTCATTTGCTACCGCATAGATGAGCACTATCGTGCTTGGCGATACTTCGACATAATTTGATTCCATAAAGTCAGTGGAGTAAATCGTTCACTAGTTCTTAGTTTATAACCCACGCCTCTATTTTAACGTCCGCAATGCTAAAACTTTGAACGAATTCCAGGTCAACGGAGACCGATAACATGGAAAAATTTCATAGGGCTGTGCTTCAAGTACATGCGGAAACATCCGTTCTCAAGCATCTCGTGGTACCCCGATGGTACAGTGACGGCTTCTGTAGTGTACAATACAATAAATAAAATATTTCTACACTGGTTACCTGCATACGTCATGGACGGATTCGTTTGGGCCTTCGGCGGAAAGCCAATGTAAGTTTTCGTTTGTTTAACGCTCATATTCATAAACCATCGTATAGCCGTATTACCGTTGCTCGTTTCGGCAATCTTTGACTGAAGATTTGGTTGATATCTTTCAGTTTATCGAAAATTCAGGATAAGCTATGTAAGGCGGCGAAGTGTCTCGAGTATTTTACGACGAACGAATGGCAATTCGAAGACAACAACGTTCGAACGCTGAGTATGTCGCTCAACGATTCCGACAGGAAGGAGTTTTGCTTCGACGTCACGCAGATAAACTGGGAGGACTACATAGAGAATTACGTTCTTGGTATAAGGAAGTAAGTGTTAAATTTTAGAATAATCCTAGAAAGAAAACAGAAAATTAAAATTTTATATAAGACACGAGACTCTCGTGAATCAATAGTGATGTTAACTCCTTCGTTTCAGATTCATTTTTAAGGAAGATATTGAGACATTACCGAGTGCGAGAAAGTACATGTCTCGACTATATTGGACGTACAAAGTGATTCAGGTGCTGGCCGTGATGTCGCTATGGCGTTTCTTAGTCGTACGCTACGCGCCGTTGCAAAAAATTTGGGCGAACGCAGTCCGCGTCTTTCTGATACTAATTATGAAGCTGCCATTTATATAAGTACGTCTATACATATAATTTTAGAGGTATATCTCTTTGTCGATTTCATCCCAACTCACTCAAAAGCGAAGCAAGAAGAGAACAGCCAACAAGCAGACCGCAAATAGAATCCGGAAGACGTATGTTATATATAAATAATGTAAATATTGCAGATGACAGAGAAAAAGCGCGCAGGATAGGTAGAAAAGCGATATTAGACGAAATTAACGAAAAACCAAAACAGGAAAAAACAATACAAAAAGACGCAAAGAGAGAAGGCAAATTTAATAAAATAAAATAAACTAATAAAAAAAGAGAGTGAAAAGTAAAAAATTTTTTGATGCAAACAAAAGCGACGTTCGTTCTTACTCGTAGTGTTTTATAATTATTTAGTTTTTAAACAGAAGAAGGCGAAAACACACTATTGTAGGCGACCATTTTTTATTATTTAATATTTAATTATTATTATAGTTCTTCTTATCCGTATTTATTCATTTATTTATAAAGGTAACGTTCTTACACGACCGAGGAACGCGCTCACCAAAAAAATAAAGCTTCTTCCCGAAAAAAAACTAAAACGCAGCAAAACAGCACAATTTTTTGACTCGGTCTCGCGAGTGCTTCCAACCCCATAAACGGTTAAATAAAGAAGAAAATTGTAGGGCTTCCAAGTTTTTTTACTTTTTGTTTTTTGAAATTTCCCCCTCCAGAAAATATAATGATAAACGACCCCCCAAGGGTGGAGCGCGTTCCACGGGCCGACGGGTAACTTAATTTTACACGGTTCTATGTAAAAGGAAGATTGAATACAACAGAAAACCTACTTACCAATAAAAAAAAACTAGTCGGTATTTATTGTTAAGAAATGCTTTTCATTTTATCCGAAATTGATCCTAACCTCTTCCATCGGAAAGTCCACAAAAATAAGTTATTGCTACGGTAAGTATAAGGTAAGTTTGTGGATCTCGGTTATCGGAAAATATTGAAGATCTGTTTTTTAACAAACTACAAATAACAACAATTTCAAGAGAGGAAATTTTCAGAGTTCACGAACTTTTGTTAAGCCTGTAATAAGTTATTACAGAAACAGAGTCAAGCAAGGTTTATTTATTTATTAAATGAGGCATTTTTGAGTTATATGCAATTAATCAAAATTAGTCAGATACCAGAACAACTAAAAATGCTCCAACTGTAAAATATTTCCTAAATTTTTTCAAACTAAACTTTTTGGTTACTAACGAACTATAGTTTATATATATTTTTAAAACCCAGAGTTCATTTTATAATCAGAACTTGGTAACCGTTTTATTAAAAGAACATCCTGTATGTTTATTTTTACAATTTTAATTCGAAGAATGTATTGTAAGAATCATTTTTTTATAAAATGCATGGATCTTATAATAAAATATTCCTACAAAACATTCTTAGAATTAATCTTAAGATTTAAAAAAAAACATAATATGCAGTGTGTTATCAGAAAAAGAAAAGGTTACAAAATTTCCATAATAAAATATATTTAAATGATAGGTTGTTTTAAAGCAAAAACTTTTGTTTGAAATTTTTTTGAGATTATTTACGCCTGGTAGATTATTTAGCTGTTCCAGTAATTTTGACTAATTTCAATTTATTGCTGATAAATCAAAAAAAGGACCAATTCTATAAACAAATTATTGGTACAAAAAATTCTTGCAATTAATCTAAGAATATTTTTTTACTTTATCATACGCAGTATGAAGTATTGTAATCTTGCCGAAAAAAAAAAAAAATTGAGACTTTAGCGGAAATAGGTCTTTTTGGGTCCCCTGAACATTTTTGACCAAGGTACAAAAAAAATGTCTAGTGGGTGCGTAAACGATTTTTGTGGCGACGATTCCGGACAAACTACTAAAGGTATACGAAAGTTCATATTTAGAAGTTTCATGACCTAACTTAGACCTGAAAAGCTTTTGGTCAAAAGGGTCCAAAGGAGCTGGTAGTTTATTCTAAGCCTTTTTCAAGGATTTTGCAAATGAGCTTCTATTTCTGTAATTTCGTCAAAATAGTTAAATAATAAATTAAAGTAGAGGAAATTTTGAATAATTTATGCCTATGACGTTTCTTCGTAAAATTAATAGTTTAGCTGCAAGAACAAATTCTATTTGATCGAGATCGGTCGCATCTGCATTGATATGAAACTACATAGTAGCCAGAATTTTAACAAATATTTTTTTGTGCTGTCACACTCGAAAACAGCTGATTTCATCAGAGGTTGGAGAACCGCTATGGCACATTGCCGTTCTAGTGCGGCAAAGTACAAATACAAATTTCAAATAAAATAAGATCACTAATTTGATTGTTTGTTGATAAGAAATATCAACCCGTCTTTATATATAATTCTAAAAACGAAAAATTGAGAAAATTGTTAATAAAGTATAGCGATGAGTGTAGTTTTATTTTAGTATGTTGGTACGTATGTGACATCTACAGTGTCATGAACAAATATAAAACTGTCAGTATTTGAATTAGCTTTTTAAACTTGACGTCTCGTCAAAGTGGTACCAACCTAACATTTCCTATACAGAAATATAGCAATTTTTTAATTATTTTTTTAAATACATATTTCTCAAAAAGCAACTCAATAAACGTTGATGTCACTCCTACCGAAAACTAGATAGCGCGACTCGCTCACATGCGACAGCGACGCTCCGTGTTCGGTGACGCGCCGCATCACCGCTCGTCGCGCTATTCCATACTTTCGGCACTTGTGACATAAATAACAATTATTCTCATGACGTAGTGTAGGTAGTGTCAAATGCTGATGCTTTGACAATACCCACGATTTATCTCAATAAAATAGATTCTCATGCAGCTAAACTATTAATTTTATATATTGTATGATAAAGTCATGTGCCTAGCCACATCAGATTTTTTTTAATATACAGTGTGTTCCATTTAAAAAAGAAATTTCAAGAATAAAATGATATATTATGGTATATTAAAAATATATTTAAAATCAAACAACTTTTGTTTGAAAAACTGTTTGACATTGTTTTGAGATGGGAGAATCATTTAGGTGTTTCGGTAATTTAGACTAACCCTGTATACAGGCTGTATAGAAAACGGAACAATCTATAACATTTTTGTTCAAATTCATGTTATTTATAATAATTTTTAATAATAATATTTGTCTCTCAACAACAACGGTATCTTTTTTTGACAACCTAACCCAAAAAGTCATATTAGTCAGTTTTAAACGGTGCCAGTATTAGATACCACATAATTTAAAAAAAAAAACGAATAAAAAAAAAAGAATCCTACCTTAATCTACGAAGTCTCCATAAACAAAGAAACAACTCCTATCTAAACATCTTTATTGCTATCAGCTAAGAACGATTCACAAACAACCGCAGAATGGTCCACACCGCAAGACACTGCTGTCACATGTCCCCCAAGAGCAACCTAAACAAAACAAAAAAAAGATAAAAACAAAAAATCAAAATTCCTAACCTACAAAAAAATATACCTTCAACGGAAAAAATTGATCCTTTAGGTCACCCAATCCAAGACAACCATCTCTATTGCGCCCCCAACTATACAAGTCGCCTGTATTCGTAACCGCTGCGAAATGGGCTAAACCGCAGTCAACTTTGACTACTTTGCTATCGGGATTGAAGTCATTTCTTCCGAATAATGTCTGAGGAATTAGTAGCGGTACAGGAGATTGCTGAACTTCAGGACCAACGCCCAAAATACCGAAACCCCAAGCAAAAACGTCATGATTTTCTATAAGAAAAAAATCGTGTAAATTTTTTTTTACATATTATGCAACTTATTACTGTAAAAGCTTTTAGAAAGAAATTCTTACCATTCAGAACCAAGCAGGACGATCCACTAGCAGCGACATCTATAATCCTACCGACACTTTTCGAAATGTCTATGTACGTCGGGTTGCATACTTGTTGCTCGTTATTTTTCATCGTCATCTGCGAGTATTCCGTGTTTCCCCAGCCGAAAACTTCTCCTTTATCTATACGAAAAGGAACAAGAAAAAAAGTTAAATTTGAGGTTATGCGGAAATAGTTTGAGGTTATGTGGAAATATTTTGAGGTTATACTGACCGTTAAGGGCCATGACAAAGTCGGATCGGCCGCCAAGTTTTACGATACGTTCCCCGTCAACGTCTCCGTTGACTTTCGTAAATTTATCGGTTGAGTTGAAATGTCCGACGCCTGTTTGACCGTCTGCGCCCCAACCGCAGGAGTAGAGTTCGCCGTTTTCAGTGATTGCTATTCTAAAATTTAAGAGGTTTATTTAAGAGAATTAAAACTAGAATTAGAAAAGTTTACGGGAGATTCTAGGATAGGAGGCGTTGTTTTGGTGACAAATCAAAAAAGTTACATTTTCTAAACAAAACAGTTTTTAACGTCATATGACATGATGAAGCTTATGAAATGATGACGAAACCTTGTTCACTATAGGGCTTCTAATGTTTTATTAACTAGATTTATTAAGTTTTTCTCAAAAATACATTGAAAGGTACCAAAGTTTCCTAAGTATTCCTATAGCATTTTTGGAACTACATAGTTACTTATTTCTTATCATCAAATATTTTCAAATTTAAGGTTTGTCCCGCAAATTTTACGTTCCTTCTAGTGAATATGATCTAAATATTTTAAGTAGGTTTGAGCGCACCATTGTATCAATCACGATATGTTTTGAACAGTTTATTGGTTTTAAATAGCCAATTTACGTACAAACATGAATGAAAATTAGTACATATGTACTATCGTGGCCATATATTATGTCCCCTCGGTTGAAGTACATTTTCTCGCAAATCTAGGGGCGAAAAAATTTGAAAAAATTCTGATGCTGTCCTTGGTTAATATGCTACAACTCATAAAAATTAGAAAGCTGTATATGTTGGCATTTTCCTGATTTTTCCAAATTAAGACGAATTGGCGCTGTTTTTACCCCGTAAATTTTATTCGTTTAACTTTAGCAATTAATTACTCCGGAAATAATCACCTGCAGAATGCTAGCTTTCAATGTGCATTTTTGTAAAATCATTGGATTAGTGGTTGACCCACAAAAAGCTACAAGTTGTGGCGGATCGCACGTGCATTAGTTACTAGGAGAACAGTGTTTACGGACAATACACAATACCGACACAATACATATAACGACACGGTGATTATGCCTCGCCAAAGAAATTTGGATATCCGGCGACAGATTACCGAATTAAAAAATAATGGCAAAACGAGTCAATAAGATCACAGAACCACGAAAAGGCACTTGGAAGTCCCATGGAAATTCTTGGCAATTTAAATCGGGTTTCAGGATTAGCATTTACAATTAATGAACGATCTGCAAAATAATCTATGTGTCTACAAATTTACGATGCTAAATTTGTAAAAGTTTTTTGATATTTCTACGTTTTATACGCTCAGAGCTGACATTTGTAATATATGTAATATATCAAGAGTTGTATTTATTTTATGTTGTTTGTGCATGTATATATTATTAATAAATAAACTGTTGAAACTGTTATAATAATTTGAATATTTATATAACAAAATCGGGCATACTTTTTAAATATTTTTTGGGTTTATCATGCAAACTTAATTTAGTATTCACCACTAATCGGAGAATCTGCTAACTCCATATTATTAGATCTATCCGCTTCCATCAAAATCTTGTTTACAACCTTATTGTATAAAACTGAAGAAAACCTAAACGCCAATCGATGGAAGAGATTCTCTCGTACCGGGTCACATATTATAATCAAAATTATGCAAAAATTAAGAATTTAATTGTTAGTTAAAATTACTACCTTGACAAGTTATCGTTCTTTTTGTGTATTGATAATAAGCTGTCCCGGTTCTCTCAGCTGTGTCGGTTCTCTCCGACATGACAGCACCATTAACGCCTCCCTGCCCCGCAGCACCCCAAAGACCGTAGAGCGTCGGAATTCACGCGGACTTTCAGCACGATCTTTTGTATAAAAAATGCAAGATAAACAATGATTATGTAATAAACTTTAAAACCTATGAATTATTGGGTAGCCTATAGTCAATATTGCATTATTCTAGCTCTTCTAATAACGAAATTGCTGGCATTGCATAATATAGCTTTATGTGGGAAGGTTAATCCGAAGTAAAAATTTTTGTTGTAGGTTTTAGAAAAAACTTACAAAAAGCACAGATTTGATAATTTTGAAATTTATGATAGGTTTACATAACAACACATTTATTACATAACAAAATACCATTGTTATCCAGAGGAAAGAAATGTCATTATTATGTTTTTGTTAGATAAATTGTTTACCAAAAATCATACAAAATTCTACCTCTTATCATAGAAACCCTCTTACATAACTCATACAATAATATAACAGACAAAACAAAGCAAAAATCTTACGTATGATCCTGTCCGCAAACAACGTCCACGATCTCGCAGTTTCCCAACTTATCGACAAAATTAACAAACTGGCTATTGGCGTAATCCTCATTTTCAATAATTTCTCTTCCGCACTGTCCATACGAGTTGTTTCCGAATAAATATAATCCTTCCGAAGACAACACGGCAACGTGAGCTCTCCCAGCTGCGACTTTAAAGATTTTGACATCCTTCGGGCTTTTGAATGGCACGAAAATCGGCTGAGGAAAAAATATAACCTCGAGAGGCTTTCCTTGCGGAGATCTATGCGAGCCGAGCTGCGAATCTGTGTTCAAACCTGTGCCGTATATCTTGTGTTCGTCGTTCGTTGAAAATATCGTAAAACCAAAACCGCATGCTACACAATCAACCTGAAATGAACGGAAAATAAGAGAAATCAGAACTTTGGGTTTAGAAAGAATATAGCAAAATATAGAATTTTTATTTAAGAAAAACTTTTTTATTTCTAATACTATCTTAAACACAATATACAGGGTGAAATTTTGATGTTTTTCAAATGGCTTTTCCTTGAGTTTTTTGAAAGGAACATCCTGTATATTATGTGCTAGTTCAATTGCCCCCCGAGTTCCTTTTAATTTATGTTAAGTATGCCATATGTCCAATTGTAGTAGCTTTCGTGATATTTACAATTTAAAGCAAAATGTGCAATATTATCTAATAATGCCATTATTTTTTGTCATTTTTTGTTCGTCTCTCATTTGTAAATCAGTAATACTGTATTAAAATACAACTTACATACACAATAATTAATACTATTAGCATTAATTAATCATAGAAACAAACAATTGAGATCTAACGACACCCAATAAGTTATTGCTGTCAAAATTAGTAACAATATTTGTCTTTTCTCTGAACCATGAGTTATAATTATAGCAAAGAAGAATTAACTAACATAAACTGCTTCCGGGTTATACCGTGTGTCAAGATTTGTTAATGCTGACGTTTCGCGAACCATGTTGCTCGCTTCTTCAAACCTAATTGAATACCGAAGACCTACCAAGAAACTCTCCCTTATATACCTGTATTTACACCTCACTGCGCACAACTGTTGAATCTTGCGTAGCCGGGTATCTCTACTGTGCTCCTTGACTCGACATTCGATACTAGATTCAACCTGTATAGTGAATCTAATATCTTTGGATACTATCATCTATCTACTAGCTTTGACTATTATCTCACATAGTTTTAAAGCAAAATCCACAAAAATTTCATTTTAAATAGTTTTAAAGAAGAACGTGCAACGGGCATATTTTGGAGAAAAATTGAGTATCTCAGGTACTATTAACGCTTAGAGTTAGCAACCTATACATTAAAAAAATGTGCATACTTTACGTCACGCCTAAATGCAACACCCTTTATAAATGATAATAATTTTACGTCATAGAAACTAATGAGACAAACAACTTATCTCTTAACCATTTTTTTCTTTGTCTAACGATTTTGGTGCGATTGACCGGCGGGATACTAATAACTCACTCTGTATAATAAAATAGCAGATAATAATTATATTATAATCACGTATAAAATTTAAGCTCGCGATTTATATCCTTAGTTATGTGCTCGTCAATTAATATACTATTTAATAACATGTGATATTTCTATTATTTTAGAGGAGCTGTTATACCAAATGTAGTGCAAAACACAAGAATGCTTTTATATATTTTTAAACCTTGTAAGAAGATGAATTAATTTGTGACAGTTTCAGATTTTTAAGACTGATCCCACCAGAGATATTATACATTAAATATCGTGACATTTTTCGTAACTTTCAAATTTCAATAGGGTGTTATCAAAAAGTCTTTTTCGTCCATCGCATCACATATTATACAATTTATAGACCATACATTTATAGAAGATATTTAGTATTTTGTTGATAATCATTAGTAGATTACAAAATTCTCTTACTTCGTGTCGTTCAGCGAAACCTAACCTCTTCGGGTACCGAATCGTACTAACGAGGTTCTTTTGTTTCATGTACTTAACCCCCAAAGCTCCATGTTTAACATTGCCCCACATAAAAACTCTATTTTTGTCCTTGGAACCGCGACAATAATCTAAAACTACAACAAAACATTACTATTTGAAATTACACATTATCATAAGACTATTTACTCGGTATTTGCTTGATTTCTTCTTGTAATTGTTTTATAGATTTCTTCGTTGAATAACATCTTGACGATGTGGATAATAATCGCTTTAATACGTTCATTTTATACGAAATATTAAGATATGAGGATCAAAACATTTAAATTATTCTGGGATAGTAAAGTGAGGTTAGGTTTTTAGTGACTTTTTGTTTCGCCGGTAAACAGTTATTTTTGTTTTTATGGGATTTCGATTGTCAATCTTGGGTGGTTTGAATTTTGAATTGACTGTCATCGGAGACGTATTTAATGTCAAATGGCATTTTTATTTGCAATTCTAAAGTGATTTATTTGCTTTGCTGAGAAAATGCGACCAAATGGCATCGATATTAGTGACCTTTCCTCCTTAAAATTTAGGGGACAAAGCAGTAAAGGTAATCAGGTATTTGCGGTTATGATTATCAATGCCAATTTTGTGTTTTTTACAGGAACCTGCAGCACTGCAATTATTAGGATATGAGGCTTTTTATTATTATTTACGGTATTAATTGGTTCATGAGATACGTATACGCTGGCAAGGAAAATTTGAATTCTACCAGGATCATAAACATTAAAATCCTATTATTTTTTGTAGATGTTGTCGACTATTATTGGAGAGATTATAACGGGGAAGTACCGAAAGATGCTTACGAGGGCGCCACTGGTCTCTTTATTGGACAAATGCCATGCAATGGGGTTTTACCCGCAACAATTTACCCAAATAAAGAAAAATCTATATCGGAATGCAACGGGAAGAAAGTCGAAATGAAAGATGGTGTAAAAGTAATTTCATTAAAAGTAAAGTTTCTAATAAATTTTGATGTTAAATATTATATCCTTTTAAGATTTTCTGTACTGAACACAAAGAACATTTTCACTGGGAGTACGTAAACGTAAAGCACTTGACTTCGCAGAAATTGGCTCAGCTTGTAAAGGGTGGGCTGGAGAATGGGTACACCCTGTATATTGGGAAGGTGTTCCACGAAGGGGATTGGAAAATTGGGAAAGTATTTCCCCCTACGTCACCTCTTCAAGGATTAAGGATTTGGTTCAACGAAGGTCCCGAATATGTGACCACCGATTTTCAAGTTTTGGTCTATGACACTGGTAGAAAGACGAGAAAACTGCTTATATTTAAGATGATCGGCCGTAATTATTAATGTAAATTGTAGTTTTGTATGTGCAAATAAAGTGTACTAATCGTGTCAATGTATTAGAAATAAATGTATAGGTTATAGGAACGTTTTAAGCCATATTAAATAAAAACTTCAAAAATCCAACGATGGGGGGCCAGCTTCACGGTAGTCCCTATTTTAAAAATGCCTATATCTCCAAAACGCAGGGTTGTCAAACGAAAAAAGAATATGGTCAAACATGGTCAAAGAAACGGTCAAACGATGGTGTAATAAAAACTTTAAAATTCCAACGATGGGGGGCCAGCATCACGGTAGTCCCTATTTTAAAAATGCCTATATCTCCAAAACGGAGGATGGTCAAACGAAATGAAAATATGGTTAAACATGGTCAAACAAATGGTCAAACGATGGTGTAATAAAAACTTTAAAATTCCAACGATGGGGGGCCAGCTTCACAGTAGTCCCTATTTTTAAAATGCCTATATCGCTAAAACGGAGGCTGGTCAAACAAAATAAAAAATGGTCAAACATGGTCAAACAAATGGTCAAACGATGGTGTAATAAAAACTTTAAAATTCCAACTATGGGGGGCCAGCTTCACGGTAGTCCCTATTTTAAAAATGCCTATATCTCCAAAACGGAGGGTGGTCAAACGAAATAAAAAAATGGTCGAACATGGTCAAACAAATGGTCAAACGATGGTGTAATAAAAACTTTAAAATTCCAACGATGGGGGGCCAGCTTCACGGTAGTCCCTATTTTTAAAATGACTGTATCTTAGGGTGACCAACCGTCCCGATTTGGGCGGGACAGTCCCGAATTTTAACAACTTGTCCCGACTCGTAAAGCGTCCCGAATTTTGTCCCGATTTTTGAAAATTTTATCCTTATGTTCAAGATATCCATGTCTATCTATAACGGATTTTAAGCGCAAACTTAGCGACCATAATAACTGCGAACAGGCGTAGTGAATAGCCGGTTGGTGGGTGACAATCTAATCCTTGTGGCGGTGTACAAACGGTGCATATTGCGAAAACTGGTAACTGACTTATAATAAAAAACTAATCTGACTTAAATAAAGTGCATGTCAGTCTTTTGTGTAGTCGTTTGGGCGGGGTAAGATTTAGTGGCCAGGTCGCGTTGGATCATTTTTATTTTTTAATTTTCAAATTGAATCAGCTAACACAATACAAAACATATTTTTGTTATTTTTAGATTTCTATTTTACACATTTGATGGTATTCATAAAAGGCGCCATAGCAAATCACAGATATATTGATCCTAATAATTTGGAATGAAAAGGAAAAATATGTAACCGAATTATTTTATTCTGTTCTTGTGATTTCTTCATCTAGATTAATTTCTTCCAAAAATATGGAACACAAAGAAAGAAAACGCAAATGAACGTTCAATGACAAAAACAATTTACTTTTTTTGAAAATTACTAGGCCTAATTCCCAATTAGAACTAAATGCAGTTTTTCATCGGCGGAGGTCGCCGAAACGATATTGCAAAACATATATCGAATAAACAGAAGCAATGCATGATGTAGCAAGTTCATCGAAATTAAGTACTTGTTTTAGAGCCGGGAACAATAAGAGATTTTGGCTTGCAAAGAAGGCACATATGCATACCACTGTCTGTATCACAACCACAATTTTTGATTAATACACTGCACGTCAAAACTTCTAACGTAAATGTTTGAAAAGAAGATGTGTCTCGTACGAACTAACACAGAAGCAAGTATAACAAATGTGTTTTATCCTCTAGTAAAGAAAGAGTTAAGAAGAAATGTGAGGAAATGCAATTTCGTGACAATATTTCCTGACACATCTAGCCAGAGACATAAAAATACTCCCTCTCCTCGTTAGATATTTTGATGTCCAAAAAGGAATTTAAATAAATATTTAATATTTTAAATGTTCAAGATATTATTCGCGAGACAGCTGAAGAATTGTCCAATAAAATTATGGATTCATTGCAGCAGACAGTACAATTACCAATTTTGGCGGTAAATAACGAAGAAGAGAGAACACTGTTTTTAAAAAATATGAGATCGTCTATACGGGAAGAATAGAGTCAAGTAATAGTGAAATTTGTAAAAGTTAAAGAAACTTTATTTAATTTTATTATATTTTGTTTTATTTTATATTTATTCTGATATAGGTATGTTTCAATATTTGCAGTTTATTTGATGATTATTTTTAGTTAAAAAATACTATGATAATAAAAATGTTGTTTTAAGTTAGGTTCTTGTGGTACAATTTATCAAAATTGTAGAATTGTGTTTGATTTATGTTGTGTTATGTTTCTTTTTTGTTTTAACTAGTGAAAGATAAAGAATGCTTGTTTTATTTATATTGTTATTTCTTAAGCTTCTTTTCTTTTATTTAAAGTGAAAACGTATAGTATAAGTCATGGTAAACATTTGCTGTTGTCAATTTACCCAATGGTAGAATTTGTTTATAGTTCAGCACGTTTTGTTTAATGTTTTCCACTAACCCAACCCAACCCAACCCCGATCCCCAAGCGTCCCGATTTGGCAAATGAAAAAGTTGGTCACCCTACTGTATCTGTAAAACGGAATGTGGTCAAACGAAATAAAAATATGGTAAAAAATGGTCAAACAAATGGTCAAACGATGGTGTAATAAAAACTTTAAAATTCCAACGATGGGGGGCCAGCTTCACGGTAGCCCCTATTTTAAAAATGCCTATATCTCCAAAACGGATGGTGGTCAAACGAAATAAAAATATGGTCAAACATGGTCATCCCGAATACTTTTGATGGTAAATTTTGTTTGCTACAGTGAAGTATTTTTATTTTTCAATGGTATTTCGTTAATTTAAAAAAAATCCTATTAACTATGATTCTAAATATTTTAATATTGAACTAATTGAACTATAAGCTATCGATTGGTATGAGTTTCTTCATCAACTGCATTTGAATTTCCTAAAGTGCCCAGTGTGGCCGTACCATTACGACGTAATAATCGATTTATCGATTCAACAACACATCCGATCATCGATCAATCAAACACCTATAGTAACCATCGTAACGCGGTTTTAATCCTTTTTGTTATCCTGCGAAATTATGTCAAAAGAATTCTGTTGATCTGAAGATTTTTTCAGGGTGCAAAATTGGGAAGGTGAAAATCAATTTGGGGCGTCCAATTTCGAACCGGGGTGGGGGATTCCGAAATCAAAATGGCAAATCGACAAATGGGTTTCGTCGTTTCAAATGGAATTTTCGAAGAAGCTGCCCCCAGGGATATCGTGCCCATGGCCTTTCCCGAAATCAAAACCGAGAACGCCACAGGACTGTACTTGTCTTCGAAACTAAATGAAGACATGAGGAAGTCAGTAAACTTTATCACGAATAAAAGTTATTCACAAAATATCTAGTTTTTAAGAGAATATTTCATGCATACTTTGAATACTGTTTTGATTGTAGAAAATGTCCACGTGTTCCGCCAATAGACGCACCAAGAGACAGCATATGTATGGACCTGGTTCACTCAAGAAGGCTCTTAGTACAGGCGGAACGCCGTTTGAAGTTAAGACAGAGAACTGTGAGAAATTACAACCCAAAACTGGAAATGGATCGAGTAAAGGAAACAAAGGAAAAGCTACGTGCGAGCTTCGTGGAGTTTGACGGTGTAAAGATTTGTTGTGTACCATCAGAAGGAGGTTATGACTGAAGAAAATGCAAATCTGTTGTAGTTTATAAGGGAGAATACTGAGAAGAGGGACCGTGCGGCAAAAAAGCTTGTGGAAGACAAGCTGGTCATGACGAACAAGGACCTGGAGATCGCGAAGATGGAGAAGCAGCGAACGAAGTTGATAAGCGTGAAGGAACTGTTGGAGAAGAAGATAGCGGAATACAGGATATATGAGGTTTGGGGTTTTGGATATTTTATAAAGAAAATATTGCAGTTTCATCTAGTGAAAGAAAATCTGAAATACCCTTGCTTGTTTCTGAGATATTAATTTTCTAAATGTTGATGACATATGTTATTTTAGTTTAAATTTCCAAAAATTCTAATTAGTTTCCCAAATAATTTCCACGTTGGTTATTGGGATATATTATAAAGAAAATATTGTAGTTTCATCTAGTGAAACGAAACTCTAAATATCCACGGTAGTTTCTGAGTTTCTGAAAATATTGCAGTTCTATCTAATGGAAGAAAATCAAAAATACCTTTTCCTAGATTCTGAGATTTTAATTTTCCAAATGTTACTGAAATGTATTATTTAATTTGGTTTAAATTTTGACAAATTCTAATAAGTTCTCCAAATGACTTCTATATTAATGTTTGGCATATAATATAAAGGAATTATTGCAGTTCCATCTACAGGAAGAAAATCTAAAATGCCCTAGATTCTGAGATATACATTTTCCAAGTGTTACTGATAAGTGTTATTTTAGTTTCAATTTCGTAAATATTTTATTTCCTTTCCAACTGCCTTCCATATTGAGTTTTAGGATATACTATAAAGAAAATATTGCAGTTCCATCCAGTGAAAGAAAATCTAAAATACCTTTGCTAGTTATTGAGATATTATTTTTTCTAGAGTTACAGAAATGTTTTACTTTAGTTTAAATTTCGAAAAATTCTAGTTAGTTTCCCAAATAGCTTCTATATTAGTGTTTAGAATAAACTATAGAGCAAATATAGCAGTTCCAACTAGTGAAAAAACATCTAAAATAGCGTTTCTATTTTCTGAGATATTAATTTTCCAAATGTTACTAAAATTTGTAATTTTTAGTCAGTGTCCAATCTAGTCAGTGTCCTAATTGACTATCATATTTGATTTTGGGGTATGTCATAAAGAAAATATTGCAGTTCCATCCAGTGAAACAAAATTTAAAATACCCTTGCTAGTTACTGAGATATTAATTTTTCAATTGTTACTGAAATCTTTTACTTTAGTTTAAATTTCTAAAAATTCTAGTTAGTTTCCCAAAATACTTTCATATTGGATTTTTGGGATATATTGTGAAGAATATAATACAGTTCCATCCAGTGAAAGAAAATGTAGAAAATATCCTTGCTACTTTCTGAGATAATAATTTTATTGTTACTAAAATGTGTTATTTTCGTTTAAATTTGGAAAAATTCTAATCAGTTTCCCAAATCACTTCCTCATTGGTTTTTGGGATATTACAAAGAAAATATTGCAGTTTCATCTAGTGAAAGAAAATTCTAAGTAACCTTGCTAGTTTCTGAGATATTAATTTTCCAAATGTTACTGAAATGTATTATTTTGATTTAAATTTTGACAAATACTAGTAAGTTTTCCAAATGACTTCTATATTAATTTTTCGGATATAATATAAACGAAATATTGCAGTTCCATCTAGTGGAAGAAAATCTAAAATACTTTTCCTAGATTCTGAGATATACATTTTCCAAGTGTTACTGATAAGTGTTATTTTAGTTTAAATTTCGAAAATACTTAATTACTTTTCCAACTGACTTCCATATTGAGTTTTAGGATATACTACAAAGAAAATATTGCAGTTCCATCCAGTGGAAGAAAATCTAAAATACCTTTGCTAGTTACTGAGATATTAATTTTTCAAGAGTTACGGAAATCTTTTACTTTAGTTTAAATTTCGAAAAATTCTAGTTAGTTTCCCAAATAACTTCTATATTGGTTTTTAGAATAAACTATAGAGAAAATATAGCAGTTACATCTAGTGAAAAACATCTAAAATAGTGTTTCAACTTTCTGAGATATTATTTTCCTAATGTTACTAAAATTTGTAATTTTAGGTGTAAATTTCAAAAAATTCTGGTCAGTGTCCTAAATGAGTTTCATATTTGATTTTGGGGTATGTCATAAAGAAAATATTGCAGTTCCATCCAGTGAAAGAAAATCTATAATACCTTTGCTAGTTATTCAGATATTAATTTTTCAAGAGTTACGAAAATCTTTTACTTTACTTTAAAGTTCGAAAAATTCTAGTTAGTTTCCCAAATAACTTCTATTATATTGGTTTTTAGAATAAACTATAGAGAAATATAGCAGTTCCATCTAGTGAAAAACATCTAAAATAGCGTTTCAATTTTCTGAGATATTAATTTTCCTAATGTTACTAAAATTCGCAATTTTTAGTTTAAATTTCATAAAATTTTAGTCAGTGTCCTAAATGACTATCATATTTGATTTTGGGGTATGTCATAAAGAAAATATTGCAATTCCATCCAGTGAAAGAAAATCTAAAATACCTTTGCTAGTTATTGAGATATTAATTTGTCAAGAGTTACGGAAATCTTTTACTTTAGTTTAAATTTCGAAATATTTTAGTTAGTTTCCAAAATAACTTCTATGTTGGTTTTTAGAATAAACCATAGAGAAAATATAGCAGTTCCATCTAGTGAAAAACATCTAAAATAGCGTTTCAACTTTCTAAGATATTAATTTTCCTAATGTTAGTAAAATTCGTAATTTATAGTTTAAATTTCAAAAAATTCTAGTCAGTGTCCTAAATGACTATCATATTTGATTTTGGGGTATGTCATAAAGAAAATATTGCAGTTCCATCCAGTGAAAGAAAATCTAAAATACCTTTGCTAGTTATTGAGATATTAATTTTTCAAGAGTTACGGAAATCTTTTACTTTAGTTTAAATTTCGAAAAATTCTAGTTAGTTTCCCAAATAACTTCTATATTGGTTTTTAGAATAAACTATAGAGAAAATATAGCAGTTACATCTAGTGAAAAACATCTAAAATAGCGTTTCAACTTTCTAAGATATTAATTTTCCTAATGTTACTAAAATTCGTAATTTATAGTTTAAATTTCAAAAAATTCTAGTCAGTGTCCTAAATGACTATCATATTTGATTTTGGGGTATGTCATAAAGAAAATATTGCAGTTCCATCCAGTGAAAGAAAATCTATAATACCTTTGCTAGTTATTCAGATATTAATTTTTCAAGAGTTACGAAAATCTTTTACTTTACTTTAAAGTTCGAAAAATTCTAGTTAGTTTCCCAAATAACTTCTATTATATTGGTTTTTAGAATAAACTATAGAGAAATATAGCAGTTCCATCTAGTGAAAAACATCTAAAATAGCGTTTCAATTTTCTGAGATATTAATTTTCCTAATGTTACTAAAATTCGCAATTTTTAGTTTAAATTTCATAAAATTTTAGTCAGTGTCCTAAATGACTATCATATTTGATTTTGGGGTATGTCATAAAGAAAATATTGCAATTCCATCCAGTGAAAGAAAATCTAAAATACCTTTGCTAGTTATTGAGATATTAATTTGTCAAGAGTTACGGAAATCTTTTACTTTAGTTTAAATTTCGAAATATTTTAGTTAGTTTCCAAAATAACTTCTATGTTGGTTTTTAGAATAAACCATAGAGAAAATATAGCAGTTCCATCTAGTGAAAAACATCTAAAATAGCGTTTCAACTTTCTAAGATATTAATTTTCCTAATGTTAGTAAAATTCGTAATTTATAGTTTAAATTTCAAAAAATTCTAGTCAGTGTCCTAAATGACTATCATATTTGATTTTGGGGTATGTCATAAAGAAAATATTGCAGTTCCATCCAGTGAAAGAAAATCTAAAATACCTTTGCAAGTTATTGAGATATTAATTTTTCAAGAGTTACGGAAATCTTTTACTTTAGTTTAAATTTCGAAAAATTCTAGTTAGTTTCCCAAATAACTTCTATATTGGTTTTTAGAATAAACTATAGAGAAAATATAGCAGTTACATCTAGTGAAAAACATCTAAAATAGCGTTTCAACTTTCTGACATATTAATTTTCCTAATGTTACTAAAATTCGTAATTTTTAGTTTAAAATTCAAAAAATTCTAGTCAGTGTCCTAAATGACTATCATATTTGATTTTGGGGTATGTCATAAAGAAAATATTACAGTTCCATCCAGTGAAAGAAAATCTATAATACCTTTGCTAGTTATTGATATATTAATTTTTCAAGAGTTACGGAAATCTTTTACTTTACTTTAAATTTCGAAAAATTCTAGTTAGTTTCCCAAATAACTTCTATATTGGTTTTTAGAATAAACCATAGAGAAAATGTAGCAGTTCCATCTAGTGAAAAAACATCTAAAATAGCGTTTCTACTTTCTGAGATATTAATTTTCCAAATGTTACCAAAATTTGTAATGTTTAGTTTAGATTTCAAAAAATTCTAGACAGTATCCTAAATGACTTTCATATTTGATTTTGGGGTATGCCATAAAGAAAATATTGTAGTTCCATCTAGTGAAAGAAAATATAAAATACCATTACTAGTTTCTGAAATATTAATTTTCCAAGAGTTACTGAAATCTGTTATTATAATTTAAATTTCAAAGATTTCCAGTTAGTTTTCTAAAGGACTTCTACCTTAGTTTTCGCTATATACCATACAGGAAATATTGCAAATCCATCTAGTGAAAGAATATCTAAAATATAATCTGAAATATTAATATCTCTTACATCATTTTATTTTTTAATGTAGTTTCTACTTTATTGTTCACACAGAACTATCTGTCAGAAGCTTTAACCCTCGGTGCTAACCAATTCAAGAACATCGACGACATTCTCATAAGGCACGACGCACTCTTCCAAGCCAAAAAACTCCTCGGAGAAAGACACGACAGCACATTGGTCCAATTAGAAACAGCACGTGCTGACTTGGTATAAAAACTAACCACCACCATTTCAGCCATACCTCTCTTAACATTTGCCCAATTTCCAGGCAAAAGTAGTCGAAGACAAAACGTTAATTTTGATGGGCCTGGAACACAAAGTAATGGGGCTGAATAACCGATATAAAGTCGCCAAGGATCACTCTATGATGTGGGAATCCCTGGTCGAGAATATCGAATCGTCAGCATCGTCGACGAAAGGCAAGATTAACCAAGTGAAGGAAGCCTGCTACGCCATCTACAAGAATATGTGCCGAAGAAGGCATATGCCCGTAGATGCGAATAAGAAAGACTTCGAAACGCAGTTGATGTTTATAAAGAAGACGCTGATGCAGCTCAAGGAATTGACGGCGCAAGCTCAAAAGGAAGTCGCGAACGAGATCAATTCCGTAAGAGTTGAGAAGTCGAAAACGGAGTCGGACACCGGTAAAAACAAAAGAGTGTCGATCATTCATCCCACGAAACAATCGTCATATTTGTAACATTGCGAAGAAAAAATAAATAAAGCATTCGCTTTTTATGTGTAGTTATTTCTGTGTTTTCACGTCAAGTTCTTATCATATAAAGCAGCTTCAAGAACTGATTTTTGATTTCCATATTGGGTTTTAGGATATAATATAGAGGAATTATTGCAGTTTCATCTAGTGAAAAGATTTCTAAAGCACCCTTGCTAGTTTCTGAGATATTAATTTTTCAATTGTTACTGAAATCTTTTATTTTAGTTTAAACTTCGCAAAATTCTAGTTAGTTTCCCAAATGACTTCCATATTGGTTTTTGGGATACATTGTAACGAATATAAAGCAGTTCCATCCAATGAAAGAAAATCAAAAATACCCTTGTTACTTTCTGACATAATAATTTTCCTGTTACTAATATGTGTTATTTTAGTTTAAATTTGGAAAACGTTACATATCATTCCAAAAAAATAAAGCATTCGTTTTTTATGTGTAGTTATTTCTGTGTTTTTATGTCAACTTTTTATCATATAAAGCAGCTTCACTTGAAATCGCAAATTAATCTGTTTTGAAAAATGGACACATTCAGGAACTGATTTTTGATTTCCATATTAGTTTTTAGGATATAATATAGAGGAAATATTGCAGTTTCATCTAGTGAAAAGATTTCTAAAGCACCCTTACCAGTTTCTGAGATATTAATTTTTCAATTGTTACTGAAATCTTTTATTTTAGTTTAAACATCTAAAAATTCTAGTTAGTTTCCCAAATGACTTCCATATTAGTTTTTGGGATATATTGTAAAGAATATATTGCAGTTCCATCCAGTGAAATAAAATCTAAAATACCCTTGCTAGTTACTGAGATATTAATTTTTCAATTGTTACTGAAATCTTTTATTTTAGTTTAAACTTTTCAAGTGTTACTGAAATCTTTTATTTTAGTTTAAATTTCGAAAAATTCTAGTTAGTTTCCCAATTGACTTCCATATTGGTTTTTGGAATATATTGTAACGAATATAATGCAATTCCATCCAGTGAAAGAAAATCAAAAATACCCTTGCTACTTTCTGACATAATAATTTTCCTGTTACTAATATGTGTTATTTTAGTTTAAATTTGCAAAAATGTTACATATCATTGCAAAAAAATAAAGCATTCGTTTTTTATGTGTAGTTATTTCTGTGTATTGATGTCAAGTTTTTATCATATAAAGCAGCTTCACTTGAAATCGCAAATTAATCTGTTTTGAAAAATGGACACATTCAAGAACTGATTTTTGATTTCCATATTGGTTTTTAGGATATAATTTAGAAGAAATATTGCAGTTTCATCTAGTGAAAGGATTTCTAAAGCACCCTTGCTAGTTTCTGAGATATTAATTTTTCAATTGTTACTGAAATCTTTTATTTTAGTTAAAACATCGAAAAATTCTAGTTAGTTCCCAAGTTACTTCGATATTGGTTTTTGGGATATATTGTAAAGAATATATTGCAGTTCCATCCAGTGAAATATAATCTAAAATACCCTTGCTAGTTAGTGAGATATTAATTTTTCAATTGTTACTGAAATCTTTTATTTTAGTTTAAACTTTTCAAGTGTTACTGAAATTTTTATTTTAGTTTAAATTTCGAAAAATTCTAGTTAGTTTCCCAAATTACTTCCATATTGGTTTTTGGGATATATTGTAACGAATATAATGCAGTTCCATCCGGTGAAAGAAAATCAAAAATACCCTTGCTACTTTCTGACATAATAATTTTCCTGTTACTAATATGTGTTATTTTAGTTTAAATTTGGAAAACGTTACATATCATTGCAAAAAAATAAAGCATTCGTTTTTTATGTGTAGTTATTTCTGTTTTTATGTCAAGTTTTTATCATATAAAGCAGCTTCACTTGAAATCGCAACCTAATCTGTTTCAAAAAATGGACACATTTCAAGAACTGATTTTTGATTTCCATATTGGTTTTTAGGATATAATATAGAGGAAATATTGCAGTTTCATCTAGTGAAAAGATTTCTAAAGCACCCTTGCTAGTTTCTGAGATATTATTTTCCAACTACACCCGACATCTGTTATTTGACTTTAAATTTCTAATAATTCTATTTAATTTCCCATATGACTTCCACATTAGTTTTTGGTTTATATTAAATCTTTAAATTAAAATGTTCAATGATTTCCTATTATTCTTTTTACATTAACGATGAAGAAAATTGAACTGCACTGTAAGCAAAATTTTAGGCTACTATATAATTCAAATTCATGTTCAATCATTCTTATTTTATTTTGTTCTCCAAAACCGTACCAAATATCTAAACTTGTAAAAATAAACGTGTTGTTTCACGTACGAAATTTTTTTTAAATATTGCTACCTTGCTATACAAAATATATGTTTTGTCGTATTTTTTATATATTATGTAAAAATCTAGCATGGACAATTTATATCTGATAGAAAAACACATATTTTGTATGTATATTTTCAATAATGCAATATTTATGCATTTCATAATAATCCTGTCTTTTCAAAACTACCGCGTATATCGTAGATGTCACTACTATCGCAATTCGCCAATTCTAAACTGTTCTAAACAACCTAACCTAACTTTTCCCACGTCGTAGGTCGTAGTCAAGTATGGCATGACAGTTGGCGTTTAAACAACAATTTTCAGCTTATCAGTCGTTTTTAAGAAGTAAGAAACAGCAACCCAAGAATTTAATTCAAAATGTCGATCCAAGAAAAAGTGCTAATGCGCAAAATAAGAAGCCTAGGAAAGAAGAAATTAAAAGTAGTACAAGACTTAGAAGCAGGACGAAAAGAAAAGGGTACAAATTTGAGAATTAACAAGTAGATTGTCGAATATTTGTAACAATTTATTTCTAGACGACACACCAAAAATTGAAATTGAAGGCTCGGAACCTCCAAAAAGTAAGTACGATGCTAAAGAATCGACAACAAAACTATTAAATCGCTATATTTTCCTCCTTTCCAGAAAAACGAAAGAAAGACAAAGCGAAAGAGGCTAACGATGATGCGGAATCTACAGAAAATACTCAAGAGGACCAAGACTCTGAAGACGAAACGCCACGTAAGTTCCCTAAATCAAAAAAAGGACAAAATAAAGACAATTCCGAAGCCCTATGATGAAATTGAAGGCGAATACGAAATTTCCTCGTGAAGCCACGCTTCGCTCGAGTCGAGATTCTACCATGAGTTCAAAACTTAAACTGACGGGCTTCAAAAACTAAAAACGTGGAAAATTAACGATAACATAACCTCTAAAAAAAAATTTTTTATAGCGTCAGGGTCACCGATCGGCCAGGAAATATTGAGCGAGACGTCGTTCGAATCTCTTAAAGAGAAAGTTTGCGAGTCAACGTTGAAAGGAATTACGGATATGGGATTCACTAGAATGACGGAAATACAAGCGAAATCAATTCCAACTTTGCTCGAAGGCCGAGATTTAGTCGGAGCCGCTAAGACAGGTTCCGGAAAGACTCTTGCGTTTTTAATACCTGCGGTGGAGTTGATGTACAAGCTTAAATTTATGCCCAGAAATGGTGAGTTTTACACAAATTTATAAGGGAATTTGTGATTGTACGATGATGTTTATGTAAGATAAAAAGTAAAGAAATAAAGCTCTTTTGACGTCGATTTTGTCGCAAAACTAGGGGTGAAAAAATTTGAAAAAATTCTTGTGCTGTCCTCGATTAATATGCTACAACCCATAAAAATTAGAAAGCTGTATATGTTGGCGTTTTCCCGATTTTTCCAAATTAAGAAGAATTGGTGCTGTTTTTACCCCGTAAATTTCACTGATTTAACTTTAGCAATTAATTACTCCGGAAATAATCCATTGATTTCAACGAATTAAAAAGGAAAATCACCTGCGGAATGCTAGCTTTCAATGTGCCATTTTGTAAAATCCTTGGATTAGTGGTTGACCCACAAAAAGCTATATTATGCAATGCCAGCAATTCCGTTATTAGAAGAGCTAGAATAATGAAATATAGACTATAGGCTACCCAATAATTCATAGGTTTAAAGTTTATTACATAATCATTCTTTATCTTGCATTTTTCATACAAAAGATCGTGTTGAAATTCCGCGTGAATTCCGACGCTCTACGGTCTTTGGTGTGCTGCGGGGAAGGGAGGCGTTAGCGGTGCTGTCATGTCGGAGAGAACCGACACAGCTGAGAGAACCGGGGCAGCTTATTATCAATACACAAAAAGAATGATAACTCGTCGAGGTAGTAATTTTAACTAACAATTAAATTCTTAATTTTTGCGTAATTTTGATTATAATATGTGACCCGGTACGAGAGAAATCTCTTCTTACGATTGGCGTTTTTGTTTTCTTCAGTTTTTATACAATAAGGTTGTAAACAAGATTTTGATGGAAGCGAATAGATCTAATAATATGGAGTTAGCAGAATTTCCGATTAGTGGTGAATACTAAATTAAGCTTGCTTGATAAACCCAAAAAATATTTAAAAAGTATGCCCGATTTTGTTATATAAACATTCAAACTATTATAACAGTTTCAACAGTTTATTTATTAATAATATTTAAATACATGCACAAACAATATATAATTCTGTTATCTATATAATTCTGTTATCTTCTAGACTCATTTTGTCATTATTTTTTAATTTGGTAATTTGTCGCCGGATATCCAAATTTCTTTGGCGAGGCATAATCGCCGTGTCGTTATATTGTGTCCGTAAACACTGTTCTTCTAGTAACTAATGCACGCGCGATCCCCAACTACTGGCAGCGTCGCTGTCGATCCCTTCCCCCACTCGCCCCAAAGACTGAAGAGCGCCGCGTCAATTGCAGCAATCATGAGATGCTTCAACTCCATCTTTTGTAGGGAAAATGCAAGATAAACAATGATTATGTGATAAACTTTAAACGTATGAATTAGTGGGTAGCCTATAGTCTTTATTTCATTATTCTAGCTCTTCTAATAAATAAATATATAATTGAAAAATGTTTTTAGGTACTGGAGTTATTATTATTTCGCCGACTCGAGAGTTGTCAATGCAGACATTTGGCGTATTGAAGGAGCTGATGAAATACCACAATCACACCTATGGTTTGATTATGGGTGGGGCCAGTAGACAGTCGGAAGCACAGAAGTTAGCCAAAGGTATTTTTTAGGAATTGTACAGTGTTTATTAAAAGTTAAAATTAAATTATATTTCTTCTTTCTCTTCATGTTAGACTGGCATACATATATATGAAACTAAATTAATTTGTTCGTGTAATACCTTATTTTGAAATTAATTCCTATCATTCTACCTTCTTCCGTCAAACATCAAAAAAATAATGGAAGAACATTGATCAAACTTACTACGATAGCATAAAATCCTTACAAATTTCAGGTATCAACATTTTGGTAGCGACCCCAGGCCGTCTTCTTGACCACATGCAAAACACCACTGATTTTATGTACAAAAACGCGCAGTGTTTCATCGTAGACGAAGCCGATCGAATTCTGGATATTGGCTTCGAGGAAGAACTCAAACAGATCGTCAATTTATTACCAAGTAAGTTTCGTTCGGCTCAACTTAAAAACTCCGTCAAGTCTAACGGCACTTTTCCGTAAACATTCCAGAACGCAGGCAGAATATTTTATTCAGCGCAACTCAAACGAAAAAGACGCGAGCTTTGACGGTACTAATGATGAAAAAGGAGCCTACGTATGTGGGAGTTGACGACTCGAAAGCGTTGGCGACAGTCGAGGGTTTGGAGCAGGGTTATACTATTTGTCCGTCGGAGAAAAGGATGTTTCTTTTATTCACATTCTTGAAGAGAAACCAGAAGAAGAAGGTGATGGTGTTCTTCAGTTCTTGTATGTCTGTTAAGTTCCATCATGATCTGTTCAATTATATTGATCTACCAGTCATGTGTATCCATGTAAGTATAAGAAAATTTGATAATTAGAAGCAGAAACAAATAATTTTAAACCCTTGTAATGGTTGGAGTTGCCCAAGGTTTTATTTTTTAATATTGGCACTATATAGCTTACTTCTATACTTTTCAAGATATTCCGCAAGCAAAATTATATTGTTAATTTTCTCAGAACAAACTTTTTCGACTTGTACTGTTTTCGAAGTCATCAACTCAGTGAGCGTAATATTCAACATATCTTTCTCAAACTTTCACACAATATTTCTTAAATGTCTATCTTTAGGGAAAACAAAAACAAACAAAACGCACGACGACCTTTTTCAAATTCTGCAAAGCCGAAACCGGGATTTTATTGTGTACCGACGTAGCCGCCAGAGGTTTGGATATTCCAGCTGTCGACTGGATTGTCCAGTACGATCCACCAGACGACCCCAAGGAATACATCCACAGGGTTGGCAGGACTGCAAGAGGCGAGGGAAGCCGCGGTCGAGCCCTTTTGTTCCTAAGACCGGAAGAAGAAGCCTTCTTGAGGTTCTTAAAGTATTACAAAGTACCTTTGAACGAATTTAGCTTCAACTGGGATAAAGTTTGCAATATTCAAGCCCAGGTAAGTTTGTTGCGTAAAAAAAATGATGTTTTTACGGATTTTTATTGTGTTTTAGCTTCAGAAACTTGTCGGAAAGAATTACTATTTGAATCCGTTGGCAAAAGAAGCATATCAGTCGTACATCAGCGCTTATAAGTCGCACCATTTAAAGACAGTTTTTGATGTCAATACGTTGGATTTTAAGAAAGTTGCTAATTCTTTTGGGTTTATCGTACCACCAGCTTTAGTACCACGTATCCTTTTTTTACGTAAATATTTCATGTTATTTGCACAACGTTTTCTGCAAAAATTAGTTTCCTTAATTATAGCTTAGAGAACCATTCGAAAAAGCATCACGAACGACAAGAAGATGGCAACAAGAAGAATTTTTATCCGAAAGCCAAGAGTAAAGGATATCAACGTTTCGAGGAGGATTAGATATTTATTTGTTTACAAATATTTTATGTAATAACAGTTAAAATAAAAATTAATTTTATAAATACTATTTTTTCTGACATCGTAACTCGCAAACCGTATATTTTAGAGCAACGGAATCTTCAAAAATGCATTCCTTGGTTAATTTCCCATCAGATATCGTTTGAATCAGTAAAATCGGACAATTGCAACGCGCACAGTTTAACTTTTTCTCAAGATGTAGCAAATATAAATTATAAAGCTTATTGAGTTCTCCGCTAGATGGCGCTTAAAAATTAGTGTGGTTACGTTCGGCAACTCATCTCGAACAAGAGATCGTGTTGGTACACCTGGGCCGGTATCTGAACGTATCCCATGCTTTCTAACCCCACTTTTTACACGTTACTGGCGTTTACAAGTAAACACGTGTTAAGAAAAACGTTTGTTTCTCTCAATAAGTTTACAAAATGACCGATAAGGTGAGTATGAATGGTAAAAAAAGGAAGAAACCCCAGAAGAAGTTGAAGGTTTTGCAGAAAATGGAGGCAGAATTAAAGAAAAAAGGTGACGAACCAAAAATTCAAAAGGATACTGAAGAACCCCCAAAAAGTAAGTTTCCTGGATTGTTTAGTGAATAGTATAACCTTAATTTTCAATAATTCGTAGAGAAGAGAAAGAAAAACAAAAAGAAGGATTTAAACTTGGAAGATGCGAACGAAAATGAAAATCCTGTAGATATTCCCGACGATGACGACGAAGATAATACAGATGGACGAAAGTGTGAGTATAATTTGATTAAGAAGCCCTAAGATTGCCTTTTTGTGTTTTAGTACCAGGATCTTCCGTTGCGTTAGAAATCTTGAGTAATTCCTCATTTGACTCGTTAAAAGAGATAGTTTCCGAATTGACGTTAAAAGGTATCTCGGATATGGGTTTTACGAGTATGACGGAGATTCAAGCTAAATCTATTCCTCCGCTATTGGAGGGTAGGGATTTAGTAGGAGCTGCAAAGACAGGTTCCGGAAAGACTTTAGCGTTTTTGATACCTGCTGTTGAGTTGATTTACAAGCAGAAATTTATGCCGAGGAATGGTAAGTTATTGTCACCATAAAAATAATTTTTTTTACAATAATATCTTTTTCAATTTAATTGGAACATAATAATCAACCCTTAACTCTTGCAGAGACTTAAATACATGAGATAATAATCGCAGATTTAATGAAAGTTATATTTTATTCATATATTCCGCCTAATTAAAATTTACAGACTAGGTACTATCGCGAGCATAAAAAACGGGGACACTCTAATTTGCACTGATTAAACTGGGTTTCGTAATGCCATGTCAGTACGCTTTTGTCACGTCACATTAATGTCATCTTGAATTTTGACGTAATAAATAAAAATTTCGCAATTGAATGAATTTTAGAAGGCAAATTAAAACTCGACTACATGATAAAATCAGAATTCGAGAAATTGTTATTGAATTAAGTGTCGGCAAGAATACCGCGAAGAATAAAATTGATGGAACCGGAACAAAATTGTAGGTTGACAAATACTGTCAGAGTTTAGACATCATAGGTTAACAAATACTGTCAAAGTAAATGTTACACAACTAAAATTGTTGAGAATATAACTGACCAATTTCACTTTGCTGTCCCCGTTTTTTATGCTCGCGATGGTACTCTCAAATTATATATTAGTAGTTATTCTTTAATTTGTAACATTTGCAGTCCAATAACTAAATGCTCTTTGTATTATTGAATTAAGGAAACGCATTCTGACATTAAAAGTAGTCCACATGATGCTGATTATATTAATACGATAATATTAATACTTATAAATTATTTTTTACAAATTAAAATTTTATTCATTCGAAATATGTATACACTGAGCACGTAAACTAGGGAAACATCACACAATGTCTGAAATGGTTTGTTATTTGATAAATTTCGTCGATTTTAATCATCAAAATTTACATATTTTCGTCAAATTTAATTTCCGACTTTTGACTTTCGACTTTAGTAATAATTAAGCAAATATGCTAATCAACATTGATAGAAACAACCATTTATTTTATATATTTGTTTTTAGGTACAGGGGTTATAATTATTTCCCCAACTAGGGAATTGTCAATGCAGACATATGGCGTGCTGACGGAACTAATGAAATATCACCATCACACGTATGGTTTGGTTATGGGCGGAGCTAGTAGAACGACGGAAGCTCAAAAATTGGCAAAAGGTAATTAATTTAACTAATTTTTCCACATATTAACGAAACATAACATCAAATGTAGAGGATATCGTATAAACTACCAATTCCTCCATAAAAATACTTTAAAATAAATCATAACTAAATCGTAAAAATCCTTCAAATTTCAGGAATAAACATTCTGGTAGCGACACCAGGTCGACTTCTCGACCACATGCAAAACACTCCGGACTTCATGTACAAAAATCTGCAATGTTTGGTCATCGATGAAGCTGACCGCATCTTGGACATTGGTTTCGAAGAAGAGCTCAAACAAATCGTAAATTTACTCCCCAGTAAGTAAAAAATAAACCTATCGAAAACTTAAAATTTTAATTCTGCGTAATTTTAGAACGTAGGCAGACGATGATGTTCAGCGCTACGCAGACTAAGAAGACGCAAGCTCTGACGTCGTTGGCTCTGAAGAAAGAGCCAGCTTACGTCGGCGTCGACGACTCGAAAGACGAAGCGACGGTTTCTGGCTTGGAGCAAGGCTTTGTCATTTGCCCCTCCGAGAAAAGGTTGCTCATTTTGTTCACGTTTTTGAAGAAGAACCGCAAGAAGAAGGTGATGGTATTCTTCAGTTCTTGCATGTCCGTGAAGTTCCACCACGAGCTGTTTAACTACATTGATTTGCCGGTTATGTGCATACATGTAAGTATTATATTCTTCTTAGCTTTTGGATTTTAGAAAAAAGAAATGGTAGTTTGGTAATTTACTTGGTAAATTACAAAAATTGATTAAATATTTTAAATTCTCTCTTCTCAATAGCTAATTAATCCAAGAAAAAAAAACGTAAAGTACAAATTAAAATTCCCGTAAATTATATAAATCGTTTTATCCGATTCTAACTGATAATTTCTACATTTTAGGGCAAACAGAAACAGACGAAACGCACCTCAACGTTCTACGAATTTTGCAACGCCGATTCCGGAATTTTACTGTGTACCGATGTCGCCGCGAGAGGTTTGGACATACCAGCAGTCGACTGGATCGTACAGTATGATCCCCCGGATGACCCGAAAGAATACATCCACAGAGTTGGCAGAACTGCAAGAGGCGAGGGGGCCCGCGGTAGCGCCTTGTTGATTCTAAGACCGGAAGAACTCGGTTTCCTAAGATTTTTAAAATCCTGTAAAGTAACCTTGAACGAATTCGACTTACAATGGAGTAAAGTCTGTAATATCCAGTTACAGGTTAGATTATTGTTTTTTTTTTTTTTAGGTTATATCGGGTTATAACCTAAATTTTTTTGTTGCAGTTGGAGAATCTAATGACGAAAAATTATTTCTTGAACCAGTCCGGAAAGGAGGCGTTTAAATCTTCCGTTAGGGCTTACGATTCGCACCAGTTGAAGACGGTTTTCGATATCCACTCGATAGATTTGGAGAAAGTTGCGAATTCGTTTGGTTTTAAAGTGCCCCCAGCGATTGATTTGCGTAAGTTTTTGTAATGGTTTTTTGACCACCCTATGTGTAATATTTTTTAAATCTAATTTTATTTTTTTTGTGCAGAGGTTCATGCGAAACAAGAAAAGAATAAACGTCAAAACGGAGCTGATTATCAGAATATTGGTCGAAGAGAGACCAAGACTAAAATGTATCGTCAGGTTAAAGGAAAAGGAAACAGGCATTTTTCTCGATAGTTTAATATTGGTATGTAAAATAATGATTTTAGGCTAAATATGGATTAATAAAATTATCTGTTTTTATAAGGATGTGTTTTATTTATTACCATATTACCCAGGACTGTCAGAAATACAGTAGAGCGTCGATAATCCGAACCTCGGTGATCCGAACGTTCACTAATCCGAACACCCAAAAAGAAATAATAATAAAATAAATCACAGACTAACCAAAAGAAAAGCTTGTTTTGTCGATTCCTGTCTACAGAAAAATATTGCATTTTTATATCTTGGATTCAATACTCGTATTTTCTACTATTTAGCAGGAATATTTGATTATCGACGCACTACTCTACAAGTAACCTGTTTTTGGATGATTTTATTTTTTTACGGAATACTTATATCAGTTATTTATATCATTTCTTAGGTGGGTTTTATTACTCCAACCAGCCTTAATAACTGAGATAATATAGAATTTCCAAAATAATTCGAACGCCTGCTCAATCTTAACTGACGGTGCATAAAATTGCCAACTTTAGCAACGCAATATTACCAAAAATATAAGCCAAAAAATAATCCATACACTGGTGAGTGTAGATATCAGTTTTGCAGATTTCTAACTGCTTAATTTGTCAAAAATCGAGTAGTTGAAACTAAATAATTCCTCTAACTGAGAAATAAAATAAGTGACAACTGATTTTGTTATTTTACTGTAGAATCTGAATAGGAAAACAGAAATTGCGAATCAAATCTAGGTTTTCAAAAAAGCAGTGCAAAAAAATCCTACATACATCTTTTTTCCCTCAAAAACTAGACACAAAAATTGTTTAAATTTTTGTATTTTTGACTTATTCAGTAATTGAATATCTGTGAAATAATCTGATAACTAAACTCAACAGTTTATCACTTATTTTACAAATATATTGTAGTCAAAACAAAAATATTTTTTTTTTATTTTTGTCAACAGGTGACTACAGCACCCTAATGTTATAATTATAACAAAAAAAGAATTAAATATGTGTTTCCCTTGTATACTAAACCAGAATAGCCAACTCCAACATACTATGAAAAAATTATTATTTACAAATAACATTTTAATATTAAATCACCGCATACTAACGCAAAAAACTAATTATTTCACTTTGAAATAACTTATTTAATATTCTTAATTACAATAGATTATAAGATAAGGCGAAATATTTTGTCTGTTGGCCAACGTGCTAGAACTAACATAACCTCAAATTTGTTTACATCTGTCAATACAGCATGTTCAACTCATTCAACTAATCTCAGACGAAAAATAAGCAATAATAATCAATTAGTAACAAAGATTAAAAGGATAAAATCCATGAAACATGACAGGAGAATCCAATAATGTAGGAAATCCGAAAAAACAAGACAAACAACAAGAGAAACATGGTAAATCTAAATTTCTAAATAACTCGATAGTCAAATACCTCAAATATCGGTGTTAAATAAACTAAATTCCATCAATTTTTTAGGAAAGGAGACTTTTGATGTATCAGAATTTTTTAGTAACCAACCGTTTGATTCCCTTCGAGGCAGCGTATGCGAACCTACGTTAAAAGCCATCGCAGACATGGGTTTTACGACAATGACCGAAATACAAGCAAAATCAATTCCATTGCTTCTAAGAAATCGAGATTTAGTCGGATCCGCTAAAACAGGCTCCGGAAAAACCCTAGCGTTTCTAATACCGGCTATAGAATTACTCTACAAACAGCAGTTTAATCCAAATAAAGGTTAGGTTTTTTTGTAGTTTCTCCAATATTAGATTTGAATTAAAAATTATTACAGGTACGGGTGTTATAATAATCTCCCCGACTCGAGAATTATCTATACAGACGTTCGGCGTCTTAAACGATCTATTGAAGTATCATAACCTCACTTGTGGATCGATCATGGGCGGATCTAACCGGAAAACAGAGGTTCGGAAATTGCGGGAAGGTACGTCTTTAGTTTATGTTCCAAAATGGTTGTTCAATTTATTGATTTTATTGTTATTTTTGTCGTTCTTGTTCGTTTTTAGGAGTTAACGCATTAGTGGCGACACCTGGACGGTTACTGGACCATTTGCAGAGTACGCGAGATTTTGAGTACGGGAATTTGAAATGTTTGGTGATTGACGAAGCCGATAGAATTTTGGATATCGGGTTTGAGGAAGATATGAAGCAGATTATTAAGTTACTGCCGAGTAAGTTTGAGAACAAGAAAAACTCACGTTATCACTAACAAAAAATGCAAAATAGTCAATATAAACTTACTTCCGTTTGTTTGATATCTGAATACAAAAAATATAAGATTTTTATAGAAAAATAACAACGATTTAATAACCCTCGGCTTAAAATAACAAAAGTATACTATTTTTGATTCTCTTTTAGAACGCAGGCAAACGATGTTATTCAGCGCTACGCACACGGAACAAACGAGGGCTCTCACAGTACTAGCGTTGAAAGAAGATGCGTCATATGTCGGAGTCGATGACGCAAAAGACACGGCCACAGTATCGGGACTTGAACAAGGTTATGTCATTTGCGGTCTGGAACAGCGGTTACACATTTTACTCCGAATGTTTAAGAAGAAAAAGAAACAGAAGATCATGGTCTTCTTCAGTTCGTGTTGGTCCGTTAAATTCCATTACGAATTATTCGTGTTTTTGGGTATCGACGTCATGAGTCTCCACGTAAGTCATTTTTATTTTGGAACTGTTTTTAAGCTTGAATGATATTGTTGTCCAAAGACAACAGCACTGTATACTTAAGTCTGAATACACGATATGTCATTAGCGACTCGTTTAAATTTAGATCAGAGATAGTCTGAGTTAAAAATCCTTAAGTACAATTAGACGGTAACTCAAATTATGTTGTATTACATAACGTAGTTACCTTAGCTCTCCGTAAAATGACTCGTCTAATCACAGTACCTTTAGTGCAACAACCCATTCCGAAATAACGCCATACAATGGAGATCGTATGATTCCTCGTTTTTTGGTTGCTCGACGCAACTGGAATATTTCAATATTTTATTGCGCAATCTAGAGGGTGAATTTATGTTTTAAATGTTGCTTACCGTAAAGCCTTTTCATATAGAAAAAATAATTCTTTATGCAATTTAAATGTAATAAAATCTGCCACCTTGACGTAGGAAGGTATATAATTAATAATTATCGACATAAATATAGAATTAAATAAAAATTGTGTGTTGTTTACTGTTTACATCAAATTCAGCAGCAATAGAGAATGTCAAAGATGATAAAGAGAAGAATACTAATAAAATACTGACTGATTTTTGTTTTATCTTATGATTATTTAGTTGTCGTATAACCTGTACTTTACAATGACGGTATAACTATATAGTATCAGCTTTGCTCCGAAGAAAGGGGCTTTGTAACTAAATTATCAACGAGGTTTTTGTTTTGAACACATTTTTATCAGAAACTATTGTACAGTTCATCTGTAATTTTTAAGGACCCGTAGGTACTGCACTTGAAGGTCGTTTATCTGAATTTAGTTTGATTCGAAGTTAAAGATTTTTTCAAATGCAAATAGGACGACTGCTACGATTTATATTTTTTAACACGAACACCAAAAATCCAAAGTGGCATTCTTTATGTTACATCTTGTTTTCAGTATTACTGATTTTAAGTGTACTTTTTAGGTCATATCTAAATAAATTATTCATGTTATATTTACAGTTTCAATTTGAAACAGCGCCATCTATCCACAGACCGTTGAACTGCGTTGAACAATGTTGCAACGCCAACAGACTAAAACTCTCCCAGAGTGGTATTCTAGTTACGTTCACTAAAAGATAACTCCCATCGTTATACGTAGCATTTAATGTACTTTTATAATATACTACAGTACACAATAATCATAGGCCAGTAAGACAGCAAAGCATTTCTATGTTTGTAGTTTAGTTTTTTTAACACTAAAATTTGGAAGTATAATATGCATACATATTGAAATTCTTTGTAGACACAGTTGCGTATGGACCTATTCAATCGAATAGTTAAATTTGAGCTTAAACTATTTCTAAATTTGTGTGAATGAAAACTGGACAGAAACTAGTATAATGTAATTCAAGCTTACTTAAAGAAAAAGACGTGTTATTTAAACAAAATCTGGTATTTTTTTTTTGTTTTTAGGGAAAACAAAAACAAGGTATGAGGACGAGCACGTTTTTCAAGTTTTGCGAGGCCCCGTATGGTATTTTGCTGTGTACGAACGTCGCAGCTAGGGGTTTGGATATTCCCGACGTTGATTATATCGTTCAATATGATCCTCCCGATGATCCGAAGGAATACATCCATCGCGTTGGTAGGACTGCCAGAGGCGAGGGGAAGACAGGAAAGTCTATGTTGCTCCTGCGGCCCGAAGAGCGTAATTTTGTGCTATATTTACGCAAGGCCAAAGTAATCCTGAAGGAATTCGAGCTAAATTTCGATGTTCGTAAAGATTGGCAGGATATGGTATGTAAAAATTGTCGTTCTTTATTTTGTTTCGGAAAAACTAGTTTATTCACAAACCTTTTTTGCGAATGAACATGTAACTGGACTTATTAGTTTATAGTTTTTCTTTTGAATATTTGCTAAAATTCAGATTTGTTTGGGCAGATATTAATATTTACCTCATTATTATTATTTTAGATATTTGATTCAGTGGAAAAAGTACCGGAACTCAGAATACCTGCTAAAGAAGCTTTTAAGTCGTACGTACGATCATATGTAGCGCATCATCTAAAGGATATTTTCAATATAAACACGTTGGATTTAAACAAAGTTGCGCAGTCGTTTGGTTTTCGAGAACCGCCAACAGTTGATTTGAGTAAGTAAATTTATTTTCATTTAAATTTTAGAATGTTTTAATATGTGTGCACATATTAATTTTTTTATATTTTACATAGAAATCTCCGTATGTAAGAATGCTTGTCGCAAAAGGAAACGAGAGATTCCACTTATTAGTACTGAAGTCAAGAAGATCGACAGATAATAAATAAAGAAGAATGTTTGATATTTTGTTCATGTAATATACCTAATTTAATTGAATATAAGTTTTTTTATAAAATGAATTGTGTTTGTTTTATTTTTGTGTATCGTAATCTAACCCAAACATCAAAAATGTGAGATAAATAAATAAATAAAGACATGCCGAAAAACTTACATTGAAAACTGGGCTGTAAAATCCGTAAACTGCAACTCATGAGGTGCTGAAAATAAAATTTATGCTACAAAATAATTGACAACTCTTACGGTGTATCAAAAACTACGATTACAGAGAGTTTAATAGCAAGGTCTATAAAGAGTAAGGACATTTTTGAGTTAAATAATGAAATATGTTTGCAAAAACCTAAGGTTTATCCAAAAAAAACATCAAACTATCTTTATAAGAGAACCGATAGATAGAACAAGTTTCACTTTCTTTTTGGGCGCTAACCATCATCAACTTAAGGGTTCCAATCAGGAAAAATGACATCTTTAGTTGTGTCGATCAAGTTATAGTGTTCATTAAAGTTCACAAGAAAAACGTCACATTTAGAATTAGTTTTTTTCTTAATTAACTGCTCGCAAAAGTTTCTCTCACGAGAAACGTTATTTTTTAATGTAATAATGTACAATTATACTTTACACGTATTACTTTAAGTTGTGACAGTATTCTAGAATTTTTAACATACATTCAGGCAAGACACGAGTCAAATATGTATTTTTTTGGCATTGTTTTTTTGGGTCCCCTGAACATTTTTTACCAAGGTACAAAAAAATGTCTGTGTGTGTACCCGTCTTTTGTGGCGACGATTCCAGAGAAACTACTAAAGGTATCGGGACGAAACTTCATATTTAGAAGTTTCATAACCAAACGTAAGCTAAAAAGCTTTTTGTTTAAAAGAGTCCAAAGAAACTGAATGTTTACTCTTAGCATTTTTTCAACGATTTTGCAAATGAGCCGCCATTTCTGTAATTTCGTCCAATTAGTTAAATAATAAATTAACGTATAGGAAATTCTGAACAATTTATGTCTATGACATTTTATGGTAAAATTAATAGTTTAGCTGCATGATCGAATTTTATTTGGTAGAGTTCGGTCGTGTTTGCATTGATATAAAACTAGTTGGCCTCGATCAAATAGAATCTCATGCAGCTAAACTATTTCTGCGATTGACGAGACAAATCATTTTAAAAATGATGTCACTTATGATGAAGCATATGAAAAGAACGTGATAAAATATGGGAATTCAAATCTTTACTAATCTGCAACTGTTGGTAGTTTTGAGTTTGTTAAGTTCTTCTTTCAATGAAATAAATCTGTAGTCAAATATTACTCTAATTATTTATAAATGTTTTAATAATAACTTAACTTTCTAGCTATTAATTTAGACAGATTAGGATTTTGATTTTAATTCAGTCTATAACAACAAATAATAAAATATAAGTTATAAAAACAAAAAACTTATTTCGTTTCGATTAACTTATTCGATAATTTTGTCTCTGAACTTACAAGAAAAATATCACAACTCAATTATAGACTTTGATATAAGGGGACGTTTGTTGAAGTTCATCAAAATAATATTTTTTATACTTAGCCCAGTGTATCATGAAATTGTCACAAACAAAAATAAAAAATCATATACATTTTGGTTTGCAGATATACAATAATAGTAAAGCAAGCAAACGTTCGTACAGCCCGAACCTAAATCATACAACGTAATAACTACCTACTTGCGTAAGCTTACTAGGTTATAATATAGACCTTGGGTTCATACTTCAAACCAACGTGTGGATAAGGTTGTTATTTTATTTCCCAGAAAGTACTTGATTTTTAGCTTCTTTTTTAAATAAAGAACCGACAACTAATATTACAAATATTGATAAACTTGGACCGTGAACCTTACTGTATTCTTCATTTAATTAACAAAGTTATTTCAAATCACAGACATTGCAAATCAAAATTTAACATGGCGAGACAGCAACAAGTAAAAAATGTAGTTTTTATCGTAGTTGCGATTAAAATCATGATAATTACTTACTTGGCAAACTGAGATATAACTTCCGCGGCACATTTTCCACGTTTTCAACACATTTCCCGCGGATGCCACTGAGATTTTCATTGCAAAACCACGAAAAAACTGGCTAACACACACAACGCCGGCAACTCGTACAAAAAAGCAAGACCAACTACGACTTTTGTTTTAGTCATGGCCGGCAACATTCAAAACTTTTGGATATTTACTAACAAATTAAACTAAATATATGTAATGTTTTTATTATTTATGCATAATATTGAATAACTAAACGATTTTCGGTATTAATTTCAATAAATAAAAAGATATTTGGAATATCGGTTCAAAAAAGTTCAAAATTCCTGTCAAATCTAGATTGTAACCTAACGCACTTAATATGTTTTAAAATGCATGAAATATAATGGAAATGACTTACCTTGTATGGAATACAGCCCCAAATTACGAAACAATCCCATTATTATCTAAATACACGAAGAAAATCACAAGAAAACGCGGAACAAAGCAACACAACTTCCAAATGAACCGACTACTTTTTTACTATGATGACGCACCAACCATTGGTTTATAACCTCTAAATATGTTTATTAGAGAATAATTATTAATCACTACACAAAATAATCGCGTAATTAAACAAATTTGACTAGTAAATCAAAAGAAACTTGCAAGACCGTGCTTGCAAGAAAATTTTAGAAAAACTACACCAGCGCCTCTATTGCGATTCCAGCGAACTACAAACGTCCAAGGTCGCCTATACAGGGAAAATCAAAAGTGATTCGAACAAAAATTTATACATACCTATCCGAGCAAAAGTTTTTTAACGGGAAGGTAAATGATCACAACACAGCGTGGTGTACAGATTAAAAATAAAATTTATTAATTAATTATAATTAGGTAAAAAGAACATTGAAAGTACGTAATATATATCACATAAATATTTTGCATGAATTCGCTTCTTGATTAAAATCTTAAGCTACGGTTGCATTCCACTTCTCCTTGTGTTGTTCCAGACCGAAAGCGGTGTCGTAGTTTCCCTTCGAGATGAACAGACGCTTGAAATGGGGTATGCAGTAGAGCCTACCTTGATTGTAGGTATACGAATCCATTCTGTATGCGAAAAACACACACATTTAGATTTAGAATAGAATTGATAAGTTAAGATAAACGTTAACATATGAAAATTCGAAAACTTAACCTCACATTTATGCGAAACGTCATACCTTAGAATAGTTCCGCATTCCATACATTTGAAGCACTTCTTGTGGTAGTTTTGATTGTGCACCGTCACCTTTTCCAACGGATATATGCGTTCTTTGCATCCCTCGCAAGTCTCAAGCGCGCTCGTAGTATCCTAAAGAAACAAACAACGAAAACGTTAAAAAACTGACAGAAAAATAAAGTTAACGATTAACGGAAAGAAGAAAATAAAGAAAATAATAAAAACAAAACGACTATTAAAACATTTATATTATTTATTTCACTCTATGATGTGTACAAAAACAATTGGCACAAAATTATCGAATAACATTTATGTATATATCTAACAGAGGGTTGCCTCGGTACAATAATAATTATAATAAAAAGAATATGCGAGGGACGCATTTACCAATTTCGCCAATAAAAATCGAATAATACAATAAAAGAAACGAACAAAGTCAACAAAAAAAAAACATAAACGTTGCACCTATTTTTCGTAATATCAACAAGTTGTGCCCCCGCCATATTAATAAATAACAGATAATGATAGCGATATACATATACCGATAGACATCTATATATATATATTTTTATAAAACTTATAAACAAGCTAACTTTTTTTACATAAACAATCTTAAATAGCAATTTATCGTAATAAAGGAGGTTGACGATCGTTAACGATTGTCGACTATCACCTTACTTTTCTCGTTACTATTTTGTTTCCTACGATAGTTCGACGAATCGTTAGAACCGTCATCCAGTATACACAGAAAATTTTAATAAATATAATAAGATATTACAAAAAAAACACCCTGGGAAGATACAGGATCGGTACAAGCGATTACAAACGACAAACGATATCAAACTTTTGAGGTTATGCATCTGCCACAATAGACAGCCCTGTCAAAATATTGACAGGCTTGTCAAAATATCGACATAACCCTACTTTTTCCACACGATTCTTCTGATAACCGATCGAGACGATGACGAGAGTGAAAATCGATTGTAAATATTTATAAAAAAGGGGTTCTCAAGACCGTTCCGGACCGTGCACGTCAAACGTCTGCGAGCCAGATCACCGAGAATTGACGCAACTTCGAAAAAAACAGAAAACTGGTCGGGTTTTCAGTCTACATTTTATTTTTTTAATATATATCACAATATCGCCATCCGATTCGCAGACGATGTTCGAGTGACGGTCCCACATACCACGCTAGGAGTAAATATACAAGGGGGGGGGGAGAGGGTTTCGAACTCTACCTATGAACACTACGCATTAAAATATATTTATTATGTATAATATATAAAATTGATTGGGTAAATTTTAAATTTATCGTTATTAGCTTTTTTTGCTTTTCGGTTTTGGAGTACGGGCTTGTGACAAGTAGCAAGCTGTCGCGGGACTTCTTTTAGTTGGTTTTTGAGGGGTGATTACTGAAACAAAAAACATACAATAGTTAACGAAATAATTACCAGAAGGTACGAAGAACTTATGTACCCATAACATTTTAATCATGTGATTTGTTAGTTGTATTTGTTTTACTGATGTTTCATATAGAACAATTGGGTTGTTTGCATTTCCTTCGTCTTTAAAAAAAGAGAATTTGATGTGGCTTTGGACGCACTGTCAACAGTTGTTAGGAATATTCATTTTATTCGACACACACATGATTTTGTTTTAGCTTATACAGATATATTACAACAAAAAATGTCTAACTTTCTAATTTCCGAACAAAACTAACAAATCACATCCTACTTGCACATAAACTAAACTATTAATAATTTAACTTAAATAAACAAACACAGAACACATCAAAATAAATATCATACTTACATTTTCGGCAGAAAATAAAAATACAACACAATAACTCATGCGGTTATGTTAGAAAAAAAGAAATCAACACGAAACTGATGCAAATGTCACACAAGCCATAATAAACTGGGATAAACATTAAAACTATGTGTATAAAATAACCCACTACTAACTTTCGCAAAATAAATAAATAAATAAATAACAACCAAACTGTAGCGACAATAAATGTTAATATTTCAGTAAACAAATTTAGAGGTTATGCAGCTGTCAAACTTTGCTGGGTTTTGATGCTAAAATAGTGACAGATCAACTTATTTCTTATTTCAATTTAAAATTGTCTTAAAATTACCTCTTTAGTATGTATTTAAATAACGTAACACGCAAATTGCAAATCGATAACAATCAAATCATTCCGGTAGGTTCAATTCCACGGGCAACTCATTTATTGTGAACGAGCCAAAACATTATTACCCCATTAAGAAAGGCAAGCCATTATTTTAGTGCAACGAACGGTTAAAATCAATTAAAAACACACCAATTAATGAAAAGAAATCATGCGTTTGATAAGTGTCGGTCGATAATACAGGAAATCTCGGGTACTCACCACAAATCTATTCACCTTCACCTTTGGTTGGCGGTTCACCTCGTTCTGCCCGTCCCTGAGCGACTCAAACTTTGCCCTTAACCTAAAAAAGAATCGACATTTCAGGTAGGTTCACAAGTTACTCTGCTGAATTGAATTGCATTATTCAATATCTATCATATATCTTTTACCTTGGACTCATAGAGAATACTTTAATGATAAAATTGTTGAAATAAAATAGTTAAAAATAAAAAGGTAGAATTGTTATTTTCATATATTGAGAACGTGTTTCAGGTAGGTTCACAAGCGACTCTCCTGTATTTATATTACATGAATTGAAATTCTGGTAAATACTCACACTTTGGTTCACTTTGGTTGAAAGAATAGACATTTCAGGTAGGTTCACAACTTACTCTGCTGAATTGAAATGCATTATTCAATATCTATCGTATATCTTTTACCTTGGACTCATAGAGAATACTTTAATGATAAAATTGTTTAAATAAAATAGTTTAATATAAAAAGATAGAATTGTTATTTTCATATATTGAGAACGTGTTTCAGGTAGGTTCACAAGCGACTCTCCTGTATTTATATTACATGAATTGAAATTCTGGTAAATACTCACACTTTGGTTGACTTTTGTTGAAAGAATAGACATTTCAGGTAGGTTCACAACTTACTCTGCTGAATTGAAATGCATTATTCAATATCTATCATATATCTTTTACCTTGGACTCATAGAGAATACTTTAATGATAAGATTGTTTAAGTAACATAGTTTAAAATAAAAAGGTAGAATTGTTATTTTCATATATTGAGAACGTGTTTCAGGTAGGTTCACAAGCGACTCTCCTGTATTTACATTACACGAATTGAAATTCTGGTAAATACTCACACTTTGGTTGAAAGAATAGACATTTCAGGTAGGTTCACAACTTACTCTACTGAATTGAAATGCATTATTCAATATCTATCGTATATCTTTTACCTTGGACTCATAGAGAATACTTTAATGATAAAATTGTTTAAATAAAATAGTTTAAAATAAAAAGGTAGAATTATTTTCATATATTGAGAACGTGTTTCAGGTAGGTTCACAAGCGACTCTCCTGTATTTATATTACATGAATTGAAATTCTGGTAAATACTCACACTTTGGTTGACTTTGGTTGAAAGAATAGACATTTCAGGTAGGTTCACAACTTACTCTGCTGAATTGAAATGCATTATTCAATATCTATCATATATCTTTTACCTTGGACTCATAGAGAATACTTTAATGATAAAATTGTTTAAATAAAATAGTTTAAAATAAAAAGGTAGAATTGTTATTTTCATATATTGAGAACGTGTTCCAGGTAGGTTCACAAGCGACTCTCCTGTATTTATATTACATTAATTGAAATTCTGGTAAATACTCACACTTGGGTTGACTTTGGTTGAAAGAATAGACATTTCAGGTAGGTTCACAACTTACTCTGCTGAATTGAAATGCATTATTCAATATCTATCATATATCTTTTACCTTGGACTCTTAGAGAATACTTTAATCATAAAATTGTTTAAATAAAATAGTTTAAAATGAAAACGTAGAATTGTTATATTCATATATTGAGAACGTGTTTCAGGTAGGTTCACAAGCGACTCTCCTGTATTTATATTACATGAATTGAAATTCTGGTAAATACTCACACTTTGGTTCACTTTGGTTGAAAGAATAGACATTTCAGGTAGGTTCACAACTTACTCTGCTGAATTGAAATGCATTATTCAATATCTATCGTATATCTTTTACCTTGGACTCATAGAGAATACTTTAATGATAAAATTGTTTAAATAAAATAGTTTAATATAAAAAGATAGAATTGTTATTTTCATATATTGAGAACGTGTTTCAGGTAGGTTCACAAGCGACTCTCCTGTATTTATATTACATGAATTGAAATTCTGGTAAATACTCACACTTTGGTTGACTTTTGTTGAAAGAATAGACATTTCAGGTAGGTTCACAACTTACTCTGCTGAATTGAAATGCATTATTCAATATCTATCATATATCTTTTACCTTGGACTCATAGAGAATACTTTAATGATAAGATTGTTTAAGTAACATAGTTTAAAATAAAAAGGTAGAATTGTTATTTTCATATATTGAGAACGTGTTTCAGGTAGGTTCACAAGCGACTCTCCTGTATTTACATTACACGAATTGAAATTCTGGTAAATACTCACACTTTGGTTGAAAGAATAGACATTTCAGGTAGGTTCACAACTTACTCTACTGAATTGAAATGCATTATTCAATATCTATCGTATATCTTTTACCTTGGACTCATAGAGAATACTTTAATGATAAAATTGTTTAAATAAAATAGTTTAAAATAAAAAGGTGAAATTGTTATTTTCATATATTGAGAACGTGTTTCAGGTAGGTTCACAAGCGACTCTCCTGTATTTATATTACATGAATTAAAATTCTGGTAAATACACACACTTTGGTTGACTTTGGTTGAAAGAATAGACATTTCAGGTAGGTTCACAACTTACTCTGCTGAATTGAATTGCATTATTCAATATCTATCATATATCTTTTACCTTGGACTCATAGAGAATACTTTAATGATAAAATTGTTTAAATAAAATAGTTTAAAATAAAACGGTAGAATTGTTATTTTCATATATTGAGAACGTCTTTCAGGTAGGTTTACAAGCGACTCTCCTGTATTTATATTACATGAATTGAAATTCTGGTAAATACTCACACTTTGGTTGACTTTGGTTGAAAGAATAGACATTTCAGGTAGGTTCACAACTTACTCTGCTGAATTGAATTGCATTATTCAATATCTATCATATATCTTTTACCTTGGACTCATAGAGAATACTTTAATGATAAAATTGTTTAAATAAGATAGTTTAAAATAAAAAGGTAGAATTGTTATTTTCATATATTGAGAATGTGTTTCAGGTAGGTTCACAAGCGACTCTCCTGTATTTATATTACATGAATTGAAATTCTGGTAAATACTCACACTTTGGTTGACTTTGGTTGAAAGAATAGACATTTCAGGTAGGTTCACAACTTACTCTGCTGAATTGAAATGCATTATTTAATATCTATCATATATCTTTTACCTTGGACTCAAAGCGAATACTTTAATGATAAAATAGTTTAAATAAGATAGTTTAAAATAAAAAGGTAGAATTGTTATTTTCATATATTGAGAACGTGTTTCAGGTAGGTTCACAAGCGACTCTCCTGTATTTATATTACATGAATTGAAATTCTGGTAAATACTTACACTTTGGTTGACTTTGGTTGAAAGAATAGACATTTCAGGTAGGTTCACAACTTACTCTACTGAATTGAAATACATTATTCAATATCTATCATATATCTTTTACCTTGGACTCATAGAGAATACTTTAATGATAAAATTGTCTAAATAAAATAGTTTAAAATAAAAAGGTAGAATTGTTATTTTCATATATTGAGAACGTGTTTCAGGTAGGTTCACAAGCGACTCTCCTGTATTTATATTACATGAATTGAAATTCTGGTAAATACTCACACTTTGCTTGACTTTGGTTGAAAGAATAGATATTTCAGGTAGGTTCACAACTTACTCTGCTGAATTGAATTGCATTATTCAATATTTATCATATAGGTTTTACCTTGGACTCATAGAGAATACTTTAATGATAAAATTGTTTAAATAAGATAGTTTAAAATAAAAAGGTAGAATTGTTACTTTCATATATTGAGAACGTGTTTCAGGTAGGTTCACAAGCGACTCTCCTGTATTTTTGTATTACACGAATTGAAATTCTGGTAAATACTCACACTTTGGTTGACTTTGGTTGAAAGAATAGACATTTCAGGAAGGTTCACAACTTACTCTGCTGAATTGAAATGCATTATTCAATATCTATCATATATCTTTTACCTTGGACTCTTAGAGAATACTATAATGATAAAATTGTTTAAATAAGATAGTTTAAAATAAAACGGTAGAATTGTTACTTTCATATATTGAGAACGTGTTTCAGGTAGGTTCACAAGCGACTCTCCTGTATTTTTGTATTACACGAATTAAAATTCTGGTAAATACTCACACTTTGGTTGACTTTGGTTGAGAGAATAGACATTTCAGGTAGGTTCACAACTTACTCTGCTGAATTGAAATGCATTATTCAATATCATATATCTTTTACCTTGGACTCATAGAGAATACTTTAATGATAAAATTGTTTAAATAAAATAGTTTAAAATGAAAACGTAGAATTGTTATTTTCATATATTGAGAACGGGTTTCAGGTAGGTTCACAAGCGACTCTCCTATATTTATATTACATGAATTGAAATTCTGGTAAATACTAACACTTTGGTTGACTTTGGTTGAAAGAATAGACATTTCAGGTAGGTTCACAACTTATTCTGCTGTATTGAAATGCATTATTCAATATCTATCATATATCTTTTACCTTGGACTCATAGAGAATACATTAACGACAAAATTGTTTAAATAAGATAGTTTAAAATAAAAAGGTCGAATTGTTATTTTCATATAATGAGAACGTGTTTCAGGTAGGTTCACAAGCGACTCTCCTGTATTTATATTACATGAATTGAAATTCTGGTAAATACTCACACTTTGGTTGACTTTGGGTGAAAGAATAGACATTTCAGGTAGGTTCACAACTTACTCTGCTGTATTGAAATGCATTATTCAATATCTATCATATATCTTTTACCTTGGACTCTTAGAGAATACTTTAATGATAAAATTGTTTAAATAAAATAGTTTAAAATAAAACGGTAGAATTGTTATTTTCATATATTGAGAACGTGTTTCAGGTAGGTTCACAAGCGACTCTCCTGTATTTATAGTACATGAATTGAAATTCTGGTAAATACTCACACTTTGGTTGACTTTGGTTGAAAGAATAGACATTTCAGGTAGGTTCACAACTTACTCTGCTGAATTGAAATGCATTATTCAATATCTATCATATATCTTTTACCTTGGACTCTTAGAGAATACTTTAATGATAAAATTGTTTAAATAAAATAGTTTAAAATGAAAACGTAGAATTGTTATATTCATATATTGAGAACGTGTTTCAGGTAGGTTCACAAGCGACTCTCCTGTATTTATATTACATGAATTGAAATTCTGGTAAATACACACACTTTGCTTGACTTTGGTTGAAAGAATAGACATTTCAGGTAGGTTCACAACTTACCCTGCTGAATTGAAATGCATTATTCAATATCTATCATATATCTTTTACCGTGGACTCTTAGAGAATACATTAATGACAAAATTGTTTAAATAAGATAGTTTAAAATTAAAAGGTACAATTGTTATTTTCATATATTGAGAACGTGTTTCAGGTAGGTTCACAAGCGACTCTCCTATATTTATATTACACGAATTGAAATTCTGGTAAATACTCACACTTTGGTTGACTTTGGTTGAAAGAATAGACATTTCAGGTAGGTTCACAACTTACTCTACTGAATTGAAATGCGTTATTCAATATCTATCATATATCTTTTACCTTGGACTCATAGAGAATACTTTAATGATAAAATTGTTTAAATAAAATAGTTTAAAATAAAACGGTAGAATTATTATTTTCATATATTGCGAACGTGTTTCAGGTAGGTTCACAAGCGACTCTCCTGTATTTATATTACATGAATTGAAATTCTGGTAAATACTCACACTTTGGTTGACTTTGGTTGAAAGGATAGACATTTCAGGTAGGTTCACAACTTACTCTACTGAATTGAATTGCATTATTCAATATCTATCATATATCTTTTACCTTGGACTCATAGAGAATACTTTAATGATATAATTGTTTAAATAAAATAGGTTAAAACAAAAAGGTACAATTGTTATTTTCATATATTGAGAACGTGTTTCAGGTAGGTTCACAAGCGACTCGCCTGTACTTATATTACATGAATTGAAATTCTGGTAAATACTCACACTTTGGTTGAGTTTGGTTGAAAGAATAGACATTTCAGGTCGGTTCACAACTTACTCTGCTGAATTGAAATGCATTATTCAATATCTATCATATATCTTTTACCTTGGACTCATAGAGAATACATTAATGACAAAATTGTTTAAATAAGATAGTTTAAAATTAAAAGGTAGAATTGTTATTTTCATATATTGAGAACGTGTTTCAGGTAGGTTCACAAGCGACTCTCCTGTATTTATATTACATGAATTGAAATTCTGGTAAATACACACACTTTGGTTGAAAGAATAGACATTTCAGGTAGGTTCACAACTTACTCTGCTGAATTGCAATGCATTATTCAATATCTATCATATATATTTTACCTTGGACTCTTAGAGAATACTTTAATGATAAAATTGTTTAAATAAAATAGTTTAAAATAAAACGGTAGAATTGTTATTTTCATATATTGAGAACGTGTTTCAGGTAGGTTCACAAGCGTCTCTCCTATATTTATAATACACGAATTGAAATTCTGGTAAATACTCACACTTTGGTTGTCTTTGGTTGAAAGAATAGACATTTCAGGTAGGTTCACAACTTACTCTACTGAATTGAAATGCATTATTCAATATCTATCATATCTTTTACTTTGGACTCATAGAGAATACTTTAATGATAAAATTGTTTAAATAAGATAGTTTAAAATAAAAAGGTAAATTGTTATTTTCATATATTGAGAACGTGTTTCAGGTAGGTTCACAAGCGACTCTCCTGTATTTATACTACACGAATTGAAATTCTGGTAAATACTCACACTTTGGTTGACTTTGGTTGAAAGGATAGACATTTCAGGTAGGTTCACAACTTACTCTGCTGAATTGAATTGCATTATTCAATATCTATCATATATCTTTTACCTTGGACTCATATAGAATACATTAATGATAAAATTGTTTAAATAAAATAGTGTAAAACAAAAAGGTACAACTGTTATTTTCGTATATTGAGAACGTGTTTCAGGTAGGTTCACAAGCGACTCTCCTGTATTTACATTACACGAATTGAAATTCTGGTAAATACTCACACTTTGGTTGACTCAATTTGCGACTGCTGGTCTCCGTTGCTCTCCTCGATGATGTTGACCTGTTGCTGTTCCTTGACGATCTCCTTGGCTTCCCATTTTTCAAACTTAGCCCTCAATTGTCTGGCACGAGCGGCCTTCTGGGCTTCCACAAGGTCAGCGTCCTGCAGCTTGGCGTGGTCCGCCTCCTCAATTTCTTCCGACTCCTCTTCGGATTCAGAACCTTCGTTCTCGCTGCCTGACTCGTGTCTAGCGGGCTCTGGTGGCGGCGTGAACCTCTTCAGTGGTTTCGGACCTACGTAATTATTTGTAAATTAGTCCAAAATCTTCCGAAGATAAAAATCGGTAACAAACCTAAAGGCAAAGGTTCACGATGTAAATTTTCCTCCATCTGTCTGAACTTGCTCAAGACTTTCGTGGCGGTGTGCGTTTCCTTGGCGATGACAGAGTCCTCGACGTGTTCCTCGGCTCTGACGACATCGGGATCGTGGTAGACCTCCCTGTCGGGCGACTCAACCTGCAAATGGGGAAACCACAGCTTAACGACAGACGAAAAACCGAACGCTCGGAAAAAGAACGCAGAAAAAAAATGTACAAAAGTACAACAAAATCCAATCCAATGATAAAGCGGTACAATACAAACCAGTAGTACTAGTAGTAGTAGCAGTAGTAAAAGTAGTTCTCTTTAGTAATAAATAGCAAAGCGGTATCAGACGCTGCGTACTGTGTTTGCGTTTTTTGGTGTTTAGTTTTGTTTATACAACAACGCCCACAACAACTATGGAAGACAAATTAGTTTTACCACGCAGTGGAGTGAAGCGTTACTTTTGCGATAGTATATGAGGTGCGCAAGTCAAGCTTGCCGACGGATGGATCGCTTATTTGTTGAGCTAGTTTGAGGTATGAAAAAAAAACTGGAAGAATGACTGTGAATTTTTTAGCGTTTCCAAGTGGTGGCAACTTTTATTTTCTGAATCGGAATGGTTACGGAAAAAGCTGAAAAGATTTTTGTTCAAAAATTGATGGCATGACATTTTCTGGTAAAATTAATAGTTTAGCTGCATGAGCAAATTCTATATGATCGAGATCGGTCGTGTCTGCATTAATATAAAACTAGTTAGCCAGGATTCGATAGATATTTTCATTCTAATGAGAGTAGGTAATGTCAAACGTTACTGTTTTTTTGATCTTAATCAAATAGAATCTCATGCAGGCCACATCAGATTTTTATTGTTGTTATGTGTATTGCTTGTTTTTTTTTTTTAATATTTCAAACTTCTGGAGCTTTCCAATTCACAAAAATTTAAAAATTACGGTTTTCTTTTACTTAAAATGTTTTTAAACGTTTTATTGCTAAAAATAGTCATTGTAAATGTTGGAAATTTTTGTGTTTGTATAGCAAAGCTTGTGCCAAAATTTTTTAGCCTGGATTTGACAGATATTGACAGTAGGTATTGTCAAAAAATCAGCCTTTAACACTACCTACTGTCATTAGAATAAAAATATCTGGCAAATCCTATATTAATGCAGACACGATCTCGATCAAATAGAATTTGCTCCTACAGCTAAACTAATAATTTTACCAAAAAATGTCACAGACATAAATTATACAAAATTTCCTCTTCTTTAATTATTATTTAACTATTTTGACGAAATTACAGAAATGGCGGCTCATTTGCAAAATCCTTGAAAAATGCATGACAATATTGCTATCCGCAATCCGCACTTGAAATACACATTGACTTTATAAACACCATGGAAACACCAAGCTGTTTCAATATTGTTTCACATAGCGTACGTGCGCGCGTCTTTCTCCTCCTAATCCCATTCTCCATGCATTTGCGTGATGAATTGACGTTTCGCAACCGCTGACGTTCTGAATACTGTCAAAAGTTTCAAAATTTCCCGGCTACCTACTATTAATGTAGACACGATTTCGATCAAATAGAATTTGCTCCTGCAGCCTAGTCTATTAATTTTACCAAAAAATGTTATAGACATAAATTATACAAAATTTCCTGTACATTAATTTATTATTTATCTATTTTGACGAAATTACAGAATGACGGCTCATTTGCAAAATCGTTGAAAAACGCTAACTAAGAGTAAATAGTCAATTCCTTTGGACCCTTTTGAACCAAAAGCTTTTCAGCTCTAAGTTTGGTCATAAAACTTCTAAATATGAACTTTCGTCCGGATACTTTATCTCCGGAATCGTCGCCACAAAAATCGTTTACACACGATTTGTACCTTGGTCAAAAATGTTCAGGGGACCCATAAAGACCTAAGTTATCTTATTATCCGAGTTTATTCAATTCTATGGGCTATTTTAAGCGGGAGTTGTTTGATTTCGGTTAGACAATGTACCATAATCCATAGTTCTAATTAAAAGTTGGCGTTATATGAAAAAGAATTGCATGAGTTTTATTATAATTGTCCCAAATACCTAATTTGAATCAGCGCAATCTACAAAGGAACGTCAAAGTTAACGCTACTACTACTTTATCGGCATCGTTAGGGGAATCCAATCAGCACAAACGTTTAAACTGCTTTGTGTGCTATATTTAACAATATGGGGAACGTCACACCAAATTTTAACCCTATCAAACGACTACCAAACGATTTAAAAAACTGTCAAGAGTCAATATGAAGGGGCTTTGTTCTCAGAGGTATTTGTATCATAGATTAGTCAAAACTAGCTCAAAATAAGATCGCACCCAAACATCTGTAAGCTCGACAGTGCGCGCGCTCAAATTTCAACGTTCTGGAAAACAACATAAAATGCTTTTGTTTGTGCAATAACCTTCACTTGGCCGTCCCTGGGTGGGGTAATCCTGAACTGCCTCCTTTCCTTCGCCGGCTCCTTATAAGTTTCGAAGAATTTAAACCTCTGCTGGATGTCGGCCGTCTGAATTTTGACGTCGTCGACAAGCTCGGACGACTTCACAGTGTCCTCCGAAGATTGCCGCATCATGTATGCCTGAACGATTGCTTCTATTAGAAATTACTTAAAAAACCACTTCTCTTCCTCTTTATTCAATCCTAATTTGTTGCGAGTCCCAAAAAGTTTTCGCTCCAATATCATTTCCTTCACTGACCGTTCTTTTTTGGTATGTATTTTCTCGAAGACATTAACAGTTATGTTTAACGCGAAAAATGAAAAAATCGTAAAAAACTACCGACATTTTTCGAAATTCGGCGCGAGTACGGAGTTTTTGCGTGGTGTCCCAAAATGGCACGTCGGGACGTCAAATTTGACGCTCGTTTTGATTACTTTTGTCGTACAGAAGGCTGTTTTTGACGGATGCGTTGGATTGTTCTCAGAAAACTGTCAAAATTGCTCAAATACAGTTCGGCACTTTTGAATTTCTTTAGATGTGTTGTTCTATTTATGTATAACGTTTTAACCGTCATACTAAGAATTTGAAGGTTAATAACTTAATAAACACAATAAAACAGTACAAAATAGGAAGAAGCAAACTGTATTAAAAGTTGCTCTTCACTGCACTACACCTATTGTAAATTAATTACTGCTACAACTATTGTCATCAATATTTCTTTGTGATTTTATTTCTATTATGTTTTACCGTGTCAAATTCGTAAAATAATATATGGCATGTCCAGTTTAAATACGCGGCATATACGGATTTAAAATTGAACAATACATGTCGTTTTTGAGTTATATGAGATAACACGTTTGGGTCTGTTATGTTGTAAGAAAATCCTGAAAAAAGGTTTATTTCTAAAGACCAGTGGTAGAGGAAGAAAATGAAAGTTTACACCAGTCGATATTGTGTATTGAAACGGTACATATGCTATTCATGTTGTTTTCCGTTCGATGCATTCCTTTTAAGACGTGATAGGCAATTAAGAACCTATTTTGCCATATTTATCACTATAAAATCTATTATTTTTAGTATTATTTCAAAATTGTCTAATATTTATACTTATTGTTTCCATGAAAACTTTCGAAATTTGATCATACTTCAAGCTGAAACGGTCGTTTTTTAGTGGTATGACCCTAATACGCATGTTTTGAACCCGCATTCGCATTCCGCATAAACGCATTTATCGAAAACGCCTAACCAGTTTTTATTCACAAACTTACTATTGTCTCTCCCCAACAAGAATCCAATTTAAATCAGTGACCTATGTATGCGACTAGGTTCTTTCGATGCATTTTCTTGCCTTGAATATGAATCCGATTGGCTTCAAGCAACCAATTTCCAAGAAATTCATATACAAGTACAACATTTAAGGTTTTTTTACGGATGATTTTTAATAGTCTATGTCATCGGGGTTGTTTGCTATACATGAGCCAAAACGGAGAAATATACGTACATAACGGCATTTGCAACATACAAGATGCATTGAACATAAAGTTGTCAATATCTCGATAACCGTAACCATTTGTATATACCTAGCTAAATATGGTTAAATATGTTCTAAATTACCTCTACTATCACGGTATCAACAAATTGTACCAAATTACATATAAGCCGGTACGTCAATTTTTGGATTTTCCTTTACGATGTATTAGAAATAAAATCACAAAAACCGCATCCGCACCTATCCGCAGCAGATTTTCCAGTAGTTGTAATGTCAAATATGTATACTATAATTTGAAACACTTTCAAAAGCTTAACAAAGCTAAACGCTAAACTAAAACACTCAAGTTCTGCATAAAACTGTTTTTTTTTATAACAGCGAATGTTCTCGGCCCTGCAATAAACAAAATTGTGGGTAAATTTTAATAAAAATAATGTCGAATGAAAGTTCATACTTGGTTCTAAAGAATGTATAACAAAAAAGTCACATTTATCGTTAAAATACAAAATTGCAACCGTTTTTAAGAGCGTCAACTTATGTGCATCTATGTTCAGCCACAGTAAAATATAACTTTTGACTGACAAGGACACGTGGCTCAGGGCTCAGGTGAAAAAATATTGCCGCCTTTTAATACATCGGTCTTTTACCTATCCCAGAAACTGCTTTACTTTTTGGAATTTAACAATTTAGAAATTTGATTTATGGCCAGCTTCTTGCAAATCGGTTGGGAATCGTTAGGGAGGGTTTGGGAGTACATTTTTTTCGTCTGGGAGTACATGGTTTTTGAGACAATGATAATAGTTTTTGTACCGTCAAGTTGGCCCCCCAACTTTCACGTTATGCGATTTTTTTATTGGAATGGGTTGGAAATTGTTAGGGAGGAATAGGGAGTGTAGTTTTGACGTTTGGGAGTAATTCGTTTAACTGCAAAGTAATATAAACGTTTAGTACATAACCTCACTTTTTAGTTTACCGTCGGAAAGTTACGCTAACGGCTTTGTTTTGCTATACGTTTTACCCATTTCTTCATAGACGGTTAGAATATGGTTAGGGAGGTTTAAAAATGCTGGGTTTTATATCAGAGAGTGCATTATTTGACCGCAAATCAATAAAAAACTTTGAGTACGGATGCTGTTATAACTAATGTATTTATCTGTTTTATTTTACACATACTGGTCGTATTTTTGCAATAAACCGTTAAAGAATCGTTAGGGAGGATTAAAAAGTCCACTTTTGATGTAAGGGAGTGTATAGTTTGACCGCAAATCAAAACTAAAGATTGAGGTTATGTACATACTCAACTTATCGCTTATCGGCGCTTTGTAATGGAGTAGATAATTGTACCGCAAATCAATATGTAAAGTCGCGGTTATGTACCTTCTGAATTAACCTATTTAAAGACAATATTTTGGAGACTGTGGCGAACTTAATAATAAAATTATAAACCCCTAACCACAACAAGTATTTTAGAACCTAAATACGTATTTCAGCAACTAAGTTGCCATCTTCCGTAGAACCTAAAAAGAGGAAAAGAGAGATTAGCACTTCATAGTATCTTTACTGGATATTGTCCAAGCAAATCACTAGTGGAAGTGACGTCCATGTTAAAAATTACCCTATATATACCCATTTGTTGTTCACACCTCAGTGAATTTTGATCATTGAAGCGTAAAAAACAAGTTTTAATTAAAGCAGGTCAAACAATGGCGAACTAGGTATAGGACCCCTGTCTGAATTTATTAATTTATCTCTATTCAAGTGAATAAAGATACTTTCCAAGCTGTTTAGTTCCCTATTATTTGACACAGCTTTTACAAGTTTTAAGTCATCTACAACTACTTTATGACCTGTGTCTAAAATATGTTGAGCCACACTAGATTTTTCAAAACGATTATATTTAAAATGAGCTACATGTTCTTTGAACCTAGTTAAAATTGTTCTTCTAGTCTGGCCTACGTATTCTTTTTCACAGTCATGACATTTGATACAATATATGCCAGATTTATCAAGTACATCTACCTTATCCTTTGGGTTTCCAAGAAGGTTTTTTTATGCTATTATGAGTCGAATATGCTATACAGAGATTTTGTGATGTAAAAATACTTCTCAAACCCCTTGTATATGCACAATCGAACGGTATTTTAACATATTTCTTCTTTTCTACAGACAAAGTATTTAAAGTAGTTATTTGATTTACATACGTTTTTTGATTCTGCTTCTTAATCATTCTATTAACTATTTTCTCAGGGTACCCATTATGTATGACAACATTCTTAATAAACAATAATTCTTGCTGATATCTATCTACGGACAATGGAAATTTCAATAACCTATTTACTAAACAACTAATAAAAGACAATTTTTGTTGAAAAGGATGCTGCGAATCATTAGGGATAAACCTGATTGTGTTAGTATCTTTCCGATACACGTCAATTTCTATTATATTTATATTTTTTAGGTTCTACTGAAGATGGCAACTTAGTTGCTGAAATACGTATTTAGGTTCTAAAATACTTGTTGTGGTTAGGGGTTTATAATTTTATTAACCTATTTAAGACTTCTCTTTCCATAAATGAGGCGAATAATCTTCGATCATTCATGGGTTCACTAGACTTGCGTAAACTTCCATATATTCTACCACATAGGCACTAGCACATACTGGACAAAGTTACACCAAAGAAATGGTGTGAACAAATTGCCTCTGTTTTAAAAACAATCATTTTTATGTTACTGTTTTGTTGATGAATTTATATTATACAATTGACGGAATATTTATTCATTTATTTTTTGGGGTTCATCATGATTGTTGTTGAATCATTTTACGAAATTCACATTCATGAGTTTTCTGAGCACAATCCATCCACACTAGAACCTTATCATCACATGATAAGACAAATAAAAATAAAACTTGTGAAATTTCGGGCGCATAAAGTTATATAATACGAAGGGAAAAACTTGCCTCTCTAACTTTCTTCACCTCAGACTGCTTGGGCGGCGAAACCGGCGACATAGGTGGCGCTTTTGTCGAGTTCGCGTCCAGCTCCAAAAAGATCGACCGCGACTTCTTGCTGATACCTACGCAGACAGACAAGAGCAACACCCGTTAAATTTAATAAAACTTTCTGTTACATTAAAAAAAACAGAAGACAAAAACTCACCACTTTCAAAAACAGACATATCCTCGGCCTCCTTGTTATTCCCCTTCTCCTCCGAATACACTTCCCCCTTTTCGAACTTCTGCATAATCGACCTAGTGTCCATAACTTCTGTAGGAGGAGGAGTCGTCGGTCTCTTTATGTTAGTACCAGATTCAGATTCCTGCACTGCCTGCTGGTATGCTTCCTTCATCTTACCTTGTTTGCCCTAAATCAAAAACCATAATCTTGTATATTGACCAGGAATCTGGTCCCGATTTTTCCAAACTAAGAAGAATTGGAGCAGTTTTGCCACATAAATTTTATTCGTTTAACTTTAGCAATTAATTACTCAAGAAATAATCTACAGATTTGAACGAATTAAAAAGTAAAATCACCTGCGGAATGCTAGTTTTCAATGTGCATTTTTGTAAAATCATTGGATTAGTGCTTGTGACCCACAAAAACCTATATTATGCAATGCCAGCAATTCCGTTATTAGAAGAGCTAGAATAATGAAATATAGACTATAGGCTACCCAATAATTCATAGGTTTAAAGTTTATTACATAATCATTGTTTATCTTGCATTTTTCATACAAAAGATCGTGCTGAAACTCCGCGTGAATTCCGACGCTCTACGGTCTTTGGCGTGCTGCGGGGAAGGGAGGCGTTAGCGGTGTTGTCATGTCGGAGAGAACCGACACAGCCGAGAGAACCGGGGCAGCTTATTATCAATACACAAAAAGAACGATAACTTGTCAAGGTAGTAATTTTAACTAACAATTAAAGTCTTAATTTTTGCATAATTCTGATTATAATATGTGACCCGGTACGAGAGAAGTCTCTTCTATCGATTGGCGTTTATGTTTTCTTCAGTTTTATACAATAAGGTTGTAAACAAGATTTTGATGGAAGCGGATAGATCTAATAATATGGAGTTAGCAGATTTTCCGATTAGTGGTGAATACTAAATTAAGTTTGCTTGATAAACCCAAAAAATATTTAGAAAGTATGCCCGATTTTGTTATATAAATATTCAAACTATTATAACAGTTTCAACAAATAATTTTGCATCGTAAATTTGTAGACACATAGATTATTTTGCAGATCGTTCATTAATTTTAAATGCTAATCCCGAAACCCGATTTAAATTGCCAAGAATTTTCATGGGACTTCCAAATCCCTGTTCGTGGTGCTGTTATCTTATTGACTCATTTTGCCATTATTTTTTAATTCGGTAATCTGTCGCCAGATATCCAAATTTCTTTGGCGAGGCATAATCGCCGTGGCGTTATATGTATTGTGTCCGTAGACACTGTTCTCCTAGTAACTAATGCACGTGCGATCCGCCACTACTTGCAGCGTCGCTGTCGATCCCTTCCCCCGCTCGCCCGAAAGACCGAAGAGCGCCGCGTCAATTGCAGCAATCATGAGATGCTTCAACTCGATCTTTTGAAGGGAAAATGCAAGATAAACAATGATTATGTAATAAGCTTTAAACCTATGAATTAGTGGGTAGCCTATAGAATTTTTTCAAATTTTTTCACCCGTAGATTTGCGAGAGAATGGACTTCAAAAGAGGGGACATAATATATGGCCACGATAGTACTTCTGGTCAATCCCCAGCTAAAACATACCATGAAAAGCCTGTTCCTAATGGACTGGATCTCTTGCTTCCTCTCCTCTCTTCTCTCGTCCCTAGAATTCTGCTCGCCACTCTCCCATTTGGACTTAACGTCGTTCATGCCGGTAAAATGGAACGGCTTCTCTTTTTGGACTCTCTTCGCCCTTATAAGATCGGCATCCTCGCCGTCGACTTCCTCCTCTTCCGGTTCTTCTTCTTCCTCCGAAGAGCTCTCCTCAATCGGGATACCGTTGAGGGCGTCGACTGGAACGCCTACGTCCATGCCTTTGGCTTGGAACCTTCGAGTGAAGTCAAGGCATTAGAAATCAGGTCAAGAGGAGTCAAAATTACTTAAACTTACTTGGCCAATTTGGATAGAATCGATGGGGATCGCTTGACGTTGACTGATTCATGGGATTTCTCGGTGTTGGTCTCCTGCTTGAAGTTCTCGAACACCTGGAAGCGCTCCTTCACATTCAGACTCTGCAATTCCTCGAGACCGAGGTCTGGCTTATCGCTCGCTGATGGAAAATAACAGAGATTAGGATGAAAATTTTACGGCTGCACGGTTTGTGGTTGATGAATTTTAGTCTTTCAAACAGTTCAAACGACAGGCAAAACATGTAATATACTCACCCAAAGAAAAAATTTAAATCATTGACAAAATTTCGTTAAACTTTACTGTTTAACGTAACTTTTGTAATCTTTTACCAATTTTTATGATGTGTTTCGGCAAATTGCGAAGATATTCATCAATATCATCAGATTGTCTTGGAATTTTGACAAAGGGAATGGTTGAAGTTTATTATACAGGAAGAACAACTCTTTTTGAAGCGAATACGAGACTTCTCGAATGCCTAAGTGAGGCGGAGTGGGCATACCAGCTTTTGCCCTCTGGAACGTATCTATGAGGGTCAATCCATCTGAAGTGGTCGCTCGACCATTTCAGAAAAAAATCATTTTTTTTTAAATGAATGTTCTGGTTTAATAATAAATAAAAACTTTCTTGTGTATTGCACCGTGTTTGGAGTAACATGCCCTCAAACATGGGGAAAAACGTTAATCAGCGCTTACTAATAAATACGATAATTCCGTCCTGAAGTTGGAAAAGCACAATTATTTAAATTTATTTCGTTTTATTACAATGTCATTAACTTTATTCAGCTTAAAATAATCATAATAGAATAATTACTTAATTGTACAACACACATTTTTAAATAATAATATGCATATAATATCAGTAAGAATATGTTATATTACTGCTTCTATAAAAATATTATGTAAATAAATAAACAGTTCCAGTAGGCTTAGATGTTTTCAATATGTTAATGTTGGCCACTACTGGACTGTCCCCACCGCTCCCTTAGTTATGAGCCTGTTTTAACTAATGAAACATTTAACTAATCATATAAAACAAAATCTGTCAAGCATATCAAAACTTATATATTTCTCTGGTGGTGCAGCAAGTCAATACAAGAACAAAAAGAACTTTGCAAACTTATACTATCATAAAAAAGATTTTGGGTTAGATGCCGAATTGCATTTTTTTTTTTCATGTGCACATGGAAAAAAAAGCATGCGACGGTATAATGGGGACAACGAAGTGACTACTGGCTAAAGCCTGTCTTCAAAGACCACATAATAGTCAAATCCTTAATGCAGAAGATATGTTCTCCTTTTGTAATGGACACCTACCAGGGGTAAACTACATGTTCGTGGCAAAAGAAGAGATTTCAGAACACAAAACCAGGCCATTATGATAGAGTTCAGAGATTCAAACAGATAAAAGTCACTAGAAGTTTTCACAAACTCTCTCCTCAACCAACAGAAGGTGTAATAAGATGTTACATCATATCAACTTCAGAAACGTATGAAGATCACTTAGTTTTATAAGTCTCTTTTGTAAAAAATAACATAATTGTTATGAATATGCTTTGTTTTGTATTTACTGAGAATTTTTAATTAAATTTGTTTTACCGTCGTGTGATTTTGCTCTCATTTTAAAGGGCTGTTATTCCAAACACAGCGCAATACACAAGAATGTTTTTATTTATTATTAAACCTTATGAAAAGAGAAATTAAGTTTGAAAGTTTCAGATTTTTTGTCCTGGTCCCATCAGACCTAACCACTCGAGAAGTCTCGTATGGTCTTCTTCAGCTGAGCATATTGTCACATAAATGTCAACAACAACAAAATGCGGTTAACAACCTTAACTTTTTTAATGGATAAAAAATTAATTATCAAGAAAAAACACATCGACGTTAGTTCCTAAGTCTATATAATTATACCTAGTTAAGCAACAAAAAGAAAATACAATATATACAATGGACTGTCTCAGTAAGTATTTACAGTTTGTTAAATATTTTAAAAAATATGCGGTTAAGCTTGGTTATTGGGATTATTTTTCTGCGTATGCGGAATGGCGATGTTTAACAAAATACCTCTGACAACATCCGGGGGTAACTCTAAGGGTTGATTTTCACGGATTATCATTTCATGTCTTCTAGGGGTTGCTGGAATGTATACATAAAATACTGCTTAAACATGGCTGCCACAATTACCTTCAATAATGGTTTATTTGCAATACGTAGTCGTTTTTCTTTTAATAGAATTCATAATTATAACTCAATATTGCGTCATATAATAAGTGAACAAAGGAATCAGTTGACAGACGAAAGAAAGTAGACGAAAAGTTAAATGTCAAACTTTAACTTAATATTGTTGGAGGCAACCTTTCCTTGTTGGGGTATTGATTTATGTAAAAGATAGAACGCAAAATCGCCTACGAGGTCATAATGTTGAGAATAAGTTGATTAAAATAAAGATTTAAAAGCATTTTTAATTGTCACTTACGTGGTGCTTCATCCTCAACGGCTTTTGGAGCAAATAGTGACCGAAAATGAGGCTTGCAGTACACGGTGCCTTCATTGCTCTGGTAGGTGTCAACCCTAAAAACGAAAAAAAAGCACATATTGAAAACAAAAAAGTACAAAATGAAAACAAATTTAATGTATAATGGAAAGCTGTGCATAAATTTTTGTAAAAGTTATAAACATTTTGCCGGAGGAGTACACTATAAGTATTCCTTCTCCACTTGAATGCATAATCTACAAATACAATATTGCTATTTAAGGATTGTTCACCCAATCCAAAAATTTTTTGCATTATTTTATGCATACCACAATTAATTATCTACAATTTAATGTATAATGGAAAGCTGTGCACAAATTTTTGTAAAAGTTATAAACATTTTGCCGGAGGAGTACACTATAAGTATTCCTTCTCCACTTGAATGCATAATCTACAAATACAATATTGTTATTTAAGGGTTGTTCACCGAATCCAAAAATTTTTTACATTAAAATATGCATACCCCAATTAATTATCTACAATTTAATGTATAATGGAAAGCTGTGCACAAATTTTTGTAAAAGTTATAAACATTTTGCCGCAGGAGTACACTATAAGTATTCCTTCTCCACTTGAATGCATAATCTACAAATACAATATTGTTATTTAAGGGTTGTTCACCCAATCCAAAAATTTTTGCATTAATTTATGCATACCCCAATTAATTATCTACAATTTAATGGATAATGGAAAGCTGTGCACAAGTTTTTGTAAAAGTTATAAACATTTTGCTGGAGGAGTACACTATAAGTATTCCTTCTCCACTTGAATGCATAATCTACAAATACAATATTGGTATTTAAGGGTTGTTCACCCAATCCAAAAAATGTTTGCATTAATTTATGCATACCCCAATTAATTATCTACAATTTAATGTATAATGGAAAGCTGTGCACAAACTTTTGTAAAAGTTATAAACCTTTTGCCGGAGGAGTACACTATAAGTATTCCTTCTCCACTTGAATGCATAATCTACAAATACAATATTATTATTTAAAGGTTGTTCACCCAATCTAAAAAATGTTTGCATTAATTTATGCACACCCCAATTAATTATCTACAATTTAATGTATAATGGAAAGCTGTGCACAAATTTTTGTAAAAGTTATAAACATTTTGCCGGAGGAGTACACTATAAGTATTCCTTCTCCACTTGAATGCATAATCTACAAATACAATATTGTTATTTAAGGGTTGTTCACACAATCCAAAAAAATTTTGCATTAATTTATGCATACACCAATTAATTATCTACAATTTAATGTATAATGGAAAGCTGTGCACAAATGTTTGTAAAAGTTATAAACATTTTGCCGGAGGAGTGCACTATAAGTATTCCTTCTCCACTTGAATGCATAATCTACAAATACAATATTGTTATTTAAGGGTTGTTCGCCCAATCCAAAAATTTCTTGCAGTAATTTCTGCATACCCCAATTAATTATCTACAATTTAATGTATAATGGAAAGCTGTGCACAAATTTTTGTAAAAGTTATAGACATTTTGCCGGAGCAGTGCACTATAAGTATTCCTTCTCCACTTGAATGCATTATCTACAAATACAATATTGTTATTTAAGGGTTGTTCCCCAATCCAATTTTTTTTTTGCAGTAATTTATGCATACCCCAATTAATTATCTACAATTTAATGTATAATGGAAAGCTGTGCACAAATTTTTGTAAAAGTTATAAACGTTTTGCCGGAGGAGTACACTATAAGTATTCCTTTTCCACTTGAATGCATAATCTACAAATACAATATTGTTATTTAAGGGTTATTCACCCAATCCAAATTTCTTTTGCAGTAATTTATGCATACCCCAATTAATTATCTACAATTTAATGTATAATGGAAAGCTGTGCACAAATTGTTGTAAAAGTTATAAACATTTTGCCGGAGGAGTACACTATAAGTATTCCTTCTCCACTTGAATGCATTATCTACAAATACAATATTGTTATTTAACGGTTGTTCACCCAATCCAAATTTTTTTGCATTAATTTATGCATACCCCAATTAATTATCTACAATTTAATGTATAATGGAAAGCTGTGCACAAATTTTTGTAAAAGTTATAAACATTTTGCCGGAGGAGTACACTATAAGTATTCCTTCTCCACTTGAATGCATAATCTACAAATACAATATTGTTATTTAAGGGTTGTTCACCCAATCCAAAAAATTTTTGCATTAATTTATTCATACCCCAATTAATTGTCTACAATTTAATGTATAATGGAAAGCTGTGCACAAATTTTTGTAAAAGTTATAAACATTTTGCCGGAGGAGTACACTATAAGTATTCCTTTGACAATTTTCGACTATTTTCACGACAAAAATTGACGATCGATATGTTTTTGTGTTCAGAATGTTATTTTCTTGTAATAATATTGAGTGGTATTTAAAATTCCAATGATGGCGTCCTTCCGGAAAAAACGGAAGTCATTCTAATCTCAAGGGTATGCCAAAAAATTGCCTTTTTTATTAACACTTCTCAAAATTTCACATATTCAGCGTAATAATATAAAGAAAATAATAAACGAGAGTATCTATAGGGAGGATCACCCTGTATATTCTTGTTTTTTTTTTTTTTGAACACTTGGTATTCGATATCAAATATGTTTATAAACTGTTTTAGAATATAATTCGTTTAATTAAAAAAGCTGTTTTTTGAAGATGGGCGAAAATCGTAAAGTAGGTGCACAAATTTTTGTAAAAGTTATAAACATTTTGCCGGAGGAGTACACTATAAGTATTCCTTCTCCACTTGAATGCTACCCTACAAATACAATATTGTTATTTAAGGGTTGTTCACCCAATCCAATTTTTTTGCAGTAATTTATGCATACCCCAATTAATTATCTACAATTTAATGTATAATGGAAAGCTGTGCACAAATTTTTGTAAAAGTTATAAACATTTTGCCGGAGGAGTACACTATAAGTATTCCTTCTCCACTTGAATGCATAATCTACAAATACAATATTGTTATTTAACGGTTGTTCACCCAATCCAAAAAATTTTTGCATTAATTTATTCATACCCCAATTAATTGTCTACAATTTAATGTATAATGGAAAGCTGTGCACAAATTTTTGTAAAAGTTATAAACATTTTGCCGGAGGAGTACACTATAAGTATTCCTTCTCCACTTGAATGCATAATCTACAAATACAATATTGTTATTTAAGGGTTGTTCACACAATCCAAAAAAATTTTGCATTAATTTATGCATACACCAATTAATTATCTACAATTTAATGTATAATGGAAAGCTGTGCACAAATGTTTGTAAAAGTTATAAACATTTTGCCGGAGGAGTGCACTATAAGTATTCCTTCTCCACTTGAATGCATAATCTACAAATACAATATTGTTATTTAAGGGTTGTTCGCCCAATCCAAAAATTTCTTGCAGTAATTTCTGCATACCCCAATTAATTATCTACAATTTAATGTATAATGGAAAGCTGTGCACAAATTTTTGTAAAAGTTATAGACATTTTGCCGGAGCAGTGCACTATAAGTATTCCTTCTCCACTTGAATGCATTATCTACAAATACAATATTGTTATTTAAGGGTTGTTCCCCAATCCAATTTTTTTTTTGCAGTAATTTATGCATACCCCAATTAATTATCTACAATTTAATGTATAATGGAAAGCTGTGCACAAATTTTTGTAAAAGTTATAAACGTTTTGCCGGAGGAGTACACTATAAGTATTCCTTTTCCACTTGAATGCATAATCTACAAATACAATATTGTTATTTAAGGGTTATTCACCCAATCCAAATTTCTTTTGCAGTAATTTATGCATACCCCAATTAATTATCTACAATTTAATGTATAATGGAAAGCTGTGCACAAATTGTTGTAAAAGTTATAAACATTTTGCCGGAGGAGTACACTATAAGTATTCCTTCTCCACTTGAATGCATTATCTACAAATACAATATTGTTATTTAACGGTTGTTCACCCAATCCAAATTTTTTTGCATTAATTTATGCATACCCCAATTAATTATCTACAATTTAATGTATAATCGAAAGCTGTGCACAAATTTTTGTAAAAGTTATAAACATTTTGCCGGAGGAGTACACTATAAGTATTCCTTCTCCACTTGAATGCATAATCTACAAATACAATATTGTTATTTAAGGGTTGTTCACCCAATCCAAAAAATTTTTGCATTAATTTATTCATACCCCAATTAATTGTCTACAATTTAATGTATAATGGAAAGCTGTGCACAAATTTTTGTAAAAGTTATAAACATTTTGCCGGAGGAGTACACTATAAGTATTCCTTTGACAATTTTCGACTATTTTCACGACAAAAATTGACGATCGATATGTTTTTGTGTTCAGAATGTTATTTTCTTGTAATAATATTGAGTGGTATTTAAAATTCCAATGATGGCGTCCTTCCGGAAAAAACGGAAGTCATTCTAATCTCAAGGGTATGCCAAAAAATTGCCTTTTTTATTAACACTTCTCAAAATTTCACATATTCAGCGTAATAATATAAAGAAAATAATAAACGAGAGTATCTATAGGGAGGATCACCCTGTATATTCTTGTTTTTTTTTTTTTGAACACTTGGTATTCGATATCAAATATGTTTATAAACTGTTTTAGAATATAATTCGTTTAATTAAAAAAGCTGTTTTTTGAAGATGGGCGAAAATCGTAAAGTAGGTGCACAAATTTTTGTAAAAGTTATAAACATTTTGCCGGAGGAGTACACTATAAGTATTCCTTCTCCACTTGAATGCTACCCTACAAATACAATATTGTTATTTAAGGGTTGTTCACCCAATCCAATTTTTTTGCAGTAATTTATGCATACCCCAATTAATTATCTACAATTTAATGTATAATGGAAAGCTGTGCACAAATTTTTGTAAAAGTTATAAACATTTTGCCGGAGGAGTACACTATAAGTATTCCTTCTCCACTTGAATGCATAATCTACAAATACAATATTGTTATTTAACGGTTGTTCACCCAATCCAAAATTTTTTTGCATTAATTTATGCATACCCCAATTAATTATCTACAATTTAATGTATAATGGAAAGCTGTGCACAAATTTTTGTAAAAGTTATAAACATTTTGCCGGAGGAGTACACTATAAGTATTCCTTCTCCACTTGAATGCATAATCTACAAATACAATATTGTTATTTAACGGTTGTTCACCCAATCCAAAATTTTTTTGCATTAATTTATGCATACCCCAATTAATTATCTACAATTTAATGTATAATGGAAAGCTGTGCACAAATTTTTGTAAAAGTTATAAACATTTTGCTGGAGGAGTACACTATAAGTATTCCTTCTCCACTTGAATGCATAATCTACAAATACAATATTGTTATTTAACGGTTGTTCACCCAATCCAAAAATTTTTTGCATTAATTTCTGCGTACCCCAATTAATTATCTACAATTTAATGTATAATGGAAAGCCGTGCACAAATTTTTGTAAAAGTTATAAACATTTTGCCGGAGGAGTACACTATAAGTATTCCTTTAACAATTTTCGACTATTTTCACGACAAAAATTGACGATCGATAAGTTTTTGTGTTCAGAATGTTATTTTCTTGTAATAATATTGAGTGGTATTTAAAATTCCAATGATGACGTCTTTCCGGAAATGCCGGAAGTCATTCTAATCCCAAGGGTATGCCAAAAAATTGCCTTTTTTATTAACACTTAACACAAAATTTCACATATTCAGCGTAATAATATAAAGAAAATAATAAACGAGAGTATCTACAGGGAGGATCACCCTGTATATTCTTGTTTTTTTAACACTTGGTATTCGATATCAAATATGTTTATAAACTGTTTTGGAATATAATTTGTTTAATTAAAAAAAAAGCTGGTTTGAAAGATGGGCGAAAATCGTAAAGTACAGGTACTCACGTCAGTTGTTTGCCGCACTCCTGACACCGGAAGCAGTTCTTGTGGTACACGGAGCGTTCCGCCTTGATCTGCTCCATTTGGAACACGACTTTTCCGCAGGCTTTGCAATTTGTGTTGTCCATTTGAGACGATCCCTGCAAATTGGCGACATTTCGGCTGTACAGGCATGACACAGTTCATAATCCGATATTTCTATCAGAAACGGCAGGTGTGCCCGGTAGATTAAACGAACCTTTACGGAATGTTAAGCTAGCCGCCTGATGCTCGAATCGCGTATTTCGCATTTATCGCAAAATGCACGTTGTACACATACAGTCGCGGTCAAAATTCATAGAACGTAAATAACGTTTATAATGGAGAGATATAATGATAATGGCAACAACGTTTGTTTGGGTAGATATTTATTATTATTATTCTGGTCAATAACTGACCAGAATGCCTAAATGTGATCTTAGTAAAAAGTTGTTAGTTTTAGAGTTGTTGACACATAATTTTGGTACGATTCATTTTTGATTTATTTTTTCTTTTTAGGTAGCTTTGAGTGACCTAAACGACAAATACCTGGATAACCTGTCAAGTTATTCTTAAAGATTGCGTATTTACTGTAGTTTTTTAAATGGTATCATTTACTAAAATTGCTGTTTTAATGCAAAGTGTGCTCAGTGTAAAATTATTTGTTCACTTCTACCACAGAAAGTAGTTCTTTATCCCACTCATGCTGGTTGTCATAGAAAACCGTAGTGTGATACCATTTTAAAAACAACTGAAACTGATCTAAGGTTACGATTTTGACAAAATTCATAATAGTGTCAAATAACTGGAAAACTAATTGTTTTTCATTACGGTCACATACAGGGGTGGCTTGCCAAAATTACCGGAACACCTAAATAATTCTTCAACCGTAAGAAATTTCCAAAGAAAAGTTTTTTTGCTTTAAACAAGCTATCGTTTAAATATATTTTCAATATACAGACTGCTCCTTTTATTAATTGTAACTTTTCCTTATTTAAATAGAACAACCTATATAATATTACATTTTTAATTCAAATAATAATTATAAGAATTTTTATAGGAATTATGTTTTTATAAAATGCATTATTCTTTTTATTATAAGCTATTAACCAAAAATAGTCAAAATTGCCGAAACATAATAATTCTCCAACTGCGAAAAATGTCATAAAAACTTTCAAATAAACGTTTTTTTGGTTTAAACATTTTAAACAGAAACACATGTATATTTAAAAAAAAATTAATGCTATGTTTAATTCTGAGAATTTTATGTGGGCATTATTACTTTATCATACGCAGTATGATACCCGATTTTTGTGGTGACGATTCCGGAGAAACTACTAAAGGTATCGGGACGAAAGTTCATATTTAGAAGTTTCATGACCTAACTTAGAGCTGAAAAGCTTTTGGTTCAAAAGGGTCCAAATGAACTGGTAGTTTATTCTTAGCCTTTTTCAAGGATTTTTCAAATAAGCCGCCATTTCTGTAATTTCGTCAAAATAGTTAAATAATAAATTAAAGTAGAGGAAATTTTGAATAATTTATGCCTATGACATTTTTTGGTAAAATTAATAGTTTAGCTGCCAGAGCAAATTCTATTTAATCGAGATCGGTCGCATCTGCATTGATATGAAACTACATAGTAGCCAGAATTTTGACAAATATTTTTTTGTGCTGTCACACTCGAAAACAGCTGATTGCATCAGAGGTTGGAGAACCGCTATGGAACATTGCCGCTCTAGTGCGGCAAAATACAAAATTCAAATGTCAACTAAAATAAGATCACCAATTTGATTGTTTGTTGATAAGAAATATCAACCCGTTGTTATATCTAATTCTAAAAACGATAAATTGATAAATTGTAAATAAAGTATACCGATGAGTGTAATTTTACTTTAGTATGTTTGTACGGATGTGACATCTACAGTGTCATGAACAAATATAAATGTCAGAATTTGAATTAGCTTTTTAACCTTGACGTTTCGTCAAAGTGGTACCTTCCTAACATTTCCTATACAGAAATATATCAATTTTTTAATTATTTTTTGTAAATACATATTTCTTAAATAGCAACACAAAAAACTTTGATGTCACTACTATTGAAAACTAGATAGCGCGACTCGCTCACATGCGAAGGCGACGCGCCCAATCACCGCTCGTCGCGCTATTCCGTACTTTTGGCACTTGTCATATGCTGATGCTTTGACAATACCTACGATTTATCTCAATAAAATAGATTCTCAAGCAGCTAAACTATTAATTTTATATATTGTATGATAAAGTCATGTGCCTGGTCAAAGCAGTCTTTTTTATAAAATGCGTTAGTTTTTACTTATAGGCAATTTATTAAAGCTCATGAAGTTTTACTTTAAACAAATACAAAATCGAAGAGAAAATAAGAACAGAACTAAATAGAATTAAATAAAATGTTCAAAACTGCCAAATTAAAATAAATGTGTATGTAAAATAATGAATTTTTAAACAAAATTATTTCTACAACAAGTTCTTAGAATTAATGTCAGAATAAAAAAGGTCGTCTATTAGAAAATGAAAGAGTTTGCAAATTTCTATATTAAAATAAACAGACTGTATATTAAAACAATATTTATACAAGAGGTTGTTTAAATCTAAAACAGTTGTTGTGTGAAAACTCTTTGATTTTTTTGCAGTTGGACAATTATTTAGGTGTTCCGGTAATTATGACTATTTTTGGTTAATAACTTATAATTAAAAAATATTCATTTTATAAAAAAATGATTCCTATAAAAAAATCTTAGATTTAATCTTGGAATTAAAAAAAAATTAATTATAGGGTGCTCTATTTAGAAAACCTTTTTGAAATTTCTCACGGTTAATTGGCGAATTATTTAGGTGTTCCGGTACTTTTCGCTCACCCTGTATAGACTGTATACAGTCTACTCTAAACAAAGTAATCCATTATCCACTCCCTAATAAACTTTTCCAAATGTTTATTTAAAAACTGTATAGGTCATAAATCATAATTCAAAATTAGTCCGGAAATAAGCTAAATCCGCAAAAAAAAGAACAGCTCAGCAGCCAGCATACTCACGTTGAACTTTTCTTGTGCTTTTGACGAATCGCTGGACCTGACGTGGAGCACATTCTTCTTCTGTAGGGCGTCAAACTTGTTGAAACTCGATTTCTACAAAAGAGGACGATGGAAAGCAGACGATGAGTGCAAATCATTAAGGATGGGTCAGCATTAGAGATGACCGTTGATCGGCTCAAAGATTACTCACCGGTATTTCATCTACCGCGTGCTTGTTAGTGTTGGCAAACTTGTCTCGCTATATTATGTGTTAGTAGCCCCATGCAACATGCAAAATACAAACAACAACAAAAAAAACATCGTCAATATTATTTTTTTTAGGTAAACCACTCACATATACTTTGATAGTGTCTACTTTTTCGTTGGCTGGAAAGGAAAAATACCGATCGATTTCGAAATAGTTGAAAACTGGGGTCAATTGGTGTAAAAAAAGAGACATTTTGTATATATTTTGTATACATTGTTGTATATATCAATCAGTTCTGTTATTTTTCATGAGCACGTAATATACGCTACAGCTCGAGTATTGTTCATAATTTTTTTTCACGAAATTTGAAATTTTCAAAAGTATCGTAATCTTTCATATTGGCAAATCTCCACCCACAGAAGGTGCAGCGGAACAACATTGTTACAGGGCATATTATCAGCTTCAAACTTGGCTGGGTAACGAACTGAGCAACAGATTGGGGCTGGAAGCAACATCATCGTGGCATTATGCCCAATTATACAGAAAAGGAATTAATTCCGGAAATATTGCTCAAAACTATTTGCTGCAGCTGTGAAACTGGATGTAACAGTTTAAAATGTGGCTGCCGAAAACATGGTTTCAAATGCACAAATTCATGCTCAAATTGTCATTGTACTGAAAAATGCTCCAATGCGGAAGAAAAAAGCTACGAGGAAGTTAGAGATTCAGATGAAATTGTGGATGAAGAACAAATGCAGACTGGAAATAATATTGGAGACGAAGACGGCGGTGATGGTCCTGAAGATTTCGAAGATCTACTAGACTCGGGAAGGTTTGTCGAATCTAACGATGAAGAAATGCCATCAAAGAGACAAAAGGTAATGGATAGTAACAAATGTAAATAGAATTCAATAAATCAGCTTTTTTACTGAATAAAATAGCAGCAGTTACATTTTTAGAAGAAATCCCCTTTAAATCTTACCCTTAATTATATTTAGAACAGCTATTTTCGCTAGAAGAAGAAAATATATTTTTCTCATGAACAATTTCTTGCAACATAATTGGCATAATAATAATATTGGCATAATATAATAATAGGCATAATTGAACTCAGCATCAGCATTTTAAATAAGAACTTGGGTCGTATGTAGTTTTACTGGATATGTTAAATATTACCTAACGTTTAATAGATTACCGATTATTGAAGGTAAATGATTAAATTGCTTCTATATTAGTTCTCTATTAATCTTAGCAAATTGGAATGTGAGATTAACATTTTGAAAATAAGTCAACTACGCCTGAAAATATGTAAAATATAAACATTTAATTTCGATTCCACGACACATTGCATATGTGGATACGCAAACACGTTTCAAGTTCTCGAAACGCTGGCTGGTCGGACAAAAAAAGGGTCGTTTTCTGGCCGTGAATTTACTTCTACGCCGCATTTTGTCAAGAATATTTGACGAAAGCATATTAATTCCGCATCAATGCACCGGATAAAAATACCTTTTTCTACTGGCAAGAAATTATTTTCGGGATTTCATAATAGGTTTTAGTTTCGACGTAGTATTTTTTGCAAAATATAATAAATATCTGTTCACAAACACTTCTTTACCTGAATTGAATGGTGTTTGTACGAACATACACATAGATAGAGAATATTCTCCCACCCACAGAATGTGCAGCAGAACAACATTCTTACAGGGCATATTATCAGCTTCAAGCTTGGCTGGGTAATGAACTGACAAGATTGGGGCTGGAAGCAACATCAACGTGGCGTTATGCCCATATTTACAGAAAAGGAATTAATTCCGGAAATATTGGTCAAAACTATTTGTGGCAGTTGTGAAACTGGATGTAACAGTTTAAAATGTGGCTGCCGAAAACATGGTTTCAAATGCACAAATTCATGCTCAAATTGACATTGTTCTGAAAAATGCTCCAATGCGGAAGAAAAAAGCTAAGAGGAAGTTAGTGATTCAGATGAAATTGTGGATGAAGAACCAATGCAGACTGGAAATAATATTGGAGACGATGGAGGTGATGGTCTTGAAGATTTCGAAGATCTACTAGAATCGGGAAGGTTTGTCGAATCTAACGATGAAGAAATGCCATCAAAGAGACAAAGAGTAATGGATAGTAACAAATGTGAATAGAATTTAATAAATCAGCTTTTTTTACTGAATAAAATAGCAACAGTCACATTTTTAAATGTAATCCCCTTTAAATACTATCTGCGTTTTTAAAAAAGCATAAATTGGTAAGTTTTCCCCAAATTTCGTGAACAAAAATTTTCTTTTGTAAAAGATAAAAATAGAAAGCCAAAAACCTATAGATAATACACATTTTTAAATGGAGTGTCTCTCGCTTTTTACACTAACTTGTTGCGTCTGTTTTTTACACCACTTACAGAAAGATCAAAATCTATCAGTATTTCTTCTTTGCACAACGATCTTCTACATTTAAGTCTTCATATTTCTATTAATATACGAAGTATGAACAGTGCGTATAATTCCCAACATTAATATTACGTAAAACTGAGTTTTGCAGGTTAAAAATGTGTTCCGAAATGTCCACTATTAAAGTTTATCGACTATATGTTTTTGATAACAATATTTTGGAGACTGTGGCGAACTTAATAATAAAATTATAAACCCCTAACCACAACAAGTATTTTAGAACCTAAATACGTATTTCAGCAACTATGTTGCCTTTTATTGCCAACTTGTTTATGAGCAGATTTGAAACCAATGTAAAGTCTATAGCACCATATTTCCCTAAGACTTGGGTTAGGTATGTCGACGATATCTTTGCCATTTTGGACACCAAGAAGTGCAGTATTCAAGATTTTCTTCTCGTTTTGAATTCTAAGTTCAACACCATTAACTTTACTGTAGAACAAGAAGTTAACGGCCAACTTCCATTTTTAGATACTCTGGTACTCAGGAATAGCAAAAATATAATAGAAATTGACGTGTATCGGAAAGATACTAACACAATCAGGTTTATCCCTAATGATTCGCAGCATCCTTTTCAACAAGAATTGTCTTTTATTAGTTGTTTAGTAAATAGGTTATTGAAATTTCCATTGTCCGCAGATAGATATCAGCAAGAATTATTGTTTATTAAGAATGTTGTCATACATAATGGGTACCCTGAGAAAATAGTTGATAGAATGATTAAGAAGCAGAATCAAAAAATGTATGTAAATCAAATATCTGCTTTAAATACTTTGTCTGTAGAAAAGAAGAATTATGTTAAAATACCGTTCGATTGTGCATACACAAGGGGTTTGAGAAGTATTTTTACATCACAAAATCTCTGTTTAGCATATTCGACTCATAATAGCATAAAGAACCTTCTTGGAAACCCAAAGGATAAGGTAGATGTACTTGATAAATCTGGTATATATTGTATCAAATGTCATGACTGTGAAAAAGAATACATAGGCCAAACTAGAAGAACAATTTTAACTAGGTTCAAAGAACATGTAGCTCATTTTAAATATAATCGTTTTGAAAAATCTAGTGTGGCTCAACATATTTTAGATACAGGTCATAAAGTAGTTGTAGATGACTTAAAACTTGTAAAAGCTTTGTCAAATAATAGGGAACTAAACAGCTTGGAAAGTATCTTTATTCACTTGAATAGAGATAAATTAATAAATTCAGACAGGGGTCCTATACCTAGTTCGCCATTGTTTGACCTGCTTTAATTAAAATTTGTTTTTTACGCTTCAATGATCAAAATTCACTGAGGCGTGAACAACAAATGGGTATATATAGGGTAATTTTTAACATGGACGTCACTTCCACTAGTGATTTGCTTGGACAATATCCAGTAAAGATACTATGAATGAAGTGCTAATCTCTCTTTTTCTTTTTTTTAGGTTCTACTGAAGATGGCAACATAGTTGCTGAAATACGTATTTAGGTTTCTAAAATACTTGTTGTGGTTAGGGGTTTATAATTTTATTATATGTTTTTGAATAAAATTTGTAATATACATACATCTTTCTCTCCAATACTAAATATTTCTTGTGTCGTTTTCACTAAAGAATTGATTAACTCTTTAAAATAACATATAAAAATAATAATAATAAGCAGTAGCTTTGAAATTATTATATCAAACAAATGATAGAAAATATAGAAAAGCCTATTAAATATTAATGTTTGGGAATGTTTGTTTGTAATCTAGGTGCTTCCTGACATAAAATGGTTGTTCTCCTTACCAAAGCACTGACAGATACCTCTCTGAACACTTCGAGCTTTCTATAAGCCCACGTAGAGTTCGCATCGCCTAGTGACTTGGTTCTCTTCACATTCGTAAAAGCATAGCAGCGAACGCGTATCGTCATGCGGTTACAGGTGGCAGCACGAGCGCAAATGATAAAAAACGAAGCAAAAATAAAATTTAACGACCCCCTCTACTCACACGTACAGTAAATACGAAAAACGAATGGATTAATATGGTTAAAATAGCAATAATAAAAAAAAAAGATTAATCAGAAATGAATAATTGAAGAAACAAAAAAGAAAATCCCTATTTTGTTTTGTTAAAATACAACCCAGAAGTATGGTAACCCAATTGTTAAATATAAGCGATATCCCAAGATTATACAGACCAACCCCGATTTACGGAAGATTTATTCGGGTTTCGGTAAATCGGGGTTGCGCTGTATGCGGTGTTTTGCGATATACGCAGGCTGTGTCGGCAAGTGCAGATCAAAAGAGGCCAAAAGAATTCTAAAAAATCTATTCTAAAATAACTGTTAATCCAAATTATGATAAATTAAATCTACGACAGCAGATTTGAAATGTGATTGATGAAATTAAATTACACCTTGTGCTTGTTTTTATTACCTATTACAAACATTTCAACATCTGTTGCAATAATAAATTATTTGATTAGAATGTGTTATTTTGCGATTGGACAAAGTAATTTGCTTTTTATGGACTATTATAATACCATATTCAATAAAAACGTCTTCCGCATACTCGACAGATGAGACGGCGATAATATTTATTCGCAATTGTTTCAATATCCGCAAGACTAAACGGGATTTTGTTATCTGACCGAAACTTAAGGCTCCCGTATTCCCTATTTAAATGTAAGGACAGCAGGTCTGTATACTTTAGTCTGAATACACGATCTGTCATTAGCGGTTGACCCACAAAAAGCTATATTATGCAATGCCAGCAATTCCGTTATTAGAAGAGCTAGAATAATGAAATATAGACTATAGGCTACCCAATAATTCATAGGTTTAAAGATTATTACATAATCATTGTTTATCTTGCATATTTCATACAAAAGATCGTGCTGAAACTCCGCGTGAATTCCGACGCTCTACGGTCTATGGGGTGCTGCGGGGAAGGGAGGCGTTAGCGGTGCTGTCACGTCGGAGAGAACCGGCACAGCTGAGAGAACCGGGGCAGCTTATTATCAATACACAAAAAGAACGATAACTTGTCAAGGTAGTAATTTTAACTAAAAATTAAATTCTTAATTTTTGCAAATTTTGATTATAATATGTGACCCGGCACGAGAGACATCTCTTCTATCGATTGGCGTTTATGTTTTCTTCAGTTTTATACAATAAGATTGTAAACAAGATTTTGATGGAAGCGGATAGATCTAATACTACGGAGTTAGCAGACTTTCCGATTAGTGGTGAATACTAAATTAAGTTTGCTTGATAAACCCAAAAAATATTTAAAAAGTATGCCCGATTTTGTTATATAAATATTCAAACTATGATAACAGTTTTAACAGTTTATTTATTAATAATATTTAAATACATGTACAAACAATATAAAATAAATACAACTCTTGATATATTACATATATTACAAACGTCAGCTCTGAGCGTATAAAACTTAGGAATATCAAAAAAACTTTTACAAATTTAGCATCGTAAATTTGTAGACACATAGATTATTTTGCAGATCGTTCATTAATTTTAAATGCTAATCCCGAAACCCGATTTAAATTGCCAAGAATTTCTATGGGACTTCCAAATGCCTGTTCGTGGTTCTGTTATCTTATTGACTCATTTTGCCATTATTTCTTAATTCCGTAATCTGTCGCCGGATGTCCAAATTTCTTTGGCGAGGCATAATCGCCGTGTCGTTATATGTATTGTGTCCATAAACACTGTTCTCCTAGTACCTAATGCACGTGCGATCCGCCACTACTTGCAGCGTCGCTGTCGATCCCTTCCCCCGCTCGCCCGAAAGACCGAAGAGCGCCGCGTCAATTGCAGCAATCATGAGATGCTTCAACTCGATCTTTTGTAGGGAAAATGCAAGATAAACAATGATTATGTAATAAGCTTTAAACCTATGAATTAGTGGGTAGCCTATAGTCTATATTTCATTATTCTAGCGCTTCTAATAAAGGAATTGCTGACATTACATAATATAGCTTTTTTGGGTCAAGCACTAATCCAATGATTTTCCAAAATGTACATTGAAAGCTAGCATTCCGCAGGTGATTCTACTTTTTAATTCGTTGAAATCTATGGATTATTTCCGGAGTAATAAATTGCTAAAGTTAAACGAATGAAATTTACGGGGCAAAAACATCGCCAATTCGTCTTAATTTGGAAAAATCGGGAAAACGCCAACATATACAGCTTTCTAATTTTTATGAGTTGTAGCATATTAATCAAGGACAGCATCAGAATTTTTTCAAATTTTTTCGCCCCTAGTTCTGCGAGAAAATCGACGTCAAAAGAAGGGACATAATATATGGCCACGATAGTACATGATTAATAATTGTGTACATAAATATAGAAATAACTAAAAATTGTGTGTTGTTTACTATTTACGTTAAATTCAGCAGCAATAAAAAGTGTCAAACATGAGAAAGAGAAAAATACTCATAAAATGCTGACTGATTTTTGTTATATCTTATGATTATTTAGCTGTCGTGTAACCTGTACTTTACAATGACGGTATAACTATATAGTATCAGCTTTGCTCCGAAGAAAGGGGCTTTGTGACTAAATTAATCAACGAGGTTTTTCTTTTGGACACATTTTGATCGGAAACTATTTTACAGTTCATCTGGGGTTTTTAAAGATCCGTAGATACTGCATTTGAAGGTCGTTTATATGAATTTAGTTTGATTCGAAGGTTTTTTGTGGTATTTTGCGCTGATAACAGATTTTTAAGTTTTTATTCCTACAGGTTATATTAAAAAAAAAAACAACTTTAAACGACCTTCAAATGCAAATAGGATGACAGCTACGATTTATATTTTTTAACACGAACACAAAAAATCCAAACGGGCATTCTTTATGTTACATCTTGTTTTCAGTATTACCGATTTTTAGTGTACTTTAGGTCATATCTAAATAAATTATCCATGTTGTATTTACATTTTCAATTCGAAACAGCGCCATCTATCCACAGACCGTTGAACTGCGTTGAGCAAAGCTGCAATCCCAACAGACTAAAACTCCCCCAGAATGGTATTCTAGTTACGTTCACTAAAAGATAACTCCCATCGTTATACGTAGCATTTAATGTACTTATATAATATATTACAGTACACAATAATCATACGCCAGTAAGACCAAAAGGCATTTCTATATTTGTAGTTTAGTTTTTTTTTTAACACTAAAATTTGCAAGTATAATTTGCGTAAATATTGAAATATTTTGTGGACGCAGTTGCGTATGGCCCTATTCAATCGAATAGTTGCTAGTTTTATAATTTAAACAATAATTATGGTGTGGGAAGCAAAATTTTCATAGCACAGCCTGCGCATATAAGAAAACACAAAATCCCAAAACGATTACCGGGAAAACTTACATCTCTCCCGAGCTTTTCCTTGGCTGGCATATCATCACAGATTTTAGTGAGATCGCCAAAACTGCGGCACTACATAGCAGAACAAAACGTATTTCAATCAATCACAAAAAAAAAACGTTGAACACTAATCAACTAAAATGACCAACTAGCCCACAGAGAGAGAAATTTTTGTTTGATTCAAATAAATATGCATTGACTCAAAGAAATTTGTTGTTTCAATAGAGGCAAAGAAATATTTATTTGCGGGTAAAAACGCATTTATTTGAAATATTTGTTTGGTAGAAAGAACATTGATTTGCGTCAAACAACTTATGTTTCCAGTTAAAAAGTTTACAATTTGTGTATTATAAGAAATGAGATTTATTTACTTCAAATAATTATGATTGTGTTGAGTGAAAGAATTACATTTCTTTAAATTAACAAAATTGTTGGTCGAGTTAAAATGCTCAAAATTATTAATTTGTTGAAGGAATTAATAGACAAGAATTTTTCGGAAGACTCGCCATGTGTCACCTCCTTTTTGGGATGTCGCACATCCTCGACCAGTGCTTGGTCTTCCCAACCCAACATATAGTCAAGGTTAAGTTAGTAAAGTGTACTCTGATTTGTAATCGCAACTTGAACCTGCAGGCACTGTACTCTATAAGTTCTATACTGTCGATCACGCGGCTTTATACTCTCGATATGTACAAAGTGCGAGGAGAGAGTTTACAGCGCCATCTAACAATACAGTTGGATGACATTAAAAATATATTTATTTGAATCAAAATATCATTTCTTTGGTGGAAGGAAACCTATTTTAAAGCCAAAACAAAAATATTACTTTGAAGGAAATAAATATCTTCTTGTGTAAAAATATATTTATTTTAATCAAAATATGATTTCTTTGGCGGAAGTAAACCTATTTTTAAGCCAAAGACAAAATATTACTTTAAGCGAAATAAATCTCTCCTTATATACAAATTTATATGTTAGAATCAAAATTATATTTCATTGGTGTAAAGAACCGTTTTTTTTTTAAATCAAAACTAAAATATTACTTTAAAGGAAAGTAATTTTTGTTTGTATCCATATATATTTATTCCACTTAAATAAATATTTCAAATAAATTAATCTCTGCAAGCAAATAAACTAGAGTATTCAATGAAGTAAATATTGTTGGCGTCAAAGAAATATGTTTTGACCCAAAAGAATAAATTCAAACAAATACATTTCTTTGAAACAAGAAATCTTTTCTATCTGTGCAGTAGACATCAAGACAAATAAGGCTAAATTCACCTCAGAAAATTTCAAACCCACTTATGACTGTTACATAGACCTTTGGAAAACTTCAATAAATATCAGAATAATTCAAATTTACCAACCATTTCTTTCATTCCAACCGATTTTGTTATATTTTTCGAAATCGCAGTACGTACTAACTCTACACATTAGTTATCACAGAGGGATGAAATCATAATTACTACCTAATAACTTATAAAGAAACTCTACGTTAAATTGTTAAATTACAAAAGTTCAAAGTTCATGACAAGCATTGAATCGTTTGGAACTAGAGTCGCCTCTACCTGATAACGTATCCACAGTCCACACCTGCAAAAAAGTAATGTCGGTTGAAGATTATTACAACGTTGATGTGGATGACGTTTAATTATCATCTTTCGAACTCTATTGCTGTGTTTTCTGCCATTTCACAAGTTGTAGTGTGTAAAACGTGCAAATCAAACGCGAAATTGGCCGAAAGTGGCAACCATGACTTAGGATTTCAAACCGTGGTTTCTTCTAAGAATTTTGACCAAACTTTCATTCCGAGTCGCACATTTGTTCAAAAAGGATATGAAATGAATAGCGGAAGTATCCTTGCCATGCGCATAAGAATAGGTGTAGATGGAATTGAAAAGTTTTGCGCATTCAGGGACCTTCCTTGTCAGATTCTTCACTCATTTTACGATAAAGGTATTGGCACCATTTGTGTCGCAACAGAAGCAGTTTGTCAACAAAGTATGCACAAAGCATTAGAAGAAGAGAAGGCTACAAGTCAACTGAAAATATAAAAAGATTGATAAAATGAAGAAAATAGATCTGGGCGACACTGCTCAATACATTCTGACCGATGAAATGCCGCAGCACGAGAATTGTCCACCTGGTGATTTCATTTTCACTTTCAAGTAGCAAAGTAATTGTGGATATTGCAGCAAGTATAGCCATAAGTGTTGTCGATGATGCATTATCCAGCCTTATGAAGATTATGGGGGTATTATGTATGAGCATCGGGCCAAACTGCAATAATTTCTGCGCGAAGGCTGACGCACGGCGCATCATGTTTTCAGAGCCATCGCTGACTGATGCTGCAAAACAGGCCAGTCTGTCGTCAAAATCAAACAGGAAGAAACAAGAGGAGGAACGTATTCATTTGAAATGATAATAATATGGTCCAGGCATCGCCGACTGTAGTAAAATATAACAATTGTGTACATTAAAGTTACATAATACTTTAAACCGTGTTTTCTCAAAACATGTCTACATAAAAATCCATGGGTTTAAATTTTTCCGAGGTAAACTACTTATGTTACTGGGCTCTACTCAAAATGTCGAAGCTTTTGTCTGTCAACATGCAAAAATGATAAAATGCAAAATACGGTGAAGCTACAGAGCAACAATTATATGCGTTCAACAATTTTGACTGAAAAATGTGATGAAATTGTATTTGTATCAAATGATCTATACTCGGGCTTATAATGCTTTTGGACAGCCACTTCATATACAGGGTGATACACAAGTAAGCGTGAACAAAAGCAAAAACTATGCAGCTGACACTGAACTTTGAATTTTTTCTTTTTTCATAAAGGAATACATAATATATCACCCTGTATAAAAATTACTAAAATAGCACTTTACTATTTCCAATTATGAACACTCTTGCACGATACTTTAACAGAAAAACAGACAACGACAAAATAAATCTAGAAATCTACCTACCAAATTTTTGACGTTGACATTATAGAAATTCTCTTCCTGTACCTTTGTGTTAGTGTTAGTGTCAGGCTACAATCAAAACAAAGCAAAATCTATAGTAAACAGCATTCTCTTAGTGGTACTAGGTTGCAGCATAAACAATTGCAAACTGTTATTATCGAAACATTCCGTATAACAAAATCAAAAACTAACAAAAAGAAATAAACAAAAGAAAAAACTTACGACTGAAATATTCTCTTTGTCGTGGTTCCTCGATTTTTTCGATTTTTCTTTTTCAGTGATTTATCCTGTATCGCAGAAGAAGAAGACTCAATTGTTGTTGTGGTCTCGACAAAAGTTTCAGTACTCATTTCGGTACTCTATATCAAAAAGAAAAAAAAACAAACATAAATAATAGAAAAAATAAAATAAAAATACATAAGAAACAACTAACCGGTGGTATTTTTTAAAAAATTTTGAGTTACGTCAACATATTCGAATTAGTTTTTGGAAAATTCGCGATCTTCGCCATTTTTAATCTGTATTTTTCCGAGTACGTTCTTTCTTTTTCACTGTTAATTTTGATGGGACATCTAATCGGTTTTGACGGCACAATGTGAATTTATGATTGTTATGACGTTTCTATAGACATATCGCGATGGTGATTGAATACCAGTGAACTGTATATACTACGTATAACTGGAAAGGACCCGAATTGGGAGGACACTCTAATTTGCACTGATTAAACTGGGCTTCGTAATGCCACGTCAGTACGCTTGTCATGTCACATTAATGTCATCTTGAATTTTGACGTAATAAATAAAAATTTCGCAATTGAATGAATTTCAGAAGGCAAATTCAAACTCGACTACATGATAAAATCAGCATTCGGGAATTTGTTATTGAATTAAGTGTCGGCAAGAATACCGCGAAGAATAAAATTGATGGAACCCGAACGAAATTGTAGGTTGACAAATCCTGTCAGAGTTTAGACATCATAGGTTAACAAATACTGTCAAAGTAAATGTTACACAACTAAAATCGTTGAGAATATAAGTGCCCAATTTCACTTTGCTGTCGCCGTTCTTTATGCTCGCGATGGTAGTCTCAAATTATATATTAGTAGTTATTCTTTAATTTGAAACATTTGCAGTCCAATAACTAAATGCTCTTTGTATTATTGAATTGAGGAAACGCATTCTGACATTAAAAGTAGTCCACGTGATGCTGATTATATTTATTCGATAATATTAATACTTATAAATTATTTTTCACATTTTAAAAGTTTATTCATTCGAAATATGTATACATTGAGCGCGTAAAGTAAGGAAACATGACACAATGTCTGAAACGGTTTGTTATTTGAAAAATTTCGTCGATTTTAATTATCAAAATATACATATTTACATCAAATTTAATTTCCGACTTTCAATTGTTTTCGACTTTTGACGCCATCGACACTTTCTAAATGGCGGCAACCCCATATTTTTTGTACTGGTATTGATAGTTATGTTCCAGTTATACGTAGTATATACAGTTCACTGTTGAATACGAAGCTAGAATATTACGATAAAATTAATCTAATTAATAAACTAAAATGTCAAACTGTTCAAACAACAATCAGCCAAAGAAAATCATGCAACAACCGCTACAGAAATATACCATGTCTGGCAGAATTTTTGACACATATGGGAATCATTTTTGTTATCAATTGCCCAGAAAATTTTATTCTTCATAGAAGTTTCTGGATCGTCTTAAACTTGAAATTCACTAGAAATTTTGTCTCGAAACAAAAAAAAATACCCGGGTATTTACCCAAAGTAGGTATTTATAGGGGTATTTGTAAAAATGATATTGTTATTAAAAATAGCAGTAAAAGAAAATATGTTATTATTAAATAAAAGTTATTCTTTTATCACAAAATTAGAACGTATTCCTTTATCACAAAACAAAGGGTTATCTTATAAAAATAAAAAGATTTATATAACAAAGAATTAAAATAAAACATAAACGCTAAATATAATAAGAAGCGGTTTAATTGCTATCAGTCTCATGCGACGATATATCAACAGCAGACTTTTCCTTGTCATCATTGTCTATTCAATCTTCCGAATCTTCCATATTTTCTGATCCTGTTATCGAAGATTTAGCCGAAACATATGATTATATGTTAAGTATATCAATTTAGCGGCTTTTGTTGATATTAATCGATTTCTTATTTTGCTATAAATACACCTAAATGTACTGGACTGTTCCTATATAACTCATACTAGATAAAATAATAAAGCAAAACACACAATAGTGTATTTGAACAACTTTGTTAAAGCGCATAATGGTAATCTACCGAAGGTTAGCGATTTGATGGAGGGATTCTTCTTTTAAAATAATCCTCATTTTTACGCTCCGGAACTAAGTAACGTGTAAAAACAACAATGTAAGCATAACTTTGTAGGTTAGGTTAGCCCTAACCTCAAATTGTCAGATTGTACCTGGATCTAAAACACGATAGATAACTTATTGTAGTCTATTTTACTTATGCCCAATTAGTCTTCACAACAAAAAACACTTGTATTGGCCGCGATTTATTTCATTTGCGTTTCTACGAGCCAGTCTCAACCACTTCCTTCGCAGTTTCACATCTTGTGGAACAGCTACAAATAGTTTATCCGGAGTTTTTATAGACGTATTTGTGCATTGTGGAACCATACACAATTTATAACCCATTTTTGTGTACAAATTGTGAAAACAACACATCATACAATACAATTACCAAACACCGACGATGCCGATGATTACAGAGCATATGGGCCGAAGTTTTTATGAAGAATAACATTTTCTTATAAGTTTTCCCATAAATTTCTGCCGGACATGATATTAGCTTTGAATTGTTTAAATACCATTAAACTATGATTCAATATGTTTAAACAATACAAAACTGGGTACGACTTTACTCAAGTACTTACTTGATATACAGGAACGTTCTATCTTTCCCCAGATTCAACATGAATGTAACTTTTTTCAGCCTGATAAATAATTCGACCCAAAAAACTTACCCCTCCCCATGAAAAAAAGCAACCGAAGAAATCAACTTACGTCATCCATAAACTCTCATCATTGTCCTCAACGTTCGGACTCTTATTCTCAAACTTGCTGATCTGCTTCATAATATCCACCGTCTTCAGCTCCATCAATTCGCTCTTGTCCATCGACACACTCCTCGGCAGTTCGGTCTTCGCATTGCTCAGATACTTCGTCTTCAACGCATCGACCAATCTCGAAGGATTATCGATGAGTTTCCCCTCCAACTCCAACTCCTCAGCCACCCTAACCTCAGGAACCTCAGCAGGAGTCACCTCGCCGCATTCAACCGCCTCAGGAGTCACCTCCTCACCACAGTCAACCACCTCCAACTCTTGGGTATCAGATTTTGACTCGATAGTCTCAGTTTCCGTCGATTCAGACTTTACGTCTTCTTCCATCTCGAGTCTGGAGGCTTCCCCTAATGCCTCCGGGTGTTCTTCCTGTTCCTCGATGGGTCCTCCGAGGGCTTCCTCTGTTTTTACAGCTTCTTCCTCAGGTTGGTCTTCTGGGAGTGTCTCCACGACCTCCTCGGGTGGACCTAAGGGTTCTTCATGGATCTCTTTGGGGATCAAGCTTGGGCCAACTTGACACACGTCGGGGATGGATGATTCCAGCTTGATATCCTCGCTGGAGAAGTCGTAGTCTTCAGATCTCGAGGTCTCCTCGCAGGAGATCTCGTTGTTGATGAACGTGGCGCAGTCGGCTTTGATGTCGACCCTTCCGTGGGTGAAGATCGGTTTGTTTTCGATCTCCTCGATGTTTTCGTAGATCGGTTCAACGGTTTCAGTCTCTAGGTCTTCTAGTTTCTCCGATAGGTTCTCCAACTCTTCGTGTTTCGAAGAACTCTCGTCTGAGGTGTTGTTGGATTGGGTGGCGAAGCCTTTGAGGAAGTCTATGTTCTCTTCGGATGGGGTGAGCATGGGGGAAGTGACGGTTTGGGTGAATAGCAGGCAAGAGGTGTCGTCGGTGGATAGGAGCATGCGATCTTTGGCCGTTTTACCGTCTTCTGGTTGGATTTCTTCGATGGTATCAGGGGGGATTATGAGGATTGGTCGCATTTCTTGCACGTTTTCGTAGATTTGGTCCTTGTGGCCGTTCTCGAGGCCGTTTCTGGGGATAGCTTCGATTATTTTGACTTCTTCGTAGATGGTTTCGGATTGTGATTTTGGTACGTCGTAGTGGTTCGGCGCGATTTCTTCGTAGATTTCTTTTTCTTCTTGTTCGGTTGAAGGGTCTTCTTGGATCTTTTCCTAAAAGTATTAGTAAGCACACGAACACGAAAAACCAAACGGCAAAACAAAAGTTCGCCAGATCTCAACTTGTATACAAATGGTGTACAAAATAAGCGTCTATAGTGAGCTTAATTTTGTATCAATTCTCACATCAAATTGTAGGTGACAAAATTGTATTACTGTATTCAAATAATTGATTTAGTATTCTGAAAGTACAGCAAGAAAACAATGATAATGGAACAGTACTAACGTCAATGTACCATATCGAGATCAACAATGATGTTTGCATTATAAAATGTATATTTACTTTCACCGGTGTTATTGTAAAACATCTTTCATAAAGAGCGTTTTGTTATCTTCATTGCAATTGTCTAGTATCAATTTTATGTTACAAGGTGATTATATTATAAGGTGAAGTAAACTTTAATTCAATTATTTTTGTATACATAGCAATTTTATATTATTTGCTTTTAGGCTAGCATTGTTTTATATAAATTTTATGATCTTACTTTTTTGTTGTTGTTAATACTTCGAAGTGCTTCAGAATGAATTGAAAAAGCAAATAAGTCCATATGAAACTTTTTATCAGAAAGAGATTTTCTTTGTAGAAACAAAACGAACAGTAGAAAGTTTAATAAGCTTTACTTTGTTTCTTCAATTTATTTTTAGTTCGTTTTTGTTAATTTATTTAATCAACTACAGAAGCGAATGATAATTTACCCAGGTGAGGATAATTTTTGGAAAAAACACCTCCGCCTGGATTTGAACCAGAAACCGCCCAATTTCCGGTTGACAGCTCTCCCAGTTGAGCTACAGAGGCTGTGGAAATTTATAGGTTTTATTTGTCACTTCAGGGCTTAGTCCAGTGGTTCTTAACCGGTGCTCCGCGAGCTTGTTGCAAGTGCTCCGCAAAATTATGAAAGCCGATATTGTTGACTCATTTACCGTATGTGATTGAAATAATAATATTTGTGTTTGTATATTATTAAGGTACAAAACGTTCTAACTTCAACAAAACTAACAATTATAGTATATTATAATAGAAGCAGACACCCAAAATAAGAGATGGAGCAGGGCAGAAAGACCTAGGTCAATAGCCCGTTCGAACATCAAATGAAATTTATTAAATGAAACTAATTGTGTAATAAACCTGTACAAAGCTGGATGTTGGAATAAAGATTATTACTACTACTGCAATACAAGTTTTATAAGACAAAAATTGGCGAACGAGTTGTTTTGTTATAATACTATTTTGTCTACCTTGCGACATTAATTTTACATAAATTTCGAAAAATGCGGTTGTTATCTTACAATTTAAAGTAATTTTATATTCAACAGTTGGTAGTTGGTGTAAAATTCACAACTACGACTGACGCGAACCAATAGCGGTTGAGATGTCAGCCTTATTTGACACTTGACGTCAATATCATAAATCTTGGAAAACCAAAAGTTGCTAAAAGTTTGTGATCTAGTGTTTTTATAATGACACCGAAAGCGGTTTCGTTATGAGTTTATAACGAACGCAAAGTAGAAAAAAACATTTACAATTTTAGTAATAAATATGAATAAAATAACTAAAGACTTTAGAACGTAATACAATTAAAATAAAAATGGGTATAGCTCTGATACACATGCCATATAAAAAGTTCTGAAAATATGTAAACATTTTGAAATATATTGCCTAAAATAAAGATAATAAATATGATGTTTTGATAATATATATTTTTGCCCTCATCTACATATCATCCACATGTTATGTGCGGATTTATTAAGCCTTCGATTAGTATAAAGTTGTATTAAAAAAGAGCTTATCAAAACTACTTGAGTAGGTGGTACGTAACTGCTAATATAAAAAATCTAGCCAAATTACCTAAATATTTGACAAACTAAGAAGGTTTTGAAAGTTTTATTATATTTAAATTTATATTACCGCGAACATGTCAGATGCTTGGAGGAACTATCACGATATACCAAATAGGTGGCGGCATTTATAATCACCAGGTGATAGTTCACGAACAAAATTTAGTGAGGCCAGAAAATCTAAACATCCACACACAGAAAATGTGGAATTATGTGAATACGGGAAAAAAGAAAACTTCGGAAGCAATTCGGTACATCGAGAGTGCTTTTTCCCTCAAACATTCAAGAGTTGGTTTGTAGAACTACATTCCAAAATTCCCGTTATGTTCTAAATTTATACAGAAATATTTCTTTTTCTTTTCTGTATCAGACTAATGATTTTCGCCGCAAATAAGCTTCATTCGAGTACTCATTTTTGCAATTCGGTAAGAAGGTAGAGCTGATAAAAATATTCAAAAAGGTTAAGAACCACTGCCATAGACCTTCGTTCGCACCCTAAGGGTTCAACTAAAAGTTACACTCATACTTCACCAATACTACGACTATATCCTAATCATTTCGAACAAATTCCAAACTCCATTAGCTGGATAATTGACAAAGACAACGGGCCGGCATTCTTTCCATCGATAAGCCAACATATTTCCGCTTAATACCATTTTGCAAACCGCATACTCTACAAAAACTAGTTATCCAATATTAAACTGAAGAAATATGCGCTTTCCCAACCACATTTCTGATACCAGAACATTGACGCTTTTTTGCTAAGATAGGGAACGATTTCCATTTGTTATCAAATATGTATTTATTAGATATGAGATAGGACTTTCCTGTCTGATGACGAAGTAGAATAAATACTGAGTATAACAAGAAAGAGCAAATGTCAATAAATTGCAACCGTGTGAGTAATGGGAATAATATTTCTGTGTACTTCTGTGGATAAATGCATTGAGAAAAAATGTTCAAGTATGTACGTGGTATTGAGGACGTGAGAATTCAATATTGAGAGCTGACGAACTCAAGTCGAGCTTGTATTATGCTTTTGTATTGTTTGTTTCTCTGTTTATTATTATTATTTTAGCTTGCCACGAAAAATTACGCACTTCGCTCATGCAATGTTTAAGCCGCATGTTAAACTCCTCCATTAAACTTTCTTCTAGGTTGTCTTCACTTACTATTCTCGATTTTTTGACAGTCTCTGCCATCTGTAACAAAAAGAGAAACAAATTAGCTCCGAGAAACAAACATATTACTCGCTTTGTTCATTTATTAATTATTTATAGTTACTTATTTGGTAGGAGAACCCATAAAACCCATACTTAAAAAAATATAATCCTCTTACAACAGACTAGGTATTTTCAATTTGGAAAGTTAGGGAATCCTTAAAGTGTTATTATTGATATAAAATGAAGCCGTAGTTTATGATATATGATAGTAATCCCCAAAATTGACCTTGTGGATTGTAAGATTTTTTTTTGTGAGCGAGATATTTAAGTTAGTATTTAAGTTCATTAAGGCTAAACTAATCGAATAAAAAATGGTAGAAAATACAGTTTTTGGTCAATTCTAGTTCTGAAATGATAAAAACTTACATGATTTATTATTTCTGCAAAATCGCGAGTAACTTCTTTGATCTAATGTATTACTCAATTCATATTCAGTGGCCTTCATTGCTAACCCATTAAGGAAATTTTAAGTAGACATGATTCTTAAATCCTTTTTTTTATTAATATTAGTTTAGCAAACTGTCTATCGCCCGCTCCGGTAGCAACAGTTATAGGCAGGGTGAGAAAAAAATCTGCTAAGCAATGTTTAAATTTGGCCCAATGTTAAGGGAGGTAATGAATTTAAAAACGTCAACTGGACCTTCTGGAAGCAAGGTCTATGGACGCAAAATCATTTAACATCATAATTAATTCGCCCGGCTATGAAAATAGTACCAATAATACCATCAAAATGTTTACTGAATGAAGACATTGTTATTGAAATTTATTATAAATTATCAGTGATTATCAGTGAAATTTGTCATGAAATACTTGCATCAAATATCTCCGAAAGTATTAAGTTTAGCAGAACAAAATGGACACCATATTAAAGACGAAAGGAATTACTTAAAAATATTGAAAGATGTAGATTTGGGAGAAGGTTAAAAAACGGGTTTTCAGAACCGAAATATTATGTCAATATCGACACTGTTGAGTCATCTGTCATCAGCAAACTTCTGTCGTTTTTGATAGAATAGATATTGACATATCTCCGTTCTTTACATTTTCCCAAATCTAAATCTTTCAATATTTTTAAGTAATTCTTTGTTTATCATGTACCCGAATCTTCGTCAAAATTTTATCTTTAATATGATGTATAATTTGTTCTGCTAAGAGTAATATTTTCGGAGATATTGATGCAAGCATTTCATGGCGAATTTTTTAATCACTGATAGTTTTTAATTAATTTCAATAATAGTATCATCAACGACTCAGCAGTTTTTGATATTATTTTTATAGGCGGGCAAATTATGTGTCTACCCAAATAAAAATTAACTAGCCTGCCATTTCGGCAAAAAATTCTAAACCGTTAAGATGGAGGAATCGCCAACTTTTAAAGCGGTTTCTAATAAATTGTTACACTCGTTTTATAAGACGTATTGGCGCACTAGTTCCCTTTGATATAGCAACTCGTGCGCCAATTTGACGTCTTCTAACATTGTATCGTCTTTGTATTGTTAATTAATTTCCCATAAAACATTTTAGGGTTGTGTTAATAGTCACATCTAATATAGCCGTATTTTTTTTCTCCATGATTTATGTCATGATTATCTCATTATCAAACTTAAGCATGACATCAAGCAACAATAATACTTTATTTGTCAGAAGACACCCCCATTAAATCAAAAGTGTTTCACCCAAATTAAATCCAGTCTCCAACTACCCCATTAAATAGTTAGACCCACGCGTTACGCTATACACGCGACAGCATAAAGACACCACACAAAACACGCAACCCTATCGCAACACGAAACAAAACGGGAAAGAGAGAAACCGAAATAGACAAAGAAGTTGGCTTCAGCACCGAACCAATCCTATCCAACTTGCCTAACGATTTGCAGACCTTAGGCCCTTTGGGCTTTACTCCAGATTTATGAAACAACCCTTCACAGTCTAGCCGGTACCATCATAAATATACTTCTCTGCCACGAAGCTGTAACATGATAGTGTTTGTAGCGAGAAGTGAGAGTGACTCTTCATCGATTTCAGACAATTTCATAAAATTTACAGACTAGGTACTATCGCGAGCATAAAAAAACGGGGACACTCTAATTTGCACTGATTAAACTGGGCTTCGTAATGCCATGTCAGTACGCTTGTCATGTCACATTAATGTCATCTTGAATTTTGACGTAATAAATAAAAATGTCGCAATTGAATGAATTTTAAAAGGCAAATTCAAACTCGGCTACATGATAAAATCAGCATTCGAGAAATTGGTATTGAATTAAGTGTCGGCAAGAATACCGCGAAGAATAAAATTGATGGAACCGGAACAAAATTGTAGATTGACAAATACTGTCAGAGGTTAGACACCATAGGTTAACAAATACTGTCAAAGTTAATGTTACACAACTAAAATTGCTGAGAATATAAGTGCCCAATTTCACTTTGCTGTCCCCGTTTTTTATGCTCGCGATGGTACTCTCAAATTATATATTAGTAGTTATTCTTCAATTTGTAACATTTGCAGTCCAATAACTAAATGCTCTTCGTATTATTGAATTAAGGAAACGCATTCTGACATTAAAAGTAGTCCAGATGATGCCGATTATATTTATTCGATAATATTAACACTTATAAACTATTTTTCACATTTTCAAATTTTATTCGTTCGAAATATGTATACATTGAGCGCGTAAAGTAAGGAAACATGACACAATGTCTGAAACGGTTTGTTGTTTGCAAAATTTCGTCGATTTTAATTTTTGAAATATACATATTTACATCAAATTTTATTTCCGACTTTCAATTGTTTTCGACTTTTGACGCCATCGACACTTTCTAAATGGCGACCCCATATTTTTTGTACTGGTATTGATAGGTTTGTTAATTGTAAAGATAATTGTAAAGAAACTTATTTGAAAACTATATAGTGAACCTTAGCACCACTGGTAATGACTAAAAGGGACGAAATTATCTTTTTCAGCAATAGATGATATCAGACATTATTCTTGACATGTTTTACGCCATTTATGTCAAAGAAAATATGAAAAGTATTCAGACAAGATATAATCCATTAAAATTTTAAACGATGAGTCATTGTCAGTTCACGTGGGAAATACTATAGGCGTTTCTAAGCGTGGTAGATGTTTGAAGATTGGTAATTTGAGGCTACAATTTAACGTGTGCTGTTGAACGCGGGCCAAGAACGAATTTCGACCAGAAATACTCCTACATGTAGCCTGAAGAATTTCCTGAAAGAGTGCTGAAGGACTTCCGCAATTTTTGAATTCGTCGCGCTGCAATGAACGTAAGTAATGCCATTTTGTAGCGAGAAAAAATTAAGGTGAAAATTAGGTTATCGCCCGACAGAAAATATTAAATCTGTGATTTTATTTCTCTATATGGGTCGTTCTTTTACAAATCGTACGGATTTCGCAAAAAAAAAACACTTTAAGATTCAGGGGTTTGCTTGCTCCACCTGCCCATCGCGCTGACCTGTATAAACGGTCATTCTCGTACCAGGTCAGTCACATATACAATGGTCTCAGGGAAGATATGAAAAATTATCGTTAAACAGTTTTGGGGGAACGGTGAAGTGTTGGCTGTTTGCTCAACAGGGGGGACTTTAGGCATTGAGCGCACATCGGAGGCTGTTTTAATTTTTATTTCTTATGGGCATGTGCGATGTTTTCTTGAGTTGGATTTGCTGCAATTACGTGTAATTAGACTCCAGAGTAATTTTTGTTTGTTTTTGTTTTGATAAGTTCTCGGAATTATTGTTATACAGGGTCCTGCAACTAAGCTCCCGTCTTCTGTAGCTCACTTACTCATTAAGCTAATAGTTTGACATTTTGCAGGCTTACCCTGTACTTCAAGGTACAATTCAAGAAATTATTTTTTGATTATACAGGGTGTTCCAAAAATGTGCAACGCCATGGTAATATATTTTTTTAAATTGCATGCTATACATTTTTCTACACATTTGGAAGCCTTTTGCGGTTGCCTACATATCACCAAAATTTTATTGAAATCGGTTGAGGCACCGCAGCGGAAAAAAATAAAAACCAAAAAAAATTGATTTTGCATCGTAGGCTTTAAAAATCAATAAAAACCACAAAATGCACCTCGTTAATAAAATTTTGTGATGTGCTTATTAAGTTAGATGTAATAGTCTCGTTAACCAAGTGACATTGATCCAAATAACACAGGGTGACCAAAATCGAGTGTCAAACTTGTCAAACTTCAAAGCGCGCTATTGTTCTTATTTTACATAGGAACCCATAATTTTGTTTAGGTAAAACGATGCGGAATTAAAGAATAAATATTGTTTCTGAATACAACCCCATCACAATTCCCAATATTTTAAAAGTTATTCACCAAAAACTCATTTTTCAACGTTTCCAACGGCAATTTTAGGTAATAAATATCGTACGTGGCGTTGAAAAACAATTTATTACATAAAATATAACGCAGAGAGGTATTTTAGATTTTACTGTACTTAATTAAGTAGTTATTCAATTGCTAAATTTACTGCAAAATTTACCTATAGCCACATTTCCGTCCTTACCGCTATAGGTAAATTATGCAGTAAATTTAGCATTTGAATAACTACTTAATTAAGTACACTCAAATCTAAAATACGTCTTTTATTTTTTATGAAATAAATTGTTTTTCAAAGCCGCGTACGATATTTATTATCTAAAATTGCCGTTGGAAACGTTGAAAAATGAGTTTTTGGCGAATAAGTTTTAAAATATTGGGAATTGTTATGGGGTTGTATTTAGAAACAATCTTTATTTTTTAATTCTGCATCATTTCACATAAAAAAAATTATTGGTTCCAATTTAAAATAAGAACAATAACACGCTTTGAAGTTTGACAGGTTTGACACTCGATTTTGGTCACCCTGTATAATTTGGATCAATGTCACTTGGTTAACGAGACTATTACATCTAACTTAATAAGCACGTCGCAAAATTTTATTAACGAGGTGCATTTTGTGGTTTTTATTGATTTTTGAAGCCTACGATGCAAAATCAATTTTTTTTTGTTTTTATTTTTTCCGCTGCGGTCACTCAACCGATTTCAATAAAATTTTGGTGATATGTAGGCAACTATAAAAGGCTTCCAAATGTGTAGAAAAATGTATAGCATGCAATTTAAAAAAATATATTACCATAGCGTTGCACATTTTTGGAACACCCTGTATAATAAAAAATATTTTCTTGAATTGTACCTTGAAGTACAGGGTAATCCTGCAAAATGTCAAACTCTTAGCTTAATGAGTAAGTCAGCTACAGAAGACGGGAGCTTAGTTGCAGGACCCTGTATTATCGGTACAATTATGTCTTAGTTCTAGTTTGCGTAAGGGGTTGAGTGGAAGAGCAAGGCAATTTGGAAACAAGTGTGCTGATCTCCGCCCTAAATATAAATATTATTTTGTTGCATTTAATATTGTTTCATGTTAATAAAGAATTTATTTATTTATTTAATTAGTTATTTATCTGTCAAATCCTGGCTAACTAGTTTTATTTTAATGCAGACGCGACTGATCTCAATCAAATAGATTCTCATGCAGCTAAACTATTAATTTTATATATTGTATGATAAAGTCATGTGCCTGGCCACATCAGATTTTTTATTATTAGCATTAAGATGAGTGTTTCTCTGATGCAGCATAATCTAGGTTATGTGCAAACTGCAACGTCGGTCGAGAGATTATTATTATTCCCTTACATATATGCATACCAGAGCTCAGAAATAGAACTATGTCGGACGCCATGTGCATGCTGTGGTTCCCCCCCCCCTGTCTCTCTCTCGCACACTCATTTTATAGCCGGTTCATTTGGCTCCCAGAGCCTACTATAACAAACTAACAGCTTCTTGTGATGCGCCGCACTCTGCATTTCCGCAATGTAAAACCGGCGCTTTTAGGGTCCTTTCAGAGTGGCCTGATGACAGATTTGGGCATGAAATGTCTCTAAAAATGATGTTAAATGTACATACAAAGGCTCTGTGTCTCGTCAGAGGATTTGGGAATGAAATACAGGCAGAAAAGTGATCTGTTGAACGAAGAAGGAAACATTTGACTAAAAGAATTAGTTGATGTAAGAAATTTGATAAAGTTGGATGAAAAAAATTGCTTTTTGCTATTTACTATCCATTACTTTTTGTCTCTTTGATGGCATTTCTTCATCATTCGATTCGACAAACCTTCCCGATTCTAGTAGATCTTCGAAATCTTCAAGACCATCACCGCCGTCTTTGTCTCCAATATTATTTCCAGTCTGCATTGGTTCTTCGTCCACAATTTCATCTGAATCACTAACTTCCTCGTAGCTTTTTTCTTCCACATTGGAGTATTTTTCAGAACAATGACAATTTGAGCATAAATTTGTGCATTTGAAACCATGTTTTCGGCAGCCACATTTTAAACTGTTACATCCAGTTTCACAGCTGCGGCGAATAGTTTTGAGCAATATTTCCGGAATTAATTCCTTTTCTGTAAATTTGAGCATAATGCCACGTTGATATTGCTTCCAGCCCCAATCTCTTGCTGTCAGTTCGTTACCCAGCCGAGTTTGAAGCTGATAATATGCCCTGTAACAATGTTGTTCTGCTGCAGCTTCTGTGGGTCGGAGATTTGCCAATATGAAAGATGATTTAATTTTTTGCCAATTTAATTTTCCAAATCTTAATTTATTCAGTGTTATATTATCATTCTTACATTTATAAATAAATTTGATTAATTATAATCCATTTTTTTTAACACCTTTTCTTTCCTTTTCCGGCAAATCCAGATGTTGTATCGCAACCAGAAAAACAATGCAGAAATGCAACGATGCTTTTGAAGGATTCATATTTGAAACTCTTAGACGTGAAAAATAGATCTTTTACATTTCCAGAACCTGGCTTGAGGAAATAAATGTCATGATTATTTGAATTTAATTGATTCAAAAGGACCAAAAGATCAATATCTTGACCCACAACAATGACAGTTTTATTAGTATCTCTGGCAATAAATAGGCATCTTACGCATATAATTTAAAGAAGATTCTACAACCTTCTCAAAAGATTGTACATAGATGTCTTATTAAATCTTAACTTTATTAACTTACTAGGTTGTTAATTATAGTAGTATATTTCGACTTGTAATTTTTTGTTTATCAATGTAAAGTAGACGTTAAAATTTGTAAAATTTGGCCAAAATTGGTAAAAATTAAATCATCTTTCATATTGGTAAATCTCCCACCCACAGAAGGTGCAGCAGGACAACATTGTTACAGGGCATATTATCAGCTTCAAACTTGGCTGGGTAACGAACTGACAGCAACAGATTGGGGCTGGAAGCAACATCAACGTGGCTCTATGCCATAAATTTACAGAAAAGGAATTAATTCCGGAAATATTGCTCCAAACTATTGCTGCAGCTGTTAAACTGGATGTAACAGTTTAAAATGTGGCTGCCGAAAACATGGTTTCAAATGCACAAATGCATGCTCAAATTGTCGTTGTTCCGAAAAATGCTCCAATATGGAAGAAAAAAGCTACGAGGAAGTTAGTGATTCAGATGAAATTGTGGATGAAGAACAGATGCAGACTGGAAATAATATTGGAGACGAAGACGGCGATGGTCTTGAAGATTTCGAAGATCTACTAGAATCGGGAAGGTTTGTGAAATCTAACGATGAAGAAATGCCGTCAAAGAGACAAAAAGTAATGGATAGTAACAAACTTAAATAGAATTTAATAAATCAACTTTTTTACTGAATCAAATAGCAGCACTCACGTTTTTGGAGGAAATCCCCTTTAAATCCTACCTTTAATTATATTTAGAACAACTATTTTCGCTTGAAGAAGAAAATATATTTTTCTCATGAACAATTTCTTGCAAAGTAATTGGCATAATAATAATATTGGCATAATATAATAATAGGCATAATTGAACTCAGCATCAGCATTTTAAATAAGAACTTAGGTCGTACGTAGTTTTATTGGATATGTTAAATATTACCTAACGTTTAATATATTGCTGATTATTGAAGGTAAATGATTAAATTGCTTCTATATTAGTTATCTATTAATCTTAGCAAATTGGAATGTGAGATTAACATTTTGAAAATAAGTCAACTACGCCTGAAAATATGTAAAATATAAACATTTAATTTCGATTCCACGACACATTGCATATGTGGATATGCAAACACGTTTCAAGTTCTCGAAACGCTGGCTGGTCGGACAAAAAAAGGGTCGTTTTCTGGCCGTGAATTTACTTCTACGCCGCATTTTGTTAAGAATATTTGACGAAAGCATATTAATTCCGCCTCAATGCACCGGATAAAAATACCTTTTTCTACTGGCAAGAAATTATTTTCGGGATTTCGTAATAGGTTTTAGTTTCGACGTAGTATTTTTTGCAAAATATAATAAATATATGTGTTCACTAACACTTCTTTACCTGAATTGAATGATGTTTGTACGAACGAACATACATATAGATAGAAAATATTGTTTAAATAAAATAAATATGCAATGACTTAAACAAAGCTGGTGTAAGCTGGTGATAAAAATGCATTTAGATTTTAGTATGGCTGAACATAGATGGACATAAGTTGACGCTCTTGAAAACGGTTACAATTTTGTGTTTTAAGGAAAAATGTGACTTTTTTGTTATACATTCTTTAGAACCAAGTATGAAATTTCATTCGACATTATTTTTATTCAAATTTACCCACAATTTTGTTTATTGCAGGGCGGAGAACATTCGCTGTTATAAAAAAAAACAGTTTTATGCAGAACTTGACTGTTTTAGTTTAGTATTTAGCTTCATTAAGCTTTTGAAAGTGGTTCAAATAATAGTATACATATTTGACATTAAAACTACTGGAAAATCTGGTAGTTGTAATGATAGGTGCGGATGCGGTTTTTGTGATTTTATTTCTAATACGTTGTAAAGGAAAATCCAAAAATTTATGTACCGGCTTATAGGTAATTTGGTGCAATTTCTTGATACCGTGGTAGTAGAGGTAATTTAGAATATATTTAACCATATTTAGCTATTATATACAAATGGTTGCGGTTATCGAGATATTGACAACTTTATGTTCAATGCATCTTGTATGTTGTAAATGCCGTTATGTAGGTATATTTTTCCGTTTTGGATCATGTATAGCAAACAACCGCGATGACCTAGATAGACTCTTAAAAATCATCCGAAAAAAAAACCTTAACTTTGTACTTGTATATGAATTTCTTGGAAATTGGTTGCTTGAAGCCAATCGGATTCATATTCAAGGCAAGAAAATACATCGAAAGCACCTACTCGCATACACAGTTCACTGGTTTAAATTGGATTCTTGTTGAGGAGAGACAATAGTAAGTTTGTGAATAGAAAGTGGTTAGGCGTTTTCGATAAATGTGTTTATGTGAAATGCGAATACGGGTCCAACACATGCGTATTAGGGTCATACCACTAGAAAACGGCCGTTTCAGCTTGAAGTATGATCAAATTTCGAAAGTTTTCATGGAAACAATAAGTATAAATATTAGACAATTTTGAAATAATACTAAAAATAATAGATTTTATAGTGATACATATGGTAAAGTAGGTTCTTAATTGCCTCTACTATCACGTCTTAAAAGGGATACATCGAACGGAAAATAGCATGAATAGCGTAAGTACCGTTTCAATACACAATATCGACTGGTGTAAACATTCATTTTCTTCCTCTACCACTGGTCTTTAAAAATAAAACTTTTTCAGGATTTTCATAACAGATATATAACAGGCAGATATTTTGACGTGCGAATTTTCGATTCAAAATTAGGGTGCTTTTTCGATATTAAGTCAAAATAAGGTGAAAAAAATAAATATTTTAAATCAAAAAAATTACAGTGTTTGGGATATAAAAAAGTATGTTGTCACAATTCAAATATAGGGGAAATGCGGAATAATGGAAGGCCAAAAACACACAACTTAGCGTAACTTTGACTGACAAAAAAAAAACAAAATGTGCAATTGTTCTTTTCACGCACGCTAAAGACACCATTGACAATTTTTACAGTAAACTTACGGTCCAATCCGAACGGCCGTAGTAAATAAAATTGCACGCCGTGCAACACTATGCGTATATATATATATATATATATATATATTCGCGTGAAATCGATTGTTTCGGAAACAATGCGGCATCTGCATCCAGTTAGCTTTGACGACGTCGTTGTCTGACAAATGTGTTTCCCAACGGCGACCAACCTAACTGTCAACCTGTGTGCTCGATTATTCCTATTATTGTCATTATTATACCGCGATTTGCCGGATTCTTCGCAAATTACGTGTCAAATTGGCGCGCTCGTCGACTGTTTTAAAGCTGATAGTAATCAACGAACCAGCAGAGATTCCGCAAAACCGCGTCAAGTCATCTGTGAAGTATTTATGTTCGGTTGACATTATTACACACACTTAAAAAATGGTCGTCTAATGTTAAGATAATAAAATAAAACAGTTATTTAACCGACGAGTGTATTAAAAAAGAGCGATTAAAGATCGAGACTTTTTAACGCACGAGCGGTTAGCGAGTGCGTTAATTGTCGAGATCATCAATCGCCGTTTAATAATTGATGTCGATGATTTTGCGTTCTATCTTTTATAGAAATCAAAACTTGTACAAGGCCTCTAGCAAAAGGAAGTTAAAGTTTGGCTTTTGACTACCGCCAAGTTTCGACTGTTTACTTCACTGAATCCTTTTTTACATTATCTATCTATCGAAATGTGTATTTTATTAAAGGTCCTTCTAGACCTTTATTTTTTTGTGGTACACAGAGAGAAATTTTTGTTTAATTCAAATAAATATGCATTGTCTCAAAGAAATTTGTTGTTTCAATAGAGGCAAAGATATATTTATTTGCGGATAAAAACGCATTTATTTGAAATATTTGTTTGGTAGAAAGAACGTTGATTTGTGTCAAACAACTTATGTTTCCAGTTAAAGTTTGCAATTTGTGTATTATAAGAAATGAGATTTATTAACTTCAAATAATTATGATTGTGTTGAGTGAAAGAATTACATTTTTTAAATTAACAAAATTGTTGGTCGAGTTAAAATGCTTAAAATTATTAATTTGTTTAAGGAATTCATGGACAAGAATTTTTCGGAAGACTCGCCATGTGTCACCTCCTTTTTTGGGATGTCGCACATTTTCGACCAGTGCTTGGTCTTCCCAACCCAACATATAGTCAAGGTTAAGTTAGTAAAGTGTACTCTGATTTGGAATCGCAACTTGAACCTGCAGGCACTGTACTCTATAAGTTCTATACTGTCGATCACGCGGCTTTATACTATCGATATGTACGAAGTGCGAGGACCGAGTTTACAGCGCCATCTAACAATACAGTTGGATGACTTTAAAAATATATTTATTTGAATCAAAATATGATTTCTTTGGTGGAAGGAAACCTATTTTAAAGCCAAAACAAAAATATTACTTTGAAGGAAATAAATATCTTCTTGTGTAAAAATATATTTATTTTAATCAAAATATGATTTCTTTGGCGGAAGGAAACCTATTTTTAAGCCAAAGACATAATATTACTTTAAGCGAAATAAATCTCTCCTTATATACAAAATTATATGTTAGAATCAAAATTATATTTCATTGGTGTAAAGAAACGTTTTTTTAATATCAAAACAAAAATATTACTTTAAAGGAAAGTAATTTTTGTCTGTATCCATATATATTTATTCCACTTAAATAAATATTTCAAATAAATTAATCTCTGCAAGCAAATAAACTAGAGTACTCAATGAAGTAAATATTGTTGGCGTCAAAGAAATATGTTTTGACCCAAAAGAATAAATTCAAACAAATACATTTCTTTAAAACAAGAAATCTTTTCTATCTGTGTATTATTCGAAATGTTGGTCAATAGGCTAGCCGTACTGGTGATTTGTGTCGAGTAAATAAATATAATAGCCTTTTTGGACAATAAAAATTCAAGACGTTGATGGGTTATCAAATTGCGTTTTTTTTTTTTCAAATCAAAAGAGTACTTTATCATACTGAGTATAATAAAGTAAAAAACTGCTAATAAAGATTTATAACATATTTATATAGACGTGGTAACAATAATTATAATCTCTAAAACAAATATTTTCATTACCGAGATAACATTCCGCTAATTATGTACCTATACCAATAAAATATTGTCTTGTCTTATCATAATTTCCATGATTCAACCATGACTAAAAAAAATGACTTAGACAAAACAAACCAGGACAATTAATAACACGATAGATTACTCTCATGTATTTAGAATTAAAATCTAAAACCATAAACGTATAAATTCAAAATTCCCGGTTGGTTTTAATCCCAAAAGTTCAGTTTTAACTTCTTGGTGTTCTTGTATATCGTTCCTGTTACTTTTGAGGGCCACAATACGTCACATCCTCTGAAACATGTGACGTCTACTTACAACTAAAAGGGTATCGATTCACATCTTTCACACTGACCCGTGTGTCTCAACAAGTCACAGATGGTAGACACGCATACAGAGCTACAAGAGATTTTCAATAGCCATCTCTGTTTTACTGTTGCTTATAATGACGTTCATCCGACGATATTAAAGAAAGATTGGTCTGCTGTGGTGATGATGATATACACTCTCTCGCAAAATGGCATTTCTCCATTCATAGCAGCTAGTAAGATTTGCAGAAATTACCACTGAAGAAATACAAGAACCAAAGCTAATATGGTGTGACTGTTGATGAGAGAAATGATAAATAGTAGACGTAAACGATTATTAATTTTAAAAAAATGGTCACAAATTGTTTGTACGTATAATTTAGTTGTTCATTATTATTATTTGCACCTTTAAAGTAGTAAACAATAGGGAACCTTGGTAGGCATATCGAAATACATGCGTCTCAACTTAGTGCGCTTGACATTGAACATTTTAGCGTAGTCCAAACGAGCATATCCAATATACACGGGTGTGACCGTAAGATAAATAAAAAAAACAGCCCAGTGATTATTTTACTGTGCTAATATTGGTAACTTATTAATTGATTCAATGAATAGAAGAAGCCCAAACCGGGTGCTTATGCAAAAACTGTATAATCTGTATAATTGTTCTATACCGGATGCCTTGGTGATAAGAATTGACTATCGATATCTTTCTGTGTTCAGAATGTCACCTGATTGAAAATATCACACAAAAAAACATAGGGTGCCATTTAAAAATTCAATGATGACGTCATTTCCGGAAAAACCGGAAGTCATGTTAAACTCAATAGTATCCCCAAGAATGGCATTTTTTGTCGATTAACATCTAATTTTAGTATTGTGTCTATTATACTGTAAAATATATTTCACTCAAACTCTATGATGAATCATGACCCGTTCAATATATTATGTAAACTATTGATATTTATACATATAAGTCTTATTTGCTAAAGTCGATCGGAGATAAGTAAAGATACACTGCACGTTTATCTGGTACACACTGTGTGTAAGTATTTATTTAATAGCGGCTTCTATGAACCCGTCAGTCAGTGTATAAACAATGACATCAACAATTCTGAGCTTACTGCAAAAAAATAACCTAGTCCAAGTTTTAAGATACTGAGGTTTTTTAGTAAAATCAATAAAAATTACAACCCGATATATATTTTCAAAACTGTTTTTAACTTAATCAAAAAACTTATAACTAATTTGTTTCCATAAATTTCTGTCATAACTCAAATTTTAGGTAATTAAAAGACCTAGTTTTTTTTTCGGCGCTCGGAGTTTTGCCCCATGTACAAAAACTCCTAAATGGCTTCTGCAAAAATGTTTGCATAAATTTCTATCATACCTCAAATTGTAGGTAACTAAGAGACATAATATCCCTATGACGTTCAGTGTTTGCCACCCCCCCTACATCGCGATAGTTTTCGTCCCTATAGCTAACGTATTTGAATCAGGTTCCACAGAAAAATGTTTATAACTTTTGCAAAAATGTTTGCGTAAATTTCTATCATACCTCAAATTGTAGGTAATTAAGAGATATAATATCCCTATGACGTTCAGAGTTTTGCCCCCCGAAATCGCGATAATGTTCGTTCGTATAGCTAACGTATTTCAATCAGTTTCCACAGAAAAATGCTTATAACTTCAGCAAAAATGTTTACAAAAATTTCTATCATACCTCAAATCGTAGGTAATTAAGAGACCTAATATCCCTATGACGTTCAGAGTTTTGCCCCCCTAAATCGCGATAATGTTCGTTCCTATAGCTAACGTATTTCAATCAGTTTCCACAGAAAAATGTTTATAACTTCTGCAAAAATGTTTGCGTAAATTTCTATCATACCTCAAATTGTAGGTAATTAAAAGACATAATATCCCTATGACGTTCAGAGTTTTGCCCCCCGAAATCGCGATAATGTTCGTTCGTATAGCTAACGTATTTCAATCAGTTTCCACAGAAAAATGCTTATAACTTCAGCAAAAATGTTTACAAAAATTTCTATCATACCTCAAATCGTAGGTAATTAAGAGACCTAATATCCCTATGACGTTCAGAGTTTTGCCCCCCTAAATCGCGATAATGTTCGTTCCTATAGCTAACGTATTTCAATCAGTTTCCACAGAAAAATGTTTATAACTTCTGCAAAAATGTTTGCGTAAATTTCTATCATACCTCAAATTGTAGGTAATTAAGAGACATAATATCCCTATGACGTTCAGAGTTTTGCCCCCCGAAATCGCGATAATGTTCGTTCGTATAGCTAACGTATTTCAATCAGTTTCCACAGAAAAATGCTTATAACTTCTGCAAAAATGTTTACAAAAATTTCTATCATACCCCAAATTGTAGGTAATTAAGAGACCTAATATCCCTATGACGTTCAGAGTTTTGCCCCCCTAAATCGCGATAATGTTCGTTCCTATAGCTAACGTATTTCAATCAGGTTCCACAGAAAAATGTTTATAACTTCGGCAAAAATAATTGCATAAATTTCTATCACACCTCAAATTGTAGGTAATTAAGAGACATAATATCCCTATGACGTTCAGAGTTTTGCCCCCCTAAATCGCGATAATGTTCGTTCGTATAGCTAACGTATTTCAATCAGTTTCCACAGAAAAATGTTTATAACTTCTGCAAAAATGTTTGCATAAATTTCTATCATACCCCAAATTGTAGGTAATTAAGAGACCTAATATCCCTATGACGTTCAGAGTTTTGCCCCCTAAATCGCGATAGTGTTCATTCGTATAGCTAACGTATTTCAATCAGGTTCCACAGAAAAATGTTTATAACTTCTGCAAAAATGTTTGCATAAATTTCTGTCATACTTCAACTTGTAGGTAATTAAGAGACCTAATATCCCTATGACGTTCAGAGTTTTGCCCCCTAAATCGCGATAGTGTTCGTATAGCTAACGTATTTCAATCAGGTTCCACAGAAAAAAATGTTTATAACTTCTGCAAAAATGTTTCCATAAATTTCTATCATACCTCAAACCGTAGGTAATTAAGAGACCTAATATGCCTATGACGTTCAGAGTTTGCCACCCCCCCTAAATCGTGATAGTGTTCGTTCGTATAGCTAACGTATTTCAATCAGTTTCCACAGAAAAATGTTTATAACTTCTGCAAAAATGTTTGCATAAATTTCTATCATACCTCAAATTGTAGGTAATTAAGAGACCTAATATATCCCTATGAATTTCAGAGTTTTGCCCCCCTAAATCGCCGTAATTTTCGTTCCTATAGCTAACGTATTTCAATGAGGTTCCAAAGAAAAATGCTGAAATAAGTAAGACATCCTTAACCTTTTCCTTTTACAGTGTACGTACTATGTACGCTATGTGTATCTATGTATATTAATAATTATGATAACACCATGTTTACCACACAAAAGATAAAACAAATGTCAGCTAATTATCTATGCTTAACGATATTAAATTAATAATATTATTAGGTTACAAAAATACTAAACCAACAATACTAATTAAATATTAATTTCAGAGTTTAATTTTGCAGTATTTGCTGGCGGTTATCGTACTACATTTCAAGACACATCTTCGTCTTGAGACTATCTATGGAAATGAAAGGAACCGATGATGCTTTCACCGAGAAATATTTAACGATAACAAATAAATTGGACGGATGTAACCCATATTTGGAGAAATGCCATTCGCCTTGAAGAGATACAATGCATTAACAGTTGAAGGTCGGCCGATTTAACGAATGTTGACGAAATTTGACACACACTCAACAGTATCGTGTAAACACTGTTGTAACACAAAATATAAACACGAACTTTAATAGGTGCTTTCATGGCAGTGCTTGCTATCTTCTACGTGCGTACACTACAATACAATACAATCAAAATGGCTACATTCCAATTTGGGTGACTCATTTGTAGATTGTCGAATATCTGATTTTTTATTGAGAGAGTAGGTACTGTAGGTATTTATAAGGATTTACTCGGATCAAATGATTCAGATACGGTTCATATGCCCAAATTTGGTAACATTAACATTAGTAATATGATTATACAGGGTCCTGCAACTAAGCTCCCGTCTTCTCTAGCTCACTTACTCATTAAGCTAAGAGTTTGACATTTTGCAAGCTTACCCTGTACTTCAAGGTACAATTAAAGAAATTATTTTTTATTATACAGGGTGTTCCAAAAATGTGCAACGCCACGGTAATATATTTTTTTAAATTGCATGCTATACATTTTTCTACGCATTTGGAAGCCTTTTATGAATGCCTACATATCACAAAAATTTTATTGAAGTCTGTTGAGTGACCGCAGCGGAAAAATTTATAAACAAAAAAAAAATGATTTTGCATCGTAGGCTTTAAAAATCAACAAAAACCACAAAATGCACCTCGTTAATAAAATTTTGCGACGTGCTTATTAAGTTAGATGTAATAGTCTCGTTAACCAAGTGACATTGATCCAAATTATACAGGGTGACCAAAATCGAGTGTCAAACTTGTCAAACTTTAAAGCGCGCTATTGTTCTTATTTTAAATTGGAACCCATAATGTTTTTTAGGTGAAACGATGCGGAATTAAAGAATAAATATTGTTTCTGAATACAACCCCATTACAATTCCCAATATTTTAAAAGTTATTCGCCAAAAACTCATTTTTCAACGTTTCCAACGGCAATTTTAGGTAACAAATATCGTACGTGGCGTTGAAAAACAATGTATTACATAAAATATAACGCAGAGAGGTATTTTAGATTTTACTGTACTTAATTAAGTAGTTATTCAATTGCTAAATTTACTGCAAAATTTACCTATAGCCACATTTCCGTTCTTACCGCTATAGGTAAATTATGCAGTAAATTTAGCATTTGAATAACTACTTAATTAAGTACACTCAAATCTAAAATACGTCTATTATTTTTTATGAAATAAATTGTTTTTCAAAGCCACGTACGATATTTATTATCTAAAATTGCCGTTGGAAACGTTGAATAATGAGTTTTTGGCGAATAAGTTTTAAAATATTGGGAATTGTTATGGGGTTGTATTTAGAAACAATGTTTATTTTTTAATTCTGCATCATTTCAGATAAAAAAAAATATGGGTTCCAATTTAAAATAAGAACAATAACACGCTTTGAAGTTTGACAAGTTTGACACTCGATTTTGGTCACCCTGTATAATTTGGATCAATGTCACTTGGTTAACGAGACTATTACATCTAACTTAATAAGCACGTCGCAAAATTTTATTAACGAGGTGCATTTTGTGGTTTTATTGATTTTTAAAGCCTACGATGCAAAATAATTTTTTTTTTGTTTTTATTTTTTTCCGCTGCAGTCACTCAACCGATTTCAATAAAATTTTGGTGATATGTAGGCAACCATAAAAGGCTTCCAAATGTGTAGAAAAATGTATAGCATGCAATTTAAAAAAAAATATATTACCATGGCGTTGCAAATTTTTGGAACACCCTGTATAATAAAAAATAATTTCTTGAATTGTACCTTGAAGTACAGGGTAAGCCTGCAAAATCTCAAACTCTTAGCTTAATGAGTAAGTGAGCTACAGAAGACGGGAGCTTAGTTGCAGGACCCTGTATACTTTCCCACTGGTGGTAGGCGAAGGACTTCGAGGTGGTACACGAAAGGTACCAAACTTTAAGGGTAAAATCATATTTGATCATTTTGAAAGTACCGACATAAGTTATTTTGATCAATTATTAGTCTTTAACTGATTTGAGGTTGAAGAGGAAACTGCAGAGGAATATTTATTTTAGGAACCTCTGCCCGAAAGAAGATCTGGTGATAAATTTTAATAATTGTATGTTTAACAATTCCATTCCATGGAAGAAATTTATTGGTGTCTGCACTGATGGAGCTCGGGCTTTAACAGAAAAGAATCGCGGCCCTCATGAAAAAAATTAAATCAGTAGCTCCAGAAGCTCAATTCACTCACTGCAAAATCCATCGGGATTTTCTAGTAGGAAAATCTATACCAGACAGACTAAAAACAGTTTTGGATCAAGCAGTAAAAAGATAACATTGTCTCTTCGTACTTAAATCAGAAGTTCAAGTTTTCCAAGCAGAAGCTAATTTCGACTTCGAATGTTGTTTCTTTGATGAATTGTGGATAGTCCGGTTAGCATATGAAGCTGATATTTTTGGCAAGTTGAATAATATAAATTTAGTTTTGCGGGGAGAAATGGTCGCTTATTGTTATTGTTTATATTATTATTTTATTATTGTAAAATTAACGCAACAATAAAAAGAAAGAAGTTAATAAAAGTAAGTGTAGTTTATTGTCAGCATTAGAAACTTTTCTTGAAAAAATCATTATCATAATAACCAATTTTAACAGTTATTTTCCTGAAAACTGTCAAATTCAGATGTTAGAATTCATTCAGAGTTAATCTAGGTTTAATAAACAAAAATATACCGACGTATACCTATTTCTTTGACTCAAATATAGCTTATTACGTACACACAATTTTTTCCTCCTATTTCCTAAACTAAAAATTATGATTCCATTTAAAATAAGAAAATTGATATGATTAACTTGATTTTAAATATCAGAAAAATTAACAGATTCCCAATGACTTATTTGATACAATAATACAATAATCGAAGCTAAATTATTATACCATGGTCAACAAAAAGCAAATGGAAGGAGATATATGGAAAATTGTTGATTACAGCGAAATAAAACGATTAAATTTGTATTGGATAACGAGCTGGCCATCTTTAGAATGCTAGGAATGCAGGATTCGTTGAAACTCTGAGCCAAAACCGTTCGAAAAAGTTCATCTATTCCTGATGCTGCTCTGCTGCTAGATGTCTGGTGCTCCATATGTTATTTTTAAGGCCGTGTATGTTTGTGGATTTTTTCACGTTCTATATTTAAATTGGGACTAGTCCGGGCCTCTTACCAGTAAGAACTAGACCTTTATTGTATCCAAAATTAGCCACCCGTTTTAATCGTAGAAGATTAGACACAGCGGACTCGGCGGAAATATTATAGTTTTTCTGTTAATCCTCTTTTAAGCCTATTAGTAAAAAGGTTCATATTGACTTATTGGTTTTCTCGATTCCTTAAGAAGTTGTAGCCGTTTAAAATACGGTTTTATTCATATTTTTATCAGCTCTAACTTATTACCGAATTGAAAAAAAAAAGAATACTCGAATGAACTTTATTTGCGGCGAAAATCATTAGTCTGATACAGAAACGAAAAAGATATATTTCTGTATAAATTTAGAACGTAACGGGAATTTTGGAATTTATTTCTACAAACCAACTCTTGAATGTTTGAGGGAAAAAGCACTCTCGATGTACCGAATTGCTTCCGAAGTTTTCCTTTTGCCCGTATTCGCATAATTCCACATTTTGTGATGGTGTATGTTTTGATTTTCTGGCCCCATAAAATTTTGTTCGTGAACTATCACCTGGTGGTTGTAAATGCCGCCACCTATTTGGTATATTGTGATAGTTCCTCCAAGCATCTGACATGTTCGCGGTAATATAAATTTAAATATAATCAAACTTTAAAAACCTTCTTAGTTTGTCAAATATTTAGGTAATCTGGCTAGATTCTTTATATTAGCAGTTACGTCCCACCTACTCAAGTAGTTTTGATAAGCTCATTTTTAATACAACTTTATACTAATCTAAGGCTTAATAAATCCGCACATAATCATATTTATTATCTTTATTTTAGGAAATATATTTCAAAATGTTTACATATTTTCAGAACTTTTTATGTGGCATGTGTAGCAGAGCTATACCAATTTTTATTTTAATTGTATTATGTTCTAAGTTCTTTATTTATTTTATTCATATTTATTACTATTTGAAAATTGTAAAAGTTTTTTTCTACTTTGCGTTCGTTATAAACTCATAACGAAACCGCTTTCGGTGTCATTATGGAAACACTAGATCACAAACGTTTAGTAACTTTTGGTTTTCCAAGATTTATGATTTATGACGTCAAGTGTCAAATAAGGCTGACATCTCAATCGCTATTGGTTCGCGTCAGTCGTAGTTGTGAATTTTACACTAACTAACAACTGTTGAATATAAAATTACTTTAAATTGTAAGATAACCGCATTTTTCGTAATTTATGTAACATTAATGTCGCAAGGTAGAAAAAATAGTATATAACAAAACAACTCGTGCGCCAATTTTTGTCTTCTAAAACTTGTATTATAGCAGTAGTAACAATCTTTATTCCAACATCCAGCTTCGTACAGGTTTATTACACAATTAGTTTCATTTAATAAATTTCATTTGGTGTTCGAACGGGCTATTGACCTAGGTCTTTCTGCCCTACTCCAACTCTTATTTTGGGTGTCTTCTTGTATTATAATATACTATAATTGTTAGTTTTGTTGAAGTTAGAATGTTTTGTACGTTAATAATATACAAATACAAATATTATTATTTCGATCACATACGGTAAATGAGTCAACAATTTCGGATTTCATAATTTTGCTGAGCACTTGCAACAAGCTCACGGAGCACCAGTGTTCCGCGGAGCACCGTTTAAGAACCACTGTGTTAGGTTATGATCTGAGCTAATTACGTTTGTAGAAAATCTTATCATTTCTAAGAAGTTAAGAATTTTATGGGCGGTGATTGTTAATGATTGGTAACGGGAAAGTTATTATTAAAGATTAGGTTATTGTTACTTGATAAATCATCCATTGTTCACGAGTAGGAGCACTGGTGTAACTTCTAATATGTACTTGAATACTAATTATCGCTGTTATTGTAAACCAACAGAAAATCTGGAGAACGAAAAATCTTTTAAAAAATCGCCTATACGCTCCATATTTACTGATATAAAACTTTGCACAAACAATGAACGTCAGTAATAAACAATTTGGCACGTACTGTTGTTTGCAAAAGTACGTGTCAAAAGTTTTTCAACTTTAAACAAGTTATCGTTCAAGTATATTTTTAATATACAGCGTGTTCATTTTATAATGGATATTTCGTATACTTTTCTAAAAAAAAATTAAACCCCTTGTATATTTTTACATATTGTAATGCTAAGCAATTAATTAAAATTAGTCATATTTACCGGAACACCTACATAATTCTCCAACCGTAAAAAACATATTTTTTAAACAAGCTCTGCTTAAATATACTTTTAACATACAGGATGTTTATTTTATTATGCAAGTACGGAAAACTTTTCCATTTTCTCATCAAACATCCTGTCAATCGCATCATCTGTATCATTTTATAAGCAATTAATCAAAACTCCAAAACATTTATTTTACCGAACGGATAAATAATAACAAACCTAATAAAAAATAACAAAACGATTAAATTAAATTTACAAACAGCCATATTTGAGCGGCTTGTCAATGGCTCAACCTATCAACAAATTGCCGTGTTGTTTAGAAATGTTTAGAATTAGTGTTAAAATTATAAATGGTAAAAATATACAGGGTATTCTATTTGAAAAAGAAAAACTTACCAAATCACGTTAAATCATACTCCTTTAAAAGTTTGACTCCGCACATGATGGGGAGTCATGCGGTATAAAAAATTCTTAATTTGAAAATTAACAGAATTAAAAATTTACACAATACCCGAGATGGGTTGTCCAATAATTTCAACCAAACTGTCATCATAGCTTCGAGAATGATTCCTAAAATCATCAATATGAACTCATCAATAAATTAAAAACATCTATATTAAATGATTGAATAATGAAAGTACGATGCTCAACGTAATTCAACTAACTATTAACTTATAAAACAAATTGCTTCCGGGTTATGCCGTGTGTCAAGATTCGGAAATGCTGACGTTTCGCGAACCATGTTGCTCGCTTCTTCAGAGCTAATTGAATACTGTATATCATTATCTTAGGAGCGGAGGTGGCCGAGTGGATAAGGCGAATGCCTTCCACTCAAGAGGTCCAGGGTTCAAGCCCAGGTTAGGCAGGGGATTTTTCAAATACTCCGTCTCCCCGACTGCCGCACAGACAAGCCACTGGCTTTGTGCACATGGCAACATCCCCAAAAAAAAAAAAAAAAAAAAAATTTACAAATTCTTGCGCACGGCATAACCGGGAAGCAGTTTAGTTTGTAAACGATTTTGGCAGTGAAAGTCTACGTACCTATTTACCTATTTAATCAAAAATATCTTCAAAATTTCCAAGGATATATTCAAATATATTCATTCGTAAAATAAGCTGAGATAAAGCCAAAGCAATTGTAACAGGATTGTGTGCTTAAAACTGTTGTAGGTACAAGCATTTAAGAACTAGTTTAGTTGTGTCATTCACAGGTCACTTGTGTGGCAAGTTTGGCCACTAAAATAGTTTATGTTGGAACTCTCTGATGTAGCATGGTTCTTAACTACAATGTTATTTATAAAAGACATAAATATGCATATATTTATTTATTGCAGGTAAATATGCAATGCAAAAATGATTAATTTTTGAAAATTTGAAACTAGAATGTACCCTTAAAGACCACTACACACAACCTTTCTTGTATGTAGTTTTATAATAATAATTTCTTCCGATTTTGATGTCAAGAAGTCGGGTCATCGTCGATGCGAGTTATTTTTTCCAATGCTGCTGCTGGAACGCATAATGATAAGTGTTGAGGCACCAGGCCAGGGCAGTCTGTCGCATTTGCTTATCAATTACGACGCGTATCAATCTGGCTATTGTTAGCTCTGTCACATCGGGCAATTATTCCGAATCAAGAGTCGGGTCATCAGACAAACAACTATGCCAGCCGATGACCACAAATTGCCGCAAAGATTAAGCAGACCAACACACACTCATACGCTCATTTGTGATGATCGCATCTCTTGTACCAGTTCTACACAGAGAGAAATTTTTGTTTGATTCAAATAAATATGCATTGACTCAAAGAAATTTGTTGTTTCAATAGAGGCAAAGAAATATTTATTTGCGGATAAAAACGCATTTATTTGAAATATTTGCTTGGCAGAAAGAACGTTGATTTGTGTCAAACAACTTATGTTTCCAGTCAAAAAGTTTGCAATTTGTGTATTATAAGAAATGAGATTTATTTACTTCAAATAATTATGATTGTGTTGAGTGAAAGAATTACATTTTTTTAAATTAACAAAATTGTTGGTCGAGTTAAAATGCTTAAAATTATTAATTTGTTGAAGGAATTAATAGACAAGAATTTTTCGGAAGACTCGCCATGTGTCACCTCCTTTTTGGGATGTCGCACATCCTCGACCAGTGCTTGATCTTCCCAACCCAACATATAGTCAAGGTTAAGTTAGTAAAGTGTACTCTGATTTGGAATCGCAACTTGAACCAGGCACTGTACTCTATAAGTTCTATACTGTCGATCACGCGGCTTTATACTCTCGATATGTACGAAGTGCGAGGAGAGAGTTTACAGCGCCATCTAACAATACAGTTGGATGACATAAAAAATATATTTATTTGAATCAAAATATGATTTCTTTGGTGGAAGTAGACCTATTTTAAAACGAAAACAAAAATATTACTTTAAAGGAAATAAATCTCTTCTTGTGTACAAATATATTTATTTTAATCAAAATATGATTTCTTTGGCGGAAGTAAACCTATTTTTAAGCCAAAGACAAAATATTACTTTAAGCGAAATAAATCTCTCCTTACATACAAATTTATATGTTAGAATCAAAATTATATTTCATTGGTGTAAAGAAACGTTTTTTAAAAATAAAACTAATATTACTTTAAAGGAAAGTAATTTTTGTTTGTATCCATATATATTTATTCCACTTAAAGAAATATTTCAAATAAATTAATCTCTGCAAGCAAATAAACTAGAGTATTCAATGAAGTAAATATTGTTGGCGTGAAAGAAATATGTTTTGACCCAAAAGAATAAATTCAAACAAATACATTTCTTTAAAACAAGAAATCTTTTCTATCTGTGTACACTGTTGAAAATATTCCCGGGATTGATCCCGGGATTCATGAGAAAAGAGAAAATTGCCGCATCAAAACGCCTGGGATGACAAATCCAGTCAGTAAGAAACGTCTAACATATGTTTTATTGGATAATATCTTCTATCCCTAAAACTTGATCAACGTTTTCAAATTGTACAAGTAGAAAACCAAAATTGACGCTTTAAAAGGTGAAAGGTGTCAAAGTGTGCGTATTGACATCAATAATAAACAAAATCGAGCCAAATTTGAAAATGTTGAAAATGTTCCAAATGTTTCATATTGATGCCAATATAATAATTTGACGTATTTTTGTTTTCTTCTTTAAGATAAAATTGGATAACTTTAGAATTCTTATGTCATCGATGTTTATTCATGTGAAGACGTTATTTATTGTTTAAAATTGATTAAATATTCAGTGCAACTTACTTTTTTCGGTTTTATCAAATACAGTTCAAATAGCCCGCCCATACGTTATAGATTTTTTTTATCGAAGTTCCCCTTCTGACAAAACTTTTCCACTAAAAAAAGCGATAATTGTGCGATGAAGAAATATCAAAAGTGACCATATTACCTCTGTCACAGCTCATCACAAACTCGAGATGCTTCGTACCAAAATATTACATTTTTTAGTTTATGGTCAAATCCTTAAACTGGAAGAAACTGTTTTGCTGTATTTTATTACCTATTTACTAATTTTATATTCTGTAGTACATCACTGAATCCAGGTAAAGAAATCCGCCACAAATTTCTTTATATTTACGTTTATGTTTTTTTTCCTGTTGTTGAGGATAAAGTAACTAAAAAGACTTAAGCAAGTTGAAAAGGTTCCTGTTTGTCTCCATATCGAATTATATCTAGTACTTGCAAAATCTGTTCTTCCTATTACAGCAACATATTGGTGTAAATGAACATTTTATGCTTGATACTTAATTTAATCAGAAAGGGTGCTGTTATAGACTGATATTCACACTTAAAAAATAGCATCTCAATTGATTTATTGTAGATCAGTGGCCGCATTTCATTAATTAACAAGAAATAAGAAAATAATTGAAAGTTAACTTTTTTAGGGTCCCTACCACAAAACAATGCCCTTAGAATTTTTTTTTAATTTTGAACGAGACGTCAAATGGAATCAAATTGTTATTATAAGCTGAATTTAAAAAATCTGATGTGGCCAGGCACATGACTTTATCATACTATACAGCAGTATCAAACGCTAACGTTCTGACAATACTGTCAATAGAACCAAAATATCTGTCAAATACTGGCTAACTAGTTTTAAAGCAGACACGACCGATCTCGATCAAATAGAATTTGCTCTAAACTACTGTGCAGCTCAACTAATTTTACGAAAACATCTCACAGGCCTGTATTTTAATTTATTATTTAACTGTTTTGAGGAAGTTACAGAAATTGGATACCCCAGGGTTCAGGGTTTCCATTAAAATGTCACAACGTTTCTTCGACACAATTATTTAGTCATTGCAATTATTTCTAAATAGCATCAATAAATTAATTAATTAATCTTGTGGTTTCTTTATTATAATTACTTATTATTGTAGAAAAACAAAACATTTTGTCTCAAAACATGTAAAAGTTCCAAGGAATTTTCTCTGGTAATAATAATTATTAATAATAATTTTATATAATAATAATTTGTTAAATTCTAAGTTTAGTTTTACTTGTTTCTAGGTTTTTTTATAAAAAGTATTTTTAAGTTATTTGCTAATTAATAAAAACTCCTGAACTACAAATTAGGAACATTTTCACATTTTCAATTACACATTTATGTTAATTTAGTAGTTTAATTTAATTGTATTTACTTCTTTTGTTATTTTTTCTTGAATTTTTCATCCTGTATCCGTTTGGTTAAAATAAAAGTTTATGGCTTTTACTTATTAAAACACAAGAATATAGAATTGTATATAAAAAAAAATATTCCTACAAAAGTTTCTGAGAATTAATCTTAGAATTAAAAACAAAATAAAAATATATCTAGACGTTATATTTGAAAAATGGAAGGAACAGGATATTATTTCCAGAATAAAATAAACTTATTATTAAAAATACTATTCAAAAAACTATAAAAAAAATATTTAAACGATGGCTTGTTTAAAAAAAAATAACTACATTATCAAATGTAGTAAGTAGGTAATTTCTTGTTTATAATAAAGTTACAATTTTGTTAAAACAAAATACAAATTTTCAAAACAAGGACCACCCTAATGCATACATAGTTTCATTTGGAACCGATTTCAAAACTATTTATATAACGCCAAAAAAAGAAAGCAATTATCCAGATTTAGATATGTCAAAGCTAAAAGCGGAAGCTTTTCTATACGCGTAGGCAGATAATAACTTCATATAAAAGCCCGCGGTCGTGTTGATGATAAAATATTTTATTCCTAACCCATATAGAATGCATGAGCCCTGAATCACACAATAGTGCCTGCGTATGTGACTCAGACATTCGTTCACAACGCGAAAAATAATCCGCGTGATTCAGAATAACATTTGCGTACGCAAAACATTTCGTGACAATTTTTCAGTTCGACCAAGCCTGTTTTTACTTCTTTCTTCGAACGCTGCATCTTTAAAAATAAATCGAAGTTCGAAATATCTCCTTCCTGCACATTTATTCACGTCATCGAATAGACTTGTTCTCTAATCTATTTAGATATTCAGGACCACTTAAAAGCTTACGATTCAAAACCTAGACCCAGATAAGCCGTGCTAGGCAATGCGCGGAGTCTTGCTTTTGTTGTCAGTGGATGCCATCCGTTATCTGTTCGAAACGGAAGTCGGACCTTTTCGGAATTTATGACGCCAGTAAAGAACGATACAGTTTCAATAAATAAAATACTAAGACTGTATACCAAGTGTCGATGCGTGAACGAAGTTGTTAAGAAGTTAATTTAAGCTGTTTGTTGTGGAAATGAGTTGAGGAAATGTCGCTAGATGGTGCTACATGCACTAATTACTAGTTCATTATGAGGAAATCATACCAGCAGAAAAAAAGACGACATACTGAAGGAAATTACTGAAGATCAAAGCATGTCTTTGCAAATTTTACGGGAAAAAATCTGATGTGGCCAGGCACATGACTTTATCATACAATATATAAAATTAATAGTTTAGCTGCATGGTATTCTATCGAGATCGATCGTGTTTGCATTAAAATAAAACGAATTAGCCATGATTTGACAGATATTGACAGTAGGTGTTGTCAAAAAATCAGCCTTTAACACTACCTACTGTCATTAGAATAAAAATATCTGGCAAATCCTATATTAATGCAGACACGATTTCGATCAAATAGAATTTGCTCCTACAGCTAAACTATTAATTTTACCAAAAATGTCATAGACATAAATTATACAAAATTTCCTCTACCTTAATTTATTATTTAACTATTTTGACGTAATTACAGAAATGGCGGCTCATTTGCAAAATCCTTGAAAAACGCATAACAATATTGCTATCCGCAATCCGCACTTGAAATACACATTGACTTTGTAAACACCATGGAAACACCAAGCTGTTTCAATATTGTTTCACATAGCGTACGTGCGCGCGTGTTTCTCCTCCTCAGCACATTCTCCATGCATTTGCGTGTTGAATTGACGTTTCGCAACCGCTGACGTTCTGAATACTGTCAAAAGTTTCCAAATTTCCTGGCTACCTACTATTAATGTAGACACGATTTCGATCAAATAGAATTTGCTCCTGCAGCTAAACTATTAATTTTACCAAAAAATGTCATAGACATAAATTATACAAAATTTCCTCTACTTTAATTTATTATTTAACTATTTTGACGAAATTACAGAAATGGCGGCTCATCTGCAAAATCCTTGAAAAATGCATAACAATATTGCTATCCGCAATCCGCACTTGAAATACACATTGACTTTGTAAACACCATGGAAACATCAAGCTGTTTCAATATTGTTTCACATAGCGTACGTGCGTGCATGTTTCTCCTCCTCAACACATTGTCCATGCATTTGCGTGTTGAATTGACGTTTCGCAACCGCTGACGTTCTGAATACTGTCAAAAGTTTCAAAATTTCCTGGCTACCTACTATTAATGTAGACACGATTTCGATCAAATAATTTTACCAAAAACTGTTATAGACATAACTTATACAAAATTTCCTCTACTTTAATTTATTATTTATCTATTTTGACGAAATTACAGAAATGACGGCTCATTTGCAAAATCGTCGAAAAATGGTAAGAGTAAATAGCCAGTTCCTTTGGACCCTTTTGAACCAAAAGCTTTTCAGCTCTAAGTTTGGCCATAAAACTTCTAAATATGAACTTTCGTCCAGAAACCTTTAGTAGTTTCTCCGGAATCGTCGCCACAAAAATCGTTTACACAAACACAGACATTTTTTTGTACCTTGGTCAAAAATGTTCAGGGGACCCATAAAGACCTATTTCCGCTAAAATCTCAATTTTCTTTCGGCACGATTACAATACTTCATCATACTGCGTATGATAAAGTAAAAATGTGTTTATCTACGACTCACCTATAATAAGTATCATACGTATCTATGACTATATAATCCCCATCATAATACGCGCCAATGATTATAATGACACTAGCGTTGTATAATAATGACAGTTTGTTCAAATAATGACCTCATTATTTGAACGAACTGTCATCTTTAAACAACGCTAGTGTCAAAGTCTGTCAAAACCAACGTGGATGACAGTTACCTATGTGACAGTTCGCCTCGCCATCATTGACAAGTACATTTAAAAATATTTGATATAAAATGGAATTTATGAGTCGTAGATAAAACGTCGTATTTAACTCGCACATAACGGATATAAATCGCTCGCATGATTACACGCTCGCCTACGGCTCGCGTGTAAACTTCATGCTCGCGATTTATATCCATAATTATGTGCTCGTCAAATAATATACTATTTTATGACGTGTTCTTTTTACATTGGTTTTCTCAAAAACTATTTCACTATGTTTGCTTTCAGATTTAAATACTAAGGATCAAAACCACTTGTCAATTCTTTGACTCGAGTTGATTTTATTGGGGTTGGAAAATTATTATTAGTAATAGTGAACTGCAAATTTATTGTTTTCATACCTTTTGAGCTTTTGTTGCATAGGTTTTCTCAAAAACTAGTTCAGTATGTTTGCCTTCAGATTAAAATTCTAAGAAAAACAAGCATATCGGGATCGCTTGTCAGTTATTTGAATTAACTTGACTTTTTTGTTGTTGGTTGGTTATTCAATTGATAATTGTGAAATGCAAATTTATTGTTTTATATAACTTTTGCGTTTTTTTTCTGGATTGGTTTTCTCAAAAACTGTTTAATTCTTTCTTAATTCTAAGGAAAACAAGCACATTAGTATAACTTAATCTCTTATGACCTGCCTTGTTTTTTTTTGTTTTTGTTGGACAGTTATTCAATTAATAAAGGCGGACTTCAAATTTATTGTAATAAAGAAAACAGCTAGTAGCAACCAATAACTAAATATGTTTAAATTTAACCATTTCATTAAATGTTAATGTTTTTGGACGATCTTGGATTCTATACAAATTCCTTGTCATTTATACCCAACCTACCTTATGCCCCTGTTTTAAAAAATACAGCAAATACTAATAAATTTAGTTTAGAATATTTTTTTCTTTGTATCGTATTAAAGGCTGACTCCCACGATATGGTCGCGTTTTACTTTCATGGCGGGTACACACATACACATACACAACACACACACACAGACACACCACACAGCAAGGCATACAATAACGAGAAGGCAGATGGTTATCTGGCAGCGTACGTCTCGCTCCACAAGCCACTACGGTAACTCTAAAGTTTTAATTTTTATTTCATTGCACATAAGAGTCAGTCCAGCTCACTCGCTGTAGTTCCGTTTCGAAATACAAGTGTAAAATGAAAGTCAGTCCGAAAAATTAACTTAAAAAATAAACATAATTTCTACGAATTACCAACCTAAACAAGATTGTATCTATATGTATACCACCCCCTCTCTTCCGCCGTTCGCGCGGCGAACTGCAAATTAGTTTCGGATATTTAAATTTTAACGACTTCTTGGGAAGTAATAGTGGCAAATCTCCGGCGGTTAAAAATCGTTTATCGATCGCTAAATTTATATTTTTGATGGTCTGATTGGCGGGCCAAAAGCATTAACCCAATTGTTTCACTTGCTTTCGTTGTTCTCGAAAAAATATTACGTCACGAGACTGTGATGCCGAAATAAAAGGCTTTTTAATTACTGTGACACCGAAATATACTACATAATAATTATATTCTAGTCAACAAATAATAAAAACGATAACATCCACATAAAACTTTTTACAGATTTTCTTCTAAAAACTAAATGTCATTCCGAGTAAAAAGGTACATATTGACTTATTGGTTTTCTCAATTCCTTAAAAAGTTGTAGCCGTTTAAAATACGGTTTTACTGATATTTTTACCAGCTCTAACTTTTTAGCGAATTGAACAAATGAGTACTCAAATGAAGTTTATTTGCGGCGAAAATCATTAATCTGATACAGAAAAGAAAAAGATATATTTCTGTATAAATTTAGAACATAACGGGAATTTTGGAATTTATTTCTATAAACCATCTCTTGAATTTTTGACGGAAAACGCACTCTCGATGTACCAAATTGCTTCCTAAGGTTTCTTTTTGCCCGTATTCACATAATTCCACATTTTGTGTATGTGTGTGTATGTTTTGATTTTTTGGACCCACAAAATTTTGTTCGTGAACTATCACCTGGAGGTTATAAATGCCGCCACCTATTTGGTATATTGTGACAGTTCCTCCAAGCATCTGACATGTTCGCGGTAATATAAATTTAAATATAATAAAACTTTCAAAACCTTCTTCGTTTGTCAAATATATAGGTAATTTGGCTAGATTCTTTATATTAGCAGTTACGTACCACCTACTCAAGTAGTTTTGATAAGCTCATTTTTAATACAACTTTATACTAATCTAACGCATAATAAATCCGCACATAACATGTGGATAATATATAGATGAGGGCAAAAATATATATTATCAAAACATCATATTTATTATCTTTATTTTAGGAAATATATTTCAAAATGTTTACTTATTTTCAGAACTTTTTATGTGGCATGTGAAGCAGAGCTATACCCATTTAAATTTTAATTGTATTATGTTCTAAATTCTTTATTTATTTTATTCATATTTATTACTATTTGAAAATTGTAAATGTTTTTTTCTACTTTGCGTTCGTTATAAACTCATAACGAAACCGCTTTCGGTGTCATTATGAAAACACTAGATCACAAATTTTTAGTAACTTTTGGTTTTCCAAGATTTATGATATTGACGTCAAGTATCAAATAAGGCTGACATCTCAATCGCTATTGGTTCGCGTCAGTCGTAGTTGTGAATTTTACACCAACTACCAACTGTTGAATATAAAATTACTTTAAATTGTAAGATAACAACCGCATTTTTCGAAATTTATGTAAAATTAATGTCGCAAGGTAGAAAAAATAGTATATAACAAAACAACTCGTGCGCCAATTTTTGTCTTCTAAAACTTATATTATAGTAGTAGTAATAATCTTTATTCCAACATCCAGCTTTGTACAGGTGTATTACACAATTAGTTTCATTTAATAAATTTGATTTGGTGTTGGAACTGGCTATTGACCTAGGTCTTTCTGCCCTGCTCCATCTCTTATTTTGGGTGTCTTCTTGTATTATAATATACTATAATTGTTAGTTTTTTTAAAGTTAGAATGTTTTGTACGTTAATAATATACTAATACAATTATTATTATTTCAATCATATACGGTAAATGAGTCAACAATTTCGGCTTTCATAATTTTGCGGAGCACTTGCAACAAGCTCGCGGAGCACCAGTGTTCCGCGGAGCACCGTTTAAGAACCACTGCTGTAGATGTTAAGAGTCTAACTAAATACCTAATTTTTAATTTAGTCATATTATAGATTGAAAAATATATTGTGACATGACCACAGCCTTTATTCGTGGCTTAACATTGAAGAAATAAAGCAAATATTGAAATAACACAAACACTCTTTGCTTATGCATAAGTTCCTGGGAACCAGAATGATATTGCTAAAGAAGATCTTGTTGTAAAATTGCAACATCCAACCTTGGACAGGCAGGCGCAGTTTATCGGTAAAGTAGAGTGCTTGCGCATCAGTTGGTTGCTGAATTAAAATATTAATTAGCATTTTAATTAATGAAAAAATGTCGAGAGAAAGAAAGCAATTCTTACTTTCACATTATTTGTCAAATTATGCTGTAGAATGCGATGTTTATGAGGTATATACAGAGTGTCCCAGGCTAGAAACAAAGTACATTAAACAAGACTTGTTTCAAAGTCCCTCTGAACATTTTCTAGTGTTTCCACTGAAATATTGTGAAAACTTCAGATGGCGTTAAGTCAGGCGATCTGGCTGGCCAAGGTGGTGAACCACCTTAAATAGTTAAATTGTTAACTAGATACTTAATAACTTTTTATCTGTGGATGATAGACCTGCTAAATTTGGCATTTTGAGAAAGCTTGGCTATCGAAATTTATAATGGGTTATAATATACAGGGTGTTCCATGTAAAATTCTTAAGTTATTTGACATTTAACATATCATTATTTATTTTATATAATTCATATTATAATCTCAAATGCACGATTTTGACATTGATTTCACAATATCTCAGAAACAGTTGACAATAGCCTAATATAAGTTAATGTTTAAGTGATTGCCATAAAAATCTTCATCCAGAACTGCAATAATATACCTAGTGTTCCATTTAAAAAACATAAGTTTGTGCTGGTACGTTGTTGTGGGACACCTGTACGCATGAAAATATTTTCTGGCTGTAGAGCCAATGATTATCTACGACTTTTATATATACAAAAAACTTATTTCAATTTCTTTAAGCCATTAATGTACTTTGTTCGGAAGATTGCTCTTAGTTTTTAATGAATTTGCTACACGAACAACTTTAGAACTCATTATGATACCTCAAATTCACGTAAATGATATAAATATTTACTTAGTAAGCTTGCCAAAACGTTCGATTTCAAGAACCCGCATAGATCTGGGCATGTGTGATAGCATCATCGCTTCATTTGGACGGTTTATTTACTATTTACCGTTTTCCAAGGAACTTGAACTTCTAGTTGAGTTTATCATAAAATAGTAGACCACGTAACACATTTTAAACGAATATGAGGTGGTCACAGCCGACTAACTAACTTCCTCTGTTGCTAAATTGTTATTTTCTCGGAAAACCGGATGTGGGTTATGTGGAATATAAGATAATGTAAATTATCTAAAAAATATGCGCATAAATGTTAATTTCAATGTTTATATTGAATCGAGTATCTCACAAAACCAAACCAACTTTATTCAAAAGAAATAATATATATATATATTAGTATATATTAGTATATATTTGTGTCTCAGAAAACAGTTGAATTGCAAATGCTTTCCAAGCTATTTTCAAAAAAACTAATAATGGTCATAACTTATTTATTTGTGATCCCATCAAAAAAGCGTTTGGACATTATAAAGGCACCTTTTTGTCTACAATTTGATTATGTCAGTTTACATATTTTTTTTTTGCCAATGAATTCGTCAGAAACAAACGAAACGTCTGTTTTTCTTATGGACGCCATATTGGTTTTCATACATGTTTGGATTCTGATTTTTTTTCTGTTTAATTTGGTCAAGTTACAGTTAACTTTTGGAATGTATTTATTTGTACTAACTAGACAACATAAAAAAGTAACAACATTTGAACAAACTAAATAATGTTTTCAAAAACCCCGCCATTTTCATGGAGGCATTTTTCACAGCATTCCGCAGTATGGTGACCTTACCGAGGGTTCTTCTGTCAATCGAATTGAAAGCGGCGATGACGGTGTCACGTAACTCTCCAACGTTACCAAAATTATAAACACCATACACCTTATTTATGTTTTAAGTCACTCCATAGATAAAAATCACAAGGGGTAAGATCCGGCAACCTTGGTGGCCAAAATTTTAAACTGACATCATCAAATTGTAGACAAAAAAGTACCTTTATAATGTCTAAACGCTTCTTTGATAGGATCACAAATAAAGAAGTTATGATCATTATTAAAAAATGACATTTTTTGGTATTCTTTTTAAATAGCTTTGGAACCATTTCGAATTCAACTGTTTCCTGAACAGATTACAAAAGAGCAAATAAATATGCACTACTTTGTCCATTTAACCAACTTACTTTCTATCTCTAATAATAACAAAAATACCCATACAATCCAACGTCTCGCGAGACTGTATACGAGTGAGCAAAATTCATGGCATCACCCACTATATATTCACGAAGCGTCACGAGGCAGTTGTTGACCCATGTTTTCTTGTTATTATTCGCATTTCTCTATACTTTCCTCCGGCACGGCGCGGTGCAAACTGTGTTAAATATACTTGAAATTGGTAATAAACCAGTGGCGGACGCTTATAGTTTAGAAATTTATACGCGCGTTGAAAATTGAGCTAGGAAACGGAGAAATTTGCCAAGAACTTCAGTTTCGTATGTGCACGCTCATTTTAGTGCTACTCTTCTTTCGTAGAAATCCTAAGAAGACAATTAGTATTATATATGCGGTCTCGGTTGACGATTTCGTGTTTATTTCTAAGAAATTGGTACGCCATATGTTAGCGCAGAGTGGTCTCCAGTCAAAGTTCATTAGAGATTTCTAATGAATATCTATGAGTATAAAACATTGATTAATTGAATATCGAATGTAGCTTTTTTCTATACAGAATTGTCCACAGATGGAAAATTTTGTTTAATCCAAATAAATATGAATTCACTCAAAGAAATCTGGTGTTTCAATCGAGACAAAGAAATATTTCCTTTGCCGATAGATAGATAGAGGGCTGTACTTTTTAGAATTAATTACCCAATGTATCTGATCCATAAACGTGTATAATAATAATTTGTATCCCAACTACTTTGCTCGTAATCGCACATGAAGCGAAATAATAACATTCAACCACCGATAAACAAGGTAAAATCTAAGTTTCAAAAATCCTCCTGAACAAACTAAAATAGATAGAGGGCTGTACTTTTTAGAATTAATTACCCAATGAATTTGATCCATAAACGTGTATAATAATAATTTGTATCCCAACTACTTTGCTCGTAATCGCACATGAAGCGAAATAATAACATTCAACCACCGATAAACAACGTAAAATCTAAGTTTCAAAAATCCTCCTCAACAAACTAAAATAGATAGAGGGCTGTACTTTTTAGAATTAATTACCCAATGTATCTGATCCATAAACGTGTATAATAATAATTTGTATCCCAACTAATTTGCTCGTAATCGCACATGAAGCGAAATAATAACATTCAACCACCGATAAACAACGTAAAATCTAAGTTTCAAAAATACTCCTCAACAAACTAAAATAGATAGAGGGCTGTACTTTTTAGAATTAATTACCCAATGTATCTGATCTATAAACGTGTATAATAATAATTTGTATCCCAACTACTTTGCCCGTAATCGCACATTAAGCGAAATAATAACATTCAACCACCGATAAACAACGTAAAATCTAAGTTTAAAAAATCCTCCTGAACAAACTAAAATAGATAGAGGGCTGTACTTTTTAGAATTAATTACCCAATGTATCTGATCCATAAACGTGTATAATAATAATTTGTATCCCTACTACTTTGCTCGTAATCGCACATGAAGCGAAATAATAACATTCAACCACCGATAAACAACGTAAAATCTAAGTTTAAAAGTCCTCCTGAACAAACTAAAATAGATAGAGGGCTGTACTTTTTAGAATTAATTACCCAATGTATCTGATCCATAAACGTGTATAATAATAATTTGTATCCCAACTACTTTGCTCGTAATCGCACATGAAGCGAAATAATAACATTCAACCACCGATAAACAACGTAAAATCTAAGTTTCAAAAATCCTCCTGAACAAACTAAAATAGATAGAAGGCTGTACTTTTTAGAATTAATTACCCAATGTATCTGATCGATAAACGTGTATAATAATAATTTGTATCCCAACTACTTTGCTCGTAATCGCACATGAAGCGAAATAATAACATTCAACCACCGATAAACAACGTAAAATCTAAGTTTCAAAAATCCTCCTGAACAAACTAAAATAGATAGAGGGCTGTACTTTTTAGAATTAATTACCCAATGTATCTGATCCATAAACGTGTATAATAATAATTTGTATCCCAACTACTTTGCTCGTAATCGCACATGAAGCGAAATAATAACATTCAACCACCGATAAACTTACAACTTATATTTATTTAGTTAAAATGATTGTGATTGTATTGAGTGAAAGTCAAATTGTAACATCATTTTTAGTAAGTTTTTTCTAAGATTGGTACACACTGACACAGTACACATTGATTGTTATTTTCAAATGCCATATGTCAAACGTACAACACGTAACCACACACTCTAATTTAGCGCAATATAGTAAACACAATTTCGAAATTTATATAAAATTAATGACGCAAAGTAGAAAAAATAGTATTTGGCGGCTTATAAAACTTGTATAATAATATACTATTTTAAAATTGTTAAGACGTGTCATAATCTTGATGAATTTGTTCACAATATGTTGCAAAAATTATCTTAATACATCATTAATTAGAAAAATTATAAAACATCAATAAACTTCAATTGTTCTCCTGGGTGTATTTAAAAAATCAGCTAGCTACACGACAACAGATGATATGAATGATTATACATTAATTCATCATCAAGGCAATTATTTAGAAATTAATATGACTGGAGACTTAATACTATAATAAGAAAAGACGGTGAACACAAAGTGGGTCAACAGTGTATTTACCTTTAAACACAATATTTAATAATAACAGGATATTAATAGCGGCAAAGAAAAAACACTGTGAAATTGAGATTATTATTGATCGAAAAAATATATTATATCGTGGTAAAAAATCTAAGATACTGTCTTCGTATATCATATTAGGTAGAAACAGAAATAATGAAACGAATATTTAGAATAATTCATGATCCAAATAAAGATTTACAGTACATATTGTGAAAGATGTTCACAACGTCATCAATTCTCCAACCTATTACCAGTGAACTGTATATACTACGTATAACTGGAAAGGACCCATAATGGTCAACACGTGATGCAAATGCATTTGGGACACTCTAATTATGACACTCTAATGTGACACTCATGTCACATTAATGTCATCTTGAATTTTGACGTAATAAATAAAAATTTCGCAATCGAATGAATTTTAGAAGGCAAATTCAAACTCGACTACATGATAAAATCGGCATTCGAGAAATTGTTATTGAATTAAGTGTCGGGAAGAATACCGCGAAGAATAAAATTGATGGAACCGGAACAAAATTGTAGGTTGACAAATACTGTCGGAGTTTAGACATCATAGGTTAACAAATACTGTCAAAGTAAATGTTACACAACTAAAATTGTTGAGAATATAAGTGCCCAATTTCGCTTTGCTGTCCCCGTTTTTTATGCTCGCGATGGTACTCTCAAATTATATATCAGTAGTTATTCTTTAATTTGAAACATTTGCAGTCCAATAACTAAATGCTCTTTGTATTATTGAATTAAGGAAACGCATTCTGTCATTAAAAGTAGTCCAGATGATGCTGATTATATTTATTCGATAATATTAATACTTATAAATTATTTTTCACGTTTTAAAACTTTATTCATTCGAAATATGTATACATTGAGCGCGTAAAGTAAGGAAACATGACACAATGTCTTAAATGGTTTATTTGAAAAAATTCAAATCGAGAGCCACAATGGCAGGTGCAATCTCACCCTGTATATCGAGCACATAAATAAACGAATGCCCTAGAACTAAATACTATTCTGCCCCCAAAATACTTTGCACATTCTAAAAGAAATAGAAATAGCATTTGGAACATTTACCTCATTCAAAAATTAGGTTTTTCTTTCAGCAAACATTCGTTTGACACAGATGTGCCTTGAATCTAAATTTAGAAGACAATATCCATCTTTTCAACCAGTTCAAAGAATGGTATTGAGTTTTAATAAACAGTATCAACAGAAAAATACTTTAAAATTGAAAAGATAATTTTAAATTAAATATCTGTATCATGAAAAGTGGCAATATTTCTTATATTAATCTCCATAATTACACCCTATAATATAGTGAATATTAAATATTGACTCATCTATACGTCATAAACAACTGAGATACACTTGCGGAAACCTGAATTCCGACAACAACAGACCAACATTGTCGCAGTGTAATAAATTCCGACAATTTCTAGAAACGGCACCGTTATACAGTTGTAGGTACTACAGGAAATTTGGGGTTCTGCCAAGAGGCAAGTCACGGTAATATAATCGTCCGAAATGTGGCCACATTTCAAACTAAGGTGTAATAAAATGATTCCAACAGGACACTAAAAAAAGAAAAGCGCCCCACTCAAGACGGTGAAAACGCAAGTTATTTATAAACGTGCACACAAAACTCGGACACCGAAAACAACAAAAACACACACAACGCGATTGCCGAATTCTCAACCGGTGTATACGCTGTATGGAAATTCTCTATTTAGACCAAGTGATATTAGGTATAAAAATGACTAAAACTACGAACACGTTAGTTACCTTAAAAATTAGGTAAGTTAGAAAACTTATAGGGAAAACGGGGTGCTTACATTCAGTGTGATTATCTCTGAAAATGTCAGTTTTCGGAAAAATTGTTATTGTGAATATTATCTACTCCCCCATATTTTAGTGTTTTATTTCTAATGGTTGGTAGAAATGATTTTGTATACAGGATTAGCCAAAATTACCGGAACACCTAAATAATCCTCAAACGGTTAGAAATTAAAAAAAACAAACAAAAGTTTTTTGCCTTTAAACAAGCTATTGTTTAATATATATTTTTTATACGTGGTGTTTATTTTATTATGGAAATTTGCAAACCTTTCCTTTCTCTAACAGAACAGCCTGTATATTTTACATTTTTAATTCTAAGATTAGTTAGTTCTAAGAATTTTATACTTATAGGAAGTTTTTTTTATAAATTGCCTTATTTTTGATTTATAAGCAATTAATATTGATTAATTGCTTATGAGTATTGACTCATGAACTTTTACTATAACCAAACGGATACAAAATAAACAATCCAAGAGAAAATAACAACACTATTACATTGAATTCAAATAAATGTTCAAACTGTATGTGGGAAAATATGCTTAATTTGAAGTTCAGGAGTTTTGATTAATTGCATATCACTCAAAAATAAATCAATTTATAAAAAATATAAAATTCTTAGACTTACATAATGTAAAATATTGTAGAAAATGTAAAAAGGAAAGATTTGTAAATTTCCATATTAAAATAAACATATATTAAAAATATATTTGAACACAAAACACTTTTATTTACTTTTTTTTATTGTTTGCTGTTTGTTACTTATTTAGGTGTCATTTTGACTATTTTTGACTAATAGTTAATAATTCAATTATGACGCATTTTATAAAAAAATTCTTGGAATCAGTCTTAGAATTATTAAAAATTAAAATATATAGTGTGTTCCATTTAAAAAAAGGGAAGGATTTTGGAAATGAGCTGCAATTTCTGTAATTTCGTCAAAATAGTTAAATAATAAATTAAAGTAGACGAAATTCTGAATAATTTATGTCTACGACATTTTTTGGTAAAATTAATAGTTTAGCTGCATATTTTATTCTATTAAAATATCTGTCAAATCCTGGCTAACTAGTTTTATTTTAATGCAGATACGACCGATCTCGATCAAATAGAATCTCATATAATATTAATTTTATAAATAGTATGATAAAGTCATGTGCCTGGCCGATCAAATAGAATCTCATATAATATTAATTTTATAAATAGTATGATAAAGTCATGTGCCTGGCCACATCAGATTTTTTTACTGCTATAATAAACAAAGACCAACCTGCAAAGTATTCAGTTATCAGACAACCAAACATGGAGATATTAAATTTATCCCATATTGCTGTTTAACAGACATTCTTTATAAAGATCTTATGATTTAGTTAGTCTAAATAACCGTTTATTATGACAATAACATCTGAAAATAATCTGACCTATCTGCAGTGCAAGTTTTATCGTCTACTTAAAAATATGCGTGCCTCAAATTATAGTAATAAAAAATGTATATCAATTAATACGCGCACCAATCATTCTTAAAGAATTTACAATTATCATTCTTACAGATAATAATAGAAAATTAGGTGTTCAGAGGTTAAACTGTACAAAAAGCGATAGTAGTAGTTAAAAGGGGTCATTTTCTTTTTAATAACTTAAGTAATGTAATGTTATTTTTCTAGTACTATTTCAAAATAAATAACCAACTTTCGTAAACATTCTAGCTCGTGTGAAGTATAAATTGGATATTCTCCAAATATTTTTTCCAGTGTTTTATCTGAATTGTTTTATATAATTCCAGGAAAGATGTCCGTTGTCTTAAACGTATCTCAGACTAACGCCCACTCTCCATAATACATTATCAATAATATGTACGATAAATATAAAGTTATTATGATTATATGAGTATTGGTAAGTTACTGAATTGAACTGTTAAGTGCTCGATAAGTCGCAAGATACCTCAAATTGTGTGTACATACCTCATTTACATTTCCAAGGTCAACCGCAAACTCATTGGCAAAACAATTACCAAAACTGTTATCGTTATTAATGTTCTACAGCTAAGCTTTGTATTATTTCTTTCATCTACACAGAGAGAAATTTTTGTTTGATTCAAATAAATATGCATTGACTCAAAGAAATTTGTTGTTTCAATAGAGGCAAAGAAATATTTATTTGCGGGTAAAAACGCATTTATTTGAAATATTTGTTTGGTAGAAAGAACATTGATTTGCGTCAAACAACTTATGTTTCCAGTTAAAAAGTTTGCAATTTTTGTATTATAAGAAATGAGATTTATTTACTTCAAATAATAATGATTGTGTTGAGTGAAAGAATTACATTTTTTTAAATTAACAAAATTGTTGGTCGAGTTAAGATGCTTAAAATTATTAATTTGTTGAAGGAATTAATAGACAAGAATTTTTCGGAAGACTCGCCATGTGTCACCTCCTTTTTGGGATGTCGCACATCCTCGACCAGTGCTTGGTCTTCCCAACCCAACATATAGTCAAGGTTAAGTTAGTAAAGTGTACTCTGATTTGGAATCGCAACTTGAACCTGCAGGCACTGTGCTCTATAAGTTCTATACTGTCGATCACGCGGCTTTATACTCGCGATATGTACGAAGTGCGAGGAGAGAGTTTACAGCGCCATCTAACAATACAGTTGGATGACATTAAAAATATATTTATTTGAATCAAAATATGATGTCTTTGGTGGAAGGAAACCTATTTTAAAGCCAAAACAAAAATATTACTTTGAAGGAAATAAATATCTTCTTGTGTAAAAATATATTTATTTTAATCAAAATATGATTTCTTTGGCGGAAGTAAACCTATTTTTAAGCCAAAGACAAAATATTACTTTAAGCGAAATAAATCTCTCCTTGTATACAAATTTATATGTTAGAATCAAAATTATATTTCATTGGTGTAAAGAAACGCTTTTTTAAATCAAAACTAAAATATTACTTTAAAGGAAAGTAATTTTTGTTTGTATCCATATATATTTATTCCACTTAAATAAATATTTCAAATAAATTAATCTCTGCAAGCAAATAAACTAGAGTATTCAATGAAGTAAATATTGTTGGCGTCAAAGAAATATGTTTTGACCCAAAAGAATAAATTCAAACAAATACATTTCTTTGAAACAAGAAATCTTTTCTCTCTGTGTACATATTAACTTGATTTTTCCGTTCAAATACAACATACCCCCAAATTTTCTAGTCATTCGAAACAACTCGCCTGCATTGATGAAAAATCCATCAATTTGAAAGTGTTCAGCATTTTACTTTTGCGTAATTTTCCCTTTAGATATACATATCGTTTATTTCTCCTGGAATTATTGATATTCGACGAAATTGCCGTTTCATATCAAAGGGAAAATTACGTTATCAATATGTCAATATGCAAACAATTTAGTCTCGTATAATCAATACTTTATAGTCAATACTGCGCTCAAACACAATTAGTCATGTCTAAGGTTGCTTGATCTCATCCTAGTTTAAAAGAATGTCATACCTTCCTCATATCGATTTACCAAAACCAAAGTTATCAATATTCAACTGTTTTCTTTTTTCGAAAATTGCCCGATCGAACGAAACATTGTATGAAAAATATGGAATTTTGAAAAAAGGTGTTGATGACGTCCTTAGTCGAAAACAATTGAAGGAGGGAAATTGAATTTATTATAAATATGCGTTTTGATAATTAAGAGTTGACTTATCCAAGAATTTCTTAAGAAATAACAAAAAAAAATCTGTTGTGGCTAGGCTCATGACTTTATCATACTATTTAGGAGTGTTTCCCAACGCGAACACTGATGTGACAATACTGTAAATAGTTTCAAAATATCGGTCAAAACCTGGCTAAATGCTAAATTATTTGTTTTACCTAAAAATGTCATAGACATACTATATACAATATACATACTATAAGTTATTATTTAACTATTTGGATGAAATTAAAGAAATAGTGGCTCAATTGCAAAATCGTTGAATATCGCCAAGAATAAACTTCTAGTTCCTTTGGACCCTTTTGAATAAGACTTCTTACAGCTCTAAGTTAAGTCATGAAACTTCTAAACATGAAGTTTCGTCCTAAAACCTTTAGTAGTTTCTCCGGAATCGTCACCACAAAAAAAAACACACCCAGACATTATTTTTTCTTTGGTCAAAAATGTCATAATGCAATTACAATACTTTGTCGTACTACGCATGATAAAGAAAAAGTTATTGCTAAGAATGAGTCATCATTGAAAAACTGGCAAAAACCAAACTGTGATGGAGTAAAATGCATATTCGCAATTCATACACAAACAAAAGTTATCAATATTTCCTAATTTTCAACTGTTTTTTCTCGAAAATTTTCTGGTGTAAGTATGTCATAAAATTCGTACGTTACCACGAAAAAAAAGACAGATGTATGAAAAACATAGGGTTAACATTTAGAAATTTTATTTTAACTGTGTTTTAATAAATAAAAATCGAGGATTTGTGTACCTAAATAACAAATTGTTTATGTGATTTTGTCATGTATATTTCTTAGAAAATAACAACAAATCTGATGTGGCCAGGCACATGACTTTATCATACAATATATAAAATTACTAGTTTAGCTGCATAAGATTCTATTTGATCGAGCCAAATCGTGTTTGCATTAACATAAAGCGAATTAGCCAGGATTTGACAGATATTGACAGTAGGCATAGTCAAATAAAATAATCAACCTTTGACACTACCTACTGTTATCAGAATTAAAATATCTGGCAAATCCTGGCTAACTTTAAATTAATGCAGACACGATCTCGATCAAATACAATTTGCTCATACAGCTAAACTATTAATTTTAACAAAAAATGTCGTATACATAAATTATACAAAATTTCTTTGACTTTGTGTATGACACCAAGATATTTCAATATTGTTTCACAATGCGTACGCGCGCGCGTGTTTCTCCTCCTCATCGCATTCTCCATGCATTTGCGTGTTGAATTGACGCTTCGCAACCGCTGACGTTCTGAATACTGTCAAATCATATATTTCTATCATATATTTTTACTATAGTAGGTAGTCTCATATATTTTTATAAGAAAAATCTGACAACCCCAGTCATGACACTGTTCCGTTCTACCTTAAATTCTTCAAATTCTAAATAATATTTCTCCGATTTTTGTGACAATGATTTTTGATCAAAAACAAATCAATGTCTTTTTAACTATTAAACAAAAAATATACAAGATATCCTGGGAGAACCAAAATTATGCTCTTGTGTCTCAGTTCGAGACACCTTGTGTGTTGCAAAGCCAGTCTCTACATTGTTTCTTAAATCATCTCAATATCAGAATTGTACGCAACAAGATAATCACTTTCAATAAAAAGTTTGATTATTAAAGGTTAACATCATTCAGGTTAACTTCATTTAGGCAATAAATTATCCAACAATTTTAAAGCCAAACCATCATTTTTAGTCCGACAAACGTACAAAAAAAAAACCACATAGCGTACGACAAACCTAACCTCACACAGACCGGTGTTATTCACAGCAACAACCAACAATAACACAGCAAAAAAACCAACCGACATCTACAACAAACTCTCTATTCACCTGGGTCTCGAAAAAACGCTCCTGTCGACTACTGGTCGAGGCGTTAGCAATTTGAAAATTTGACGAATTCATCTCGATTTCTGAAGGATTCTAACCGATTCTCGGCCGTACTACAAGCAGTCGTCCTGCCAAAAGTTAACAACTTCGCGCGTTCTCGCTGACACTAGAAGACGAGGAGAGTATTGGCCTCGCTGCGAATTGCACCTAAATATAGAATTTAAGAGGTTTTTTTGTGTTTTTACCAATGATTCAAAAGCACGCACGGTTATTAGATAAATAAAGGAAACACCACACAAAACAGGGAGGGAAATTTGTGTGATTGATAACAGAACAAATCGGAGTTTTTGTATTGTGTTAGTAGTAATTATAATAATAGTAATAATTAGTAGGGAGATTCGTTTTTGTACGCTCAATACTCTATAGGATACGGAGTAGAGCGAAGTCGCTCTGAGCTCGCAGCCTATTTGATTTGTTTATAGTTAAAAATACGGACCGGTTTTGAGAGTATACCTTCGAGCCAGTAACAAAATAAAACCCGTAAAACTGTACGAAGATCCAGTGGGCCTGTAGAACCCACCGAGGGGTGCGGTTTCTCCGCAAAATAAGAACAGACCGCGCTCAAAACCGGCGATTTGAAACGTCAAAACACACCCCAATTCGCAACCCTACCACCCCCCCGCGAAGAAAAACTGGACCAAAATCATCATCCCCACTTTAGAAACGAAATACGAAAAAAAAGCTCCGGTAAAACCTACGAATTCCACCACGGTTAAAACCCGAGATAACCAATAAAAACACCTACCTTTAAATAATTTTAATCTTGCTGATTCTGCTTTTGACGCCGATTTAAAACGAATTATGCACTTGATAAGACTCTGAGAGGGAACGAAAAACGAACTGCGCGACTCGCCAGCGATGAAACAACTGAAATTTAATCTGCCTACTACTATAAATACGGCGAGTGCGCCTGCGCGTTGACCGGACATAAGGAATTCCCGGTTTGGTACGAAATTCGACCGAATTTGCGGAGATTCCTGTCGAATTTTGAGGGGATAAGGATGCGAAATTGGTTTGGTCATGGGGTTTGTGTGATTGGTTATGGGGTTGCGCGTTTTGAAGGGTCGACGACGCGGTGTTTTGTTTCCGAGAGGGTTGTGCGCCAGTGGCGTATCATTTCTTGATTATCCAGGTGGTTTCCAAGTCCCATTTGAATTCAATCTCCCAGAAACCTCAAAATCTATAAATACACAATCTTTTTCTAGAAAATATTTTCTATGTACGGCCATCCTACTATTATATGCTTATTAAGCCAATGTGTCATTTAAAAAATATGTCAAATATGTCAAATTCAAAACCGAGTTTTTTTTTAATAACAGACCGATTTAGATTTCGACAATTAACGCACTCGCTAAGCGCTCGTGCGTTAAACAGTCTCGATCATTAATCGCTCTTTTAATATACTTGTTGATTAAATAACTATGTCAGTCTTTTTCTTATGCAAGGCAATTCAATTTGAACATAATCGCATTTAGAAATAGATCTTCTACAAAATACATCGTCCTATTTTGAAAAACAAAAGCTAGACGTTTGTTGAAAAAATATGTTGCGTATGGGGATTCAAGTTCCACTGTTTTATACCATAAAATATGCCATTACGTTTACTTGTTGGTTCATAATTCATATCAATCGGAAGGTTACCAACCACTATGTAGGTATGCAATCAAATATCCGCAAAATGATCTAATATTCATAAGTTACATCACAAAACTAGATCATAACAGAACCGATATCTAAATTGTAAACACAAAACAAATTCAGTGATCGAGATTCACAGGTAATTTTTTTTATAAACGAACCAACACCAAAATTCCGGTGTTCAATTCAAACTGATAACCTGTAGCAAACTCGACAGATATGCGATATCCCTAGTAAAACGAGACAGGCACGCCAATGCTTGCGACGCATGCGCACGAACCGCATAGTCACGCGCAAGCCGATAAAGCAGAAGCGCAGAACCACAGTATAGAGAAAGGCTACGCTAAGCAGTAGTCGCACTCCGGCAAATTCATGAAGCAAAACGGAACCCGCGCAGCCTCTGTGCGCAGCCGTCTGGGAATACAACATATGGTGACTACACACGTGTCAAAAGTTTTGGTCCACGAATTGGACATATACGTGTGGAGAAGATTTACGCGCACCGAGGCTGCGCGAGGGTATCTTTTGCTTCATGGAAATCAATGCTTTTCGACCGAAGTGCGACTACTGTATAGCATAGCGTTTCTCTATACTGTGGCAGAACTGTCAAACTCTGCGAACACATTAAATTTTTGGCAGCAGTCTTCGCTATGGCCGACAATTTGAACAAGCGACCCAGAAAGAGCATTCTGAAAAACTCGAGCAGTTTCGACACCCAAGAATCGCACTGCAGCGCAAAGTACGTACAAAATGACAATCCAAACGAAAATTCGCGAAGGGCTACGTTCTAAAACGCACAGCCCAACCCAACCGAACAAAACAATTGATAATAAATCGGTTCTAAACAATTGTTTTTGGGTTACCGACCGTTTTCGTCGTTTTTTGTTTCGTTTAGTACAATGTTTCGATAATTCGCAATTTATAGGTTAGAATCTCATGTTTTTCTCGATTTTAGGAAAAACAAGGAGACGAAATGGGATGAGATGAACATAATAGCTACGCTACACCCCCCGGACAAAGACTACGGACACATGAAAATCGAAGAGCCTAAAACTCCCTTCAATTACGTTGATCCTGACGCGATTGACGTTTTAGACGCAGCGGATCTCGCGGAAAAGATCAAACTGAGCGCTGACAAGCTTCCGAAAGCGTTGCAGAGCGACGAGTCCGAGGAAGAGGAAGAACCGGAAGACTTGACCCCCGAGGAACTGGAAAAGCGCAAGGAGTTCGAGAGCAAACGGAAAAAGCACTATAACGAGTTCTACGCGGTGAAATTAGCGAGGAAACTTTTGGAAGAAGAGGACGAGGACGAAGAAAACGATAACAAAGAGAAAGGCGAGAGTTCGGCGCAGATAGAGGACGAGGACGAGAACATGGAGAAGACATAAGTAGGAAAGTCGTAGAAGACCGAACCTAACCTAGAATTTAAAAATTCCGTTAGGTAAATTTATTTATGATTTAAAATTGTGATACCCCATGTTATAACACCAACGCTTACGTACGGATAGGTTCATTTATCATCTCGCTTGGCCGACGCGCTAGTTGCGTTCGCATTTCGAGGTTACGTTACGCGTGTTCGCGCGACGTCGCCTTTAAATGGTTCGTTTTATACGCTTACGCTACGGATCATTTGTGTATATATAAATATTTATACAGGTGTCCTGTATTTTGGTAGATTAACATCGGAGTCTAAGTATTAATATAAGATGGGACACCTGTATATAATATCGGTTGTAAAGGTTAAAAAACGTAACGTATTTGTAATTATTTCTTCCAAAACGCCGGTCGTTTTTAACGTTGAACTTTAGAAAATCCATAAGGCAGATTTAGGTTATAGGTATACTAAATGTTAATCTTAAAAAAAATACTTAAAACAAAAACTTGAACGTCAAATTCGAGTGTTTAAAATGTGTCATAATAATGGATACAAACAGAACTATTCTGAAAACTTGAAATTATAACCTAAAAGTGGATAAATGTCACAGTTTAGCGGTTTAGACAAAAATAAATATGAAATTTGACAATATTTACGTCGATTTTCAAGTGTGACGTTGAAAATATCGACAAATAACTACAGAATTTTCGCGTGCTGAAACCTCCAGCTACACGCCTCGTAATAATAATTGTATAATCATTGTAAGGCGATACATATCCGACGAGATATCATTTCAGACACCAGGTGTCGCTGTCGTATATCTTCCATTGAACATTCTCCCGTTTGATTTTTGTAATGTCGTTTTGTAGGAAAATAAATGGGTAACAATTGCGTTCATCTTCTATGTATATAATATAATGCATATTACCGTAATAATTGTAAATACTAAGAGATGTTTTAATATTTTTTGTAGTGGACGCGTATTGCAAAATGTATTATCCAGGTATACAAAAGTATTGTGTACATATATATTTTAGGTTAGTTTTCTAAAGGATGAGACCTTGGTTCGATCGATTATTGTACAGACCGTAACAGGAATAAACAAGTTATCTATTATCTGTGTTATTTTTTCTATACATTCACGATAAACTATTACGTTTAAGATAATATGGAAACAAATACGATTAAATTAACATCGATAATCCCTTTCACTTCTGAAAATTAATAATAAACTGTTGTGTTAACGGATGGAACAACCCGTTGAAATTAAAATTGAAGCAATTCTGTCTCAACATCCCGGAAATATCCAAACCAGGCATCGAATTCCCCACGTCTGCAGCGTTGTCCTGCAAATTTTGTTCGTCAAAATTACTCGTCATGTCCTTGTGTATCTTGTGGTGTGTTTTCAAGTTGCACATCATTGCAAACTTCTTACCACAAATCTCGCAGATGTATTTCTTTTCACCTAAAAATATGTTAGATGTTGAAACAAGTATTTGACCTAGTTTTTCTTTTTTGTTGATAATTTGGGGAGAAAACTGATAAAGAAAAATAACATATTTCTAGAAACGTCAAATCTTACCAGAATGTATCACGATGTGGTTGTTCAGATTGGTTTGCTTGCTAAAACCTCGGAAGCAGATATTGCATCGAAAAGGCCATGAGCCGCTATGCACGTATTTGTGAGATCTCAGATCGCCTGGGGTGGGGAATGATTTTGGGCAAAGATCGCACTTGTGTGGCTTGATCTGAAAGATTTAAGAAATCTTCACCATCATGGACCAAAGCGAAAGTTATATACATGCTGTATCAACAAGAAATTGGAAGAAATATTTGTTGTTCAGACCATAGGCATTTTTAACTGCAAGCTTTTTGTTGGAAAATGGTGCAAACGAACTGGAGGTTTGCGTTAAAACTAGTTAGCCAGGATTTGACAGATATTTTGAAACACTGCTAAATAGTATGATAAAGTCATGTGCCTAGCGAAATCAGACTTTCACCCTTGCAGAACCCGAGGAACCCCCAACAAATCAAATATTATACTGTGGGAATTTTTTTTTAGAAACTAAAATATGTCATTCGTGTTAAATTTGTAAAATATTACATACATATAGAAAAATTTCTTAAGTAATTTCTCTGTATTCTATCATGATAACGACATGTCTGCAAACATACGCAGTTGAATTGTCAAAATCTGATGTGACCAGGCACATGACTTTATCATACAATATATACAATTAATAGTTTAGCTGCATGAGATTCTATTTGATCGAGATCAGTCGTGTCGGTATTAAAATAAAACAAATTGTTTTTATTTGTTTCTCGAAATTTTTAATGATGAGTAATAATCAGAAAATGTTTTTTTTCTTATTAGTAGAATATGTCCTACATACAAGCATTTATTTTAAAAAATTTTTTTAATCTTTAATTTATATATGTACAGCTGTCCCAAAAGGTATCGTCATAAATTGACGAAATTGTCTCGAGTCAAAAATAGTAATAAATATTATGACAATATTAAACATAACTTTTTCAATATGTCTTATAGAATAAAAATTGAAAGCATTTTGATTCAACAGTAAGCTCTTAAAAACTTTTAACCTTTTTTGACATCCTGTATATTAGATATAGATGTAGATATACACTATGTGGGCAAAAAAACGGTACAAATATTCAATTGCTCATATTTCCAAGGATATTAATTAAAATTCAAGCATTTCTTTGATAAACTAATTGCTTATATTATGAAGATTAAAAACATACTATATTTGCAATAATTGAACGCACATGACTTTATCATACAATATATAAAATTAATAGTTTAGCTGCATGAGATTCTATTTGATCAGATCGGTCGTGTCTGCATTAAAATAAAACTACACAGATAGAAAAGATCGTTTTAAAGAAATGTATTTGTTTGAATTTATTCTTTTGGGTCAAAACATATTTCTTTGACGCCAACAATATTTACTTCATTCAATACTCTAGTTTATTTGCTTGCAGAGATTAATTTATTTAAAATATTTATTTAAGTGGAATAAATATATATGGATACAAACAAAATTACTTTTCTTTAAAGTAATATTTTTGTTTTGTTTTAAAAAAGCGTTTCTTTACACCAATGAAATATAATTTTGATTCAAACATATAAATTTGTATATAAAGAGAGATTAATTTCGTTTAAAGTAATATTTCGTCATTGGCTTAAAAATAGGTTTACTTCCGCCAAAGAAATCATATTTTGATTAAAATAAATATATTTGTACACAAGAAGAGATTTATTTCCTTTAAAGTAATATTTTTGTTTTGGCTTTAAAATAGGTTTACTTCCACCAAAGAAATCATATTTTGATTCAAATAAATATATTTTTAATGTCATCCAACTGTATTGTTAGATGGCGCTGTAAACTCTCTCCTCGCACTTCGTACATATCGAGAGTATAAAGCCGCGTGATCGACAGTATAGAACTTATAGAGTACAGTGCCTGCAGGTTCAAGTTGCGATTCCAAATCAGAGTACACTTTACTAACTTAACCTTGACTATATGTTGGGTTGGGAAGACCAAGCACTGGTCGAGGATGTGCGACATCCCAAAAAGGAGGTGACACATGGCGAGTCTTCCGAAAAATTCTTGTCTATTAATTCCTTCAACAAATTAATAATTTTAAGCATCTTAACTCGACCAACAATTTTGTTAATTTAAAAAAATGTAATTCTTTCACTCAACACAATCATAATTATTTGAAGTAAATAAATCTCATTTCTTATAATACACAAATTGCAAACTTTTTAACTGGAAACATAAGTTGTTTGACGCAAATCAATGTTCTTTCTACCAAACAAATATTTCAAATAAATGCGTTTTTACCCGCAAATAAATATTTCTTTGCCTCTATTGAAACAACAAATTTCTTTGAGTCAATGCATATTTATTTGAATCAAACAAAAATTACTCTCTGTGTACGCTGTACCTGCGACAACTATATGTATCAATTGGACTCAAACAGTAACCCAATCTTTTCTGAACATTTTGATTTTAATGATTCACATTATTTTCTCTTTTTATAAAGAAGCTACAATAACAAACAGCAATAACAGACGCTAACGGGTTAAAAACAAAGGAAATGAAATGCGTCTATTATTGACATATTTTTGCATTACTCAACTATTGGGGACAATATTTTGTAAAAAAAATATTTTATTGTAAAAGAAGTAGAGGTACATTTTAAGCAATGATACAAAAACGTTAAATAATTTAGTTAACAAGTTAAAAAATTAACAATATTAGCAAAATTAAAATGAACAAAAAATTAAGGAACGTTCAATTTGACTAAAAATACGGCCTTTTCATATGGACTAAAATAATATGGTTACTCAGAATGTCAGTTATGTCCCGAACAAAAAAAGAAAAATTGCTAAAATTACCTTCGTATGAGTCATCTTGTGATAATACAGATTCGAACTGGCCGTGAAGCATTTCCCACACTCTCCACAGACATGAGGCTTCAAACCAGTATGAATTCTCCTGTGCGTGTTCAAAGAACTCGAAGTCGAGAAACCTTTGGTGCATATCTCGCAAATATGCGGTTTTTCACCTATAACACATAGCAAATACAAAAAAAACTAAAATATTTCAAGAAAAACACCAAATAACCGTACACAGAGAGAAATTTTTGTTTGATTCAAATAAATATGCATTGACTCAAATAAATTTGTTGTTTCAATAGACGCAAAGAAATATTTATTTGCGGATAAAAACGCATTTATTTGAAATATTTGTTTGGTAGAAAGAACGTTGATTTGTGTCAAACAACTTATGTTTCCAGTTAAAAAGTTTGCAATTTGTGTATTATAAGAAATGAGATTTATTTACTTCAAATAATTATGATTGTGTTGAGTGAAAGAATTACATTTTTTTAATTAACAAAATTGTTGGTCGAGTTAAAATGCTTAAAATTATTAATTTGTTGAAGGAATTAATAGACAAGAATTTTTCGGAAGACTCGCCATGTGTCACCTCCTTTTTGGGATGCCGCACATCCTCGACCAGTGCTTGGTCTTCCCAACCCAATATATAGTCAAGGTTAAGTTAGTAAAGTGTACTCTGATTTGGAATCCCAACTTGAATCTGCAGGCACTGTACTCTATAAGTTCGATACTGTCGATCACGCGGCTTTATACTCTCGATATGTACGAAGTGCGAGGAGAGAGTTTACAGCGCCATCTAACAATACAGTTGGATGACATTAAAAATATATTTATTTGAATCAAAATATGATTTCTTTGGTGGAAGTAAACTTATTTTAAAGCCAAAACAAAAATATTACTTTAAAGGAAATAAATCTCTTCTTGTGTAGAAATATATTTATTTTAATCCAAATATGATTTCTTTGGCGGAAGTAAACCTATTTTTAAGCCAAAGACAAAATATTACTTTAAGCGAAATAAATCTCTCCTTATATACAAATTTATATGTTAGAATCAAAATTATATTTCATTGGTGTAAAGAAACGTTTTTTTAAACACAAAACTAAAATATTACTTTAAAGGAAAGTAATTTTTGTTTGTATCCATATATATTTATTCCAATTAAATAAATATTTCAAATAAATTAATCTCTGCAGGCAAATAAACTAGAGTATTCAATGCAGTAAATATTGTTGGCGTCAAAGAAATATGTTTTGACCCAAAAGAATAAATTCAAACAAATACATTTCTTTGAAACAAGAAATCTTTTCTATCTGTGTATGTACCACAAAAAAACCTACCTGTATGTGTCCGTAGATGTCTCTTCAACAACGACGGTCTATCGAAACTCTTACAACAATAATCACAAAACAACACGTTCTTATTCTGACATATTTTCTTGCCCTCAGAACGTAAATTCAACTTTTTACCGCATGTAAACCTCCTAAGCGATAGATCCAAAGGTTGATCCATATCACATTTGCGATTTTTAAATATGCAAATGGGACTGATCGGTTTTTAGGTCCGAAACTACCCTTTATAGGGGGGGTTGGTTCTTCGGAGACACGAACGCATGACCGTCGTTTTCGTACACAGTTGGTTAGATTTTTACAATGGTCTGCGCGCTTTGCAGGTTTTCCGAAAGGAATGAATGAATCCTGCAAGGATATTAGAGGAGTTGATTGAGGTTTTATACAGGGTGTTGGTGAATATATGGAAAGAATTTTGGGGGTACACAGGATTGTTAGTACCTGTGGTAGAGTGGTAGATAATGGAATAGTTTTTATTATTGTTTAGATATATGTATTTTAGGTTTTAACTATCAGAAAAGAAAGTTACAAAGTTACATCAAGTTACATTATTTTATATTTTAAGATAATTTCCATTCCTCCAACAACAAAATATTATTCAAAACATAATGGTGATATACAGGTGGTACGAAAATTTTATAATAAATGAAAAATTACAGCCACAACCTGGATTTGAACCAGCGAAGTGGGACCTGGTTCGAATCATTATTAAGTAAAATATTAATCGTTTTCAATGTCATTTATTCGAAAAAATTGAATTGATTTCAAATCCCTTTTTTCGGGAAATTGGAGAGTTACATATCTTTTTATCCCAAAATATAAATGATGTCACTTGAGAACAACGTCGGCCAGAATAACGGTATAAAAAAATAATTTGGGTGAATTGCAAAAAAAATGTTTAAACAAATGTGGTGTTTTATTAGATAATATAGGCAAGATATTTCGAAACGAAATTTATAAGTTAATTTCACAAATAAAGCTGAATTTTCTACCATAATTAGAAAAAAGTTGAAAATGAATAATAATTTATTGTTTAAACAATAGGAAGATTTTTTTAATGAATAATGTATCTCTAGATAATAAACTGCCATTGTGACCTCAGAAAACAGAATTCAGACGAATTTTCGATAAAAACGAATTATTTAAACAAATAAAATTTGTTTAAACAAATGGAAATTAACTGACAAATGTTCATAAACATCCCCCTAGAGTTATAATAATCATTTCTATGAGCAAAAAGAGAATGAAATAATTAGAAGGGTCAATTTTTTAAATAATCTAAATTTATTCATTTGAGGGTAGTTTTTAAAGCACTGTGGGGGTGGGTTGGGGGCATCAAATCCATATGTATGATGGGTCAAATTCTTCCTTGGAAAGTCCTCTATAAGTCCTATAACGTTAATCTTAAGTTTTCCCAAACCCCGAACAATTATTCGAAAAATCATATTCAAAATTAAAAAAAAACACGTGTCCACTTTTTTTGTATTTGGAAACGTTTGGGGGGGGGGGGGTCGTTGGTTTCTAAATAAAAATAGCCAATTTGAACCACCCTAGTGTACACCATTATAACCTAAGCTAAAATAAACAAAAATCTGCTGGATAAGTAGTCTTGAATAATATGTAGCATGTTATTTGTTCCATAGTTTCCATACTGAACCTCGTTGTATAAAATGGAACAGGTAGTAGTAGTACACAATGATTTCATTTTTCATTTCCATTCAAAATATATTTTTAATCACAAAAAACAATTTTTTTATTCTTACTTTTATGACAAATATTAGTCAATGCCAGTGATACTAAAAGCTTCGTTTTAATCTATTATTTATAGATTTGAATAACTTTTTTACAACGCTTTATTTAAATTTTTTCTGTATAGTAGTTTTAGAGCTATGCGCCTTCAAACGCAGGAGTAAATATTATCGAATTGAGAGATGGCAGTTAGTTTGATTTTCTCGTGCGGGTCACATATTCAGGTTAAAGTTACCGACAATACCTTCAAGTTTGTTGACAAGTGCTTTAGGTCTAGTTTTAGGTCACTAATTAGCAACATCGTATTTCTGTTGTAAGTTAAAAGGCTAGAATTAATTCGAGTGTATGACAGCTCGGTGTTTTATGATGACACCCCGGTGTTTTATGATCATAAAACACCGAACCGCCGGAGGCTCTTCAATCTACAACAAAACTGTTACATTCTCGACACCCTGTGGACAAATCACAGTATCATTACGGCGCGGCGGTGGCGCAAAAACTCTATGGGTATTGTAGCGCGTATAGCGCCTCTATCGGCGCGGATCGGAAGGACATATTTACACATCGGAAAATAAGACATTAATCACGAATTTCGCGCATAACGACACCATTTTCACGGCAACACATTGCCGTCATTGTGCCCGCGTATGATAAATGAAGTGCTGACGTCGCGGACAAATAGAGTTTAGCGTCGGTTTAACGGCGGGGGGCGTTCGGTCGCATTACCATTATTAGCCCGCCGCGGAAGCGAAGACCACACGCCGGATCTTGCGACGGTGAATCAGTAAATTACCTGCGCGAAAACAACCCCCGCCCCGTGTTCGGGTTGAAAAACCGTAATTTCAGCACAACTCGGTAACCAGTAGAGACAGAGACTTCTCCTATGTAAATTTGTAATCAGCGCACCCATTTTAGTAAGATAGCAAAGGTTTCATGTTGATCCGGGTCCTAGTTTTAGAGATAGGAGTGCTACTTCAAAATTATAGTTTAAAATATGTGAATTCTTACAAAATTTTAGCCAGTCGGCAAAAACTCAACTACCTCCAATCAAATTAAGGTTGTGGTTCTAGATACAATTTTTGATGCTGATTACGTCGGTATAATTAGATTTTACTTATTTGGAACGGTTCGGGAGTTATTACGTTCCCAATTATCAAAAATGATGCTAAAAACACCCATTTTACTATGTTAGAAACTTTGAACGCAAACTGTGTCCGATCTAATCGACCGATGTTGACGATTCAAACGGTATCGGATGGGAAATTGGCCGAGGAATTCATTTCTGAAAGCCGCGTTGCTCTAAAGTGCGCGGTTCGCGAGAAAAACGTGATAAACCGCGGAAATTATAGTTTCCCACTTTCTGGCCAAACCGTACACGCTACGGGAAAACGGACCTCACCGTTGAATTCAGCACATCCCAATGCATAAGCATGACTACATTAGAACGCCCTATCTCTCAAAAAGTTATAATTATTTTTTCGGTCTAAATTTAGCACTTTTAGATAGAAAAAAATTGAACATTGCAACCGTTGGTGATATAAAGGTTTACCCACTACCAAATGATAGCTCTCGTTGAGTCTATCAAAAATATGTATACTTTTATATGCCTAAGATTTACCATTTTCATGTTAAGTGGTCCATTTCGGTTATTTTTGTGTTATTTGAAAAACCGTAATTTCAGCACAACTCGGTAACCAGTAGAGACAGAGACTTCTCGTATGTAAATTTGTAATCAGCGCACCCATTTTAGTAAGATAGCAAAGGTTTCATGTTGATCCGGGCCCTAGTTTTAGAGATAGGAGTGCTACTTCAAAATTATAGTTTAAAATATGTGATTTCTTACAAAATTTTAGCCAGTCGGCAAAAACTAAACTACCAATCAAATTAAGGTTGTGGTTCTAGATACAATTTTTGACGCTGATTACGTCGGTATAATTAGATTTTACTTGTTTGGAACGGTTCGGGAGTTATTACGTTCCCAATTATCAAAAATGATGCTAAAAACACCCATTTTACTATGTTAGAAACTTTGAACGCAAACTGTGTCCGATCTAATCGACCGATGTTGACGGTTCAAACGGTACCGGATGGGAAATTGGCCAAAGAATTCATTTCTGAAAGCCGCATTGCTCTAAGGTGCGCGGTTCGCGAGAAAAACGTGATAAACCGCGGAAATTATAGTTTCCCACTTTCTGGCCAAACCGTACACGCTACGGGAAAACGGACCTCACCGTTGAATTCAGCACATCCCAATGCATAAGCATGACTACATTAGAACGCCATATCTCTCAAAAAGTTATAATTATTTTTTCGGTCTAAATTTAGCACTTTTAGATAGAAAAAAATTGAACATTGCAACCGTTGGTGATATAAAGGTTTACCCACTACCAAATGATAGCTCTCGTTGAGTCTATCAAAAATATGTATACTTTTATATGCCTAAGATTTACCATTTTCATGTTAAGTGGTCCATTTCGCTTATTTTCGTGTTATTTGAAAAACCGTAATTTCAGCACAACTCGGTAACCAGTAGAGACAGAGTCTTCTCGTATGTAAATTTGTAATCAGCGCACCCATTTTAGTAAGATAGCAAAGGTTTCATGTTGATCCGGGCCCTAGTTTTAGAGATAGGAGTGCTACTTCAAAATTATAGTTTAAAATATGTGATTTCTTACAAAATTTTAGCCAGTCGGCAAAAACTCAACTACCTCCAATCAAATTAAGGTTGTGGTTCTAGATACAATTTTTGACGCTGATTACGTCGGTATAATTAGATTTTACTTATTTGGAACGGTTCGGGAGTTATTACGTTCCCAATTATCAAAAATGATGCTAAAAACACCCATTTTACTATGTTAGAAACTTTGAACGCAAACTGTGTCCGATCTAATCGACCGATGTTGACGATTCAAACGGTATCGGATGGGAAATTGGCCGAGGAATTCATTTCTGAAAGCCGCGTTGCTCTAAAGTGCGCGGTTCGCGAGAAAAACGTGATAAACCGCGGAAATTATAGTTTCCCACTTTCTGGCCAAACCGTACACGCTACGGGAAAACGGACCTCACCGTTGAATTCAGCACATCCCAATGCATAAGCATGACTACATTAGAACGCCCTATCTCTCAAAAAGTTATAATTATTTTTTCGGTCTAAATTTAGCACTTTTAGATAGAAAAAAATTGAACATTGCAACCGTTGGTGATATAAAGGTTTACCCACTACCAAATGATAGCTCTCGTTGAGTCTATCAAAAATATGTATACTTTTATATGCCTAAGATTTACCATTTTCATGTTAAGTGGTCCATTTCGCTTATTTTCGTGTTATTTGAAAAACCGTAATTTCAGCACAACTCGGTAACCAGTAGAGACAGAGACTTCTCGTATGTAAATTTGTAATCAGCGCACCCATTTTAGTAAGATAGCAAAGGTTTCATGTTGATCCGGGCCCTAGTTTTAGAGATAGGAGTGCTACTTCAAAATTATAGTTTAAAATATGTGATTTCTTACAAAATTTTAGCCAGTCGGCAAAAACTCAACTACCTCCAATCAAATTAAGGTTGTGGTTCTAGATACAATTTTTGACGCTGATTACGTCGGTATAATTAGATTTTACTTATTTGGAACGGTTCGGGAGTTATTACGTTCCCAATTATCAAAAATGATGCTAAAAACACCCATTTTACTATGTTAGAAACTTTGAACGCAAACTGTGTCCGATCTAATCGACCGATGTTGACGATTCAAACGGTATCGGATGGGAAATTGGCCGAGGAATTCATTTCTGAAAGCCGCGTTGCTCTAAAGTGCGCGGTTCGCGAGAAAAACGTGATAAACCGCGGAAATTATAGTTTCCCACTTTCTGGCCAAACCGTACACGCTACGGGAAAACGGACCTCACCGTTGAATTCAGCACATCCCAATGCATAAGCATGACTACATTAGAACGCCCTATCTCTCAAAAAGTTATAATTATTTTTTCGGTCTAAATTTAGCACTTTTAGATAGAAAAAAATTGAACATTGCAACCGTTGGTGATATAATGGTTTACCCACTACCAAATGATAGCTCTCGTTGAGTCTATCAAAAATATGTATATACTTTACTCTATACTTTTATATGCCTAAGCTTTACCATTTTCATGTTAAGTGGTCCATTTCGCTTATTTTCGTGTTATTTGAAAAATCGTAATTTCAGCACAACTCGGTAATCAGTAGAGACAGAGACTTCTCGTATGTAAATTTGTAATCAGCGCACCCATTTTAGTAAAATAGGAAAGGTTTCATGTTGATCCGGGCCCTAGTTTTAGAGATAGGAGTGCTACTTCAAAATTAAAGTTTAAAATATGTGATTTCTTACAAAATTTTAGCCAGTCGACAAAAACTCAACTACCTCCAATCAAATTAAGGTTGTGGTTCTAGATACAATTTTTGACGCTGATTACGTCGGTATAATTAGATTTTACTTATTTGGAACGGTTCGGGAGTTATTACGTTCCCAATTATCAAAAATGATGCTAAAAACACCCATTTTACTATGTTAGAAACTTTGAACGCAAACTGTGTCCGATCTAATCGACCGATGTTGACGGTTCAAACGGTACCGGATGGGAAATTGGCCGAGGAATTCATTTCTGAAAGCCCCGTTGCTCTAAGGTGCGCGGTTCGCGAGAAAAACGCGATAAACCGCGGAAATTATAGTTTCCCACTTTTTGGCCAAACCGTACACGCTACGGGAAAACGGACCTCACCGTTGAATTCAGCACATCCCAATGCATAAGCATGACTACATTAGAACGCCCTATCTCTCAAAAAGTTATAATTATTTTTTCGGTCTAAATTTAGCACTTTTAGATAGAAAAAAATTGAACATTGCAACCGTTGGTGATATAAAGGTTTACCCACTACCAAATGATAGCTCTCGTTGAGTCTATCAAAAATATGTATACTTTTATATGCCTAAGATTTACCATTTTCATGTTAAGTGGTCCATTTCGCTTATTTTCGTGTTGTTTGAAAAACCGTAATTTCAGCACAACTCGGTAACCAGTAGAGACAGATACTTCTCGTATGTAAATTTGTAATCAGCGCACCCATTTTAGTAAGATAGCAAAGGTTTCATGTTGATCCGGGCCCTAGTTTTAGAGATAGGAGTGCTACTTCAAAATTATAGTTTAAAATATGTGATTTCTTACAAAATTTTAGCCAGTCGGCAAAAACTCAACTACCTCCAATCAAATTAAGGTTGTGGTTCTAGATACAATTTTTGACGCTGATTACGTCGGTATAATTAGATTTTACTTATTTGGAACGGTTCGGGAGTTATTACGTTCCCAATTATCAAAAATGATGCTAAAAACACCCATTTTACTATGTTAGAAACTTTGAACGCAAACTGTGTCCGATCTAATCGACCGATGTTGACGGTTCAAACGGTACCGGATGGGAAATTGGACGAGGAATTCATTTCTGAAAGCCGCATTGCTCTAAGGTGCGCGGTTCGCGAGAAAAACGTGATAAACCGCGGAAATTATAGTTTCCCACTTTCTGGCCAAACCGTACACGCTACGGGAAAACGGACCTCACCGTTGAATTCAGCACATCCCAATGCATAAGCATGACTACATTAGAACGCCCTATCTCTCAAAAAGTTATAATTATTTTTTCGGTCTAAATTTAGCACTTTTAGATAGAAAAAAATTGAACATTGCAACCGTTGGTGATATAAAGGTTTACCCACTACCAAATGATAGCTCTCGTTGAGTCTATCAAAAATATGTATACTTTTATATGCCTAAGATTTACCATTTTCATGTTAAGTGGTCCATTTCGCCTATTTTCGTGTTATTTGAAAAACCGTAATTTCAGCACAACTCGGTAATCAGTAGAGACAGAGACTTCTCGTATGTAAATTTGTAATCAGCGCACCCATTTTAGCAAGATAGGAAAGGTTTCATGTTGATCCGGGCCCTAGTTTTAGAGATAGGAGTGCTACTTCAAAATTATAGTTTAAAATATGTGATTTCTTACAAAATTTTAGCCAGTCGACAAAAACTCAACTACCTCCAATCAAATTAAGGTTGTGGTTCTAGATACAATTTTTGACGCTGATTACGTCGGTATAATTAGATTTTACTTATTTGGAACGGTTCGGGAGTTATTACGTTCCCAATTATCAAAAATGATGCTAAAAACACCCATTTTACTATGTTAGAAACTTTGAACGCAAACTGTGTCCGATCTAATCGACCGATGTTGACGGTTCAAACGGTACCGGATGGGAAATTGGCCGAGGAATTCATTTCTGAAAGCCCCGTTGCTCTAAGGTGCGCGGTTCGCGAGAAAAACGCGATAAACCGCGGAAATTATAGTTTCCCACTTTTTGGCCAAACCGTACACGCTACGGGAAAACGGGCCTCACCGTTGAATTCAGCACATCCCAATGCATAAGCATGACTACATTAGAACGCCCTATCTCTCAAAAAGTTATAATTATTTTTTCGGTCTAAATTTAGCACTTTTAGATAGAAAAAAATTGAACATTGCAACCGTTGGTGATATAAAGGTTTACCCACTACCAAATGATAGCTCTCGTTGAGTCTATCAAAAATATGTATACTTTTATATGCCTAAGATTTACCATTTTCATGTTAAGTGGTCCATTTCGCTTATTTTCGTGTTATTTGAAAAACCGTAATTTCAGCACAACTCGGTAACCAGTAGAGACAGAGACTTCTCGTATGTAAATTTGTAATCAGCGCACCCACTTTAGTAAGATAGCAAAGGTTTCATGTTGATCCGGGCCCTAGTTTTAGAGATAGGAGTGCTACTTCAAAATTATAGTTTAAAATATTTGATTTCTTACAAAATTTTAGCCAGTCGGCAAAAACTCAACTACCTCCAATCAAATTAAGGTTGTGGTTCTAGATACAATTTTTGACGCTGATTACGTCGGTATAATTAGATTTTACTTATTTGGAACGGTTCGGGAGTTATTACGTTCCCAATTATCAAAAATGATGCTAAAAACACCCATTTTACTATGTTAGAAACTTTGAACGCAAACTGTGTCCGATCTAATCGACCGATGTTGACGATTCAAACGGTATCGGATGGGAAATTGGCCGAGGAATTCATTTCTGAAAGCCGCGTTGCTCTAAAGTGCGCGGTTCGCGAGAAAAACTTGATAAACCGCGGAAATTATAGTTTCCCACTTTCTGGCCAAACCGTACACGCTACGGGAAAACGGACCTCACCGTTGAATTCAGCACATCCCAATGCATAAGCATGACTACATTAGAACGCCCTATCTCTCAAAAAGTTATAATTATTTTTTCGGTCTAAATTTAGCACTTTTAGATAGAAAAACATTGAACATTGCAACCGTTGGTGATATAAAGGTTTACCCACTACCAAATGATAGCTCTCGTTGAGTCTATCAAAAATATGTATACTTTTATATGCCTAAGATTTACCATTTTCATGTTAAGTGGTCCATTTCGCTTATTTTCGTGTTATTTGAAAAACCGTAATTTCAGCACAACTCGGTAACCAGTAGAGACAGAGACTTCTCGTATGTAAATTTGTAATCAGCGCACCCATTTTAGTAAGATAGCAAAGGTTTCATGTTGATCCGGGCCCTAGTTTTAGAGATAGGAGTGCTACTTCAAAATTATAGTTTAAAATATGTGATTTCTTACAAAATTTTAGCCAGTCGGCAAAAACTAAACTACCTCCAATCAAATTAAGGTTGTGGTTCTAGATACAATTTTTGACGCTGATTACGTCGGTATAATTAGATTTTACTTGTTTGGAACGGTTCGGGAGTTATTACGTTCCCAATTATCAAAAATGATGCTAAAAACACCCATTTTACTATGTTAGAAACTTTGAACGCAAACTGTGTCCGATCTAATCGACCGATGTTGACGATTCAAACGGTATCGGATGGGAAATTGGCCGAGGAATTCATTTCTGAAAGCCGCATTGCTCTAAGGTGCGCGGTTCGCGAGAAAAACTTGATAAACCGCGGAAATTATAGTTTCCCACTTTCTGGCCAAACCGTACACGCTACGGGAAAACGGACCTCACCGTTGAATTCAGCACATCCCAATGCATAAGCATGACTACATTAGAACGCCCTATCTCTCAAAAAGTTATAATTATTTTTTCGGTCTAAATTTAGCACTTTTAGATAGAAAAAAATTGAACATTGCAACCGTTGGTGATATAAAGGTTTACCCACTACCAAATGATAGCTCTCGTTGAGTCTATCAAAAATATGTATACTTTTATATGCCTAAGATTTACCATTTTCATGTTAAGTGGTCCATTTCGCCTATTTTCGTGTTATTTGAAAAACCGTAATTTCAGCACAACTCGGTAATCAGTAGAGACAGAGACTTCTCGTATGTAAATTTGTAATCAGCGCACCCATTTTAGCAAGATAGGAAAGGTTTCATGTTGATCCGGGCCCTAGTTTTAGAGATAGGAGTGCTACTTCAAAATTATAGTTTAAAATATGTGATTTCTTACAAAATTTTAGCCAGTCGGCAAAAACTCAACTACCTCCAATCAAATTAAGGTTGTGGTTCTAGATACAATTTTTGACGCTGATTACGTCGGTATAATTAGATTTTACTTGTTTGGAACGGTTCGGGAGTTATTACGTTCCCAATTATCAAAAATGATGCTAAAAACACCCATTTTACTATGTTAGAAACTTTGAACGCAAACTGTGTCCGATCTAATCGACCGATGTTGACGATTCAAACGGTATCGGATGGGAAATTGGACGAGGAATTCATTTCTGAAAGCCGCATTGCTCTAAGGTGCGCGGTTCGCGAGAAAAACGTGATAAACCGCGGAAATTATAGTTTCCCACTTTCTGGCCAAACCGTACACGCTACGGGAAAACGGACCTCACCGTTGAATTCAGCACATCCCAATGCATAAGCATGCCTACATTAGAACGCCCTATCTCTCAAAAAGTTATAATTATTTTTTCGGTCTAAATTTAGCACTTTTAGATAGAAAAAAATTGAACATTGCAACCGTTGGTGATATAATGGTTTACCCACTACCAAATGATAGCTCTCGTTGAGTCTATCAAAAATATGTATACTTTTATATGCCTAAGATTTACCATTTTCATGTTAAGTGGTCCATTTCGCTTATTTTCGTGTTATTTGAAAAATCGTAATTTCAGCACAACTCGGTAATCAGTAGAGACAGAGACTTCTCGTATGTAAATTTGTAATCAGCGCACCCATTTTAGTAAGATAGGAAAGGTTTCATGTTGATCCGGGCCCTAGTTTTAGAGATAGGAGTGCTACTTCAAAATTATAGTTTAAAATATTTGATTTCTTACAAAATTTTAGCCAGTCGACAAAAACTCAACTACCTCCAATCAAATTAAGGTTGTGGTTCTAGATACAATTTTTGACGCTGATTACGTCGGTATAATTAGATTTTACTTATTTGGAACGGTTCGGGAGTTATTACGTTCCCAATTATCAAAAATGATGCTAAAAACACCCATTTTACTATGTTAGAAACTTTGAACGCAAACTGTGTCCGATCTAATCGACCGATGTTGACGGTTCAAACGGTACCGGATGGGAAATTGGACGAGGAATTCATTTCTGAAAGCCCCGTTGCTCTAAGGTGCGCGGTTCGCGAGAAAAACGCGATAAACCGCGGAAATTATAGTTTCCCACTTTCTGGCCAAACCGTACACGCTACGGGAAAACGGACCTCACCGTTGAATTCAGCACATCCCAATGCATAAGCATGACTACATTAGAACGCCCTATCTCTCAAAAAGTTATAATTATTTTTTCGGTCTAAATTTAGCACTTTTAGATAGAAAAAAATTGAACATTGCAACCGTTGGTGATATAATGGTTTACCCACTACCAAATGATAGCTCTCGTTGAGTCTATCAAAAAATGTATACTTTTATATGCCTAAGATTTACCATTTTCATGTTAAGTGGTCCATTTCGCTTATTTTCGTGTTATTTGAAAAATCGTAATTTCAGCACAACTCGGTAATCAGTAGAGACAGAGACTTCTCGTATGTAAATTTGTAATCAGCGCACCCATTTTAGTAAGATAGGAAAGGTTTCATGTTGATCCGGGCCCTAGTTTTAGAGATAGGAGTGCTACTTCAAAATTATAGTTTAAAATATGTGATTTCTTACAAAATTTTAGCCAGTCGACAAAAACTCAACTACCTCCAATCAAATTAAGGTTGTGGTTCTAGATACAATTTTTGACGCTGATTACGTCGGTATAATTAGATTTTACTTATTTGGAACGGTTCGGGAGTTATTACGTTCCCAATTATCAAAAATGATGCTAAAAACACCCATTTTACTATGTTAGAAACTTTGAACGCAAACTGTGTCCGATCTAATCGACCGATGTTGACGGTTCAAACGGTACCGGATGGGAAATTGGCCGAGGAATTCATTTCTGAAAGCCCCGTTGCTCTAAGGTGCGCGGTTCGCGAGAAAAACGCGATAAACCGCGGAAATTATAGTTTCCCACTTTTTGGCCAAACCGTACACGCTACGGGAAAACGGGCCTCACCGTTGAATTCAGCACATCCCAATGCATAAGCATGACTACATTAGAACGCCCTATCTCTCAAAAAGTTATAATTATTTTTTCGGTCTAAATTTAGCACTTTTAGATAGAAAAAAATTGAACATTGCAACCGTTGGTGATATAAAGGTTTACCCACTACCAAATGATAGCTCTCGTTGAGTCTATCAAAAATATGTATACTTTTATATGCCTAAGATTTACCATTTTCATGTTAAGTGGTCCATTTCGCTTATTTTCGTGTTATTTGAAAAACCGTAATTTCAGCACAACTCGGTAACCAGTAGAGACAGAGACTTCTCGTATGTAAATTTGTAATCAGCGCACCCATTTTAGTAAGATAGCAAAGGTTTCATGTTGATCCGGGCCCTAGTTTTAGAGATAGGAGTGCTACTTCAAAATTATAGTTTAAAATATGTGATTTCTTACAAAATTTTAGCCAGTCGGCAAAAACTCAACTACCTCCAATCAAATTAAGGTTGTGGTTCTAGATACAATTTTTGACGCTGATTACGTCGGTATAATTAGATTTTACTTATTTGGAACGGTTCGGGAGTTATTACGTTCCCAATTATCAAAAATGATGCTAAAAACACCCATTTTACTATGTTAGAAACTTTGAACGCAAACTGTGTCCGATCTAATCGACCGATGTTGACGGTTCAAACGGTACCGGATGGGAAATTGGCCGAGGAATTCATTTCTGAAAGCCCCGTTGCTCTAAGGTGCGCGGTTCGCGAGAAAAACGCGATAAACCGCGGAAATTATAGTTTCCCACTTTTTGGCCAAACCGTACACGCTACGGGAAAACGGGCCTCACCGTTGAATTCAGCACATCCCAATGCATAAGCATGACTACATTAGAACGCCCTATCTCTCAAAAAGTTATAATTATTTTTTCGGTCTAAATTTAGCACTTTTAGATAGAAAAAAATTGAACATTGCAACCGTTGGTGATATAAAGGTTTACCCACTACCAAATGATAGCTCTCGTTGAGTCTATCAAAAATATGTATACTTTTATATGCCTAAGATTTACCATTTTCATGTTAAGTGGTCCATTTCGCTTATTTTCGTGTTATTTGAAAAACCGTAATTTCAGCACAACTCGGTAACCAGTAGAGACAGAGACTTCTCGTATGTAAATTTGTAATCAGCGCACCCATTTTAGTAAGATAGCAAAGGTTTCATGTTGATCCGGGCCCTAGTTTTAGAGATAGGAGTGCTACTTCAAAATTATAGTTTAAAATATGTGATTTCTTACAAAATTTTAGCCAGTCGGCAAAAACTCAACTACCTCCAATCAAATTAAGGTTGTGGTTCTAGATACAATTTTTGACGCTGATTACGTCGGTATAATTAGATTTTACTTATTTGGAACGGTTCGGGAGTTATTACGTTCCCAATTATCAAAAATGATGCTAAAAACACTCATTTTACTATGTTAGAAACTTTGAACGCAAACTGTGTCCGATCTAATCGACCGATGTTGACGGTTCAAACGGTACCGGATGGGAAATTGGCCGAGGAATTCATTTCTGAAAGCCGCATTGCTCTAAGGTGCGCGGTTCGCGAGAAAAACGTGATAAACCGCGGAAATTATAGTTTCCCACTTTCTGGCCAAACCGTACACGCTACGGGAAAACGGACCTCACCGTTGAATTCAGCACATCCCAATGCATAAGCATGACTACATTAGAACGCCCTATCTCTCAAAAAGTTATAATTATTTTTTCGGTCTAAATTTAGCACTTTTAGATAGAAAAAAATTGAACATTGCAACCGTTGGTGATATAAAGGTTTACCCACTACCAAATGATAGCTCTCGTTGAGTCTATCAAAAATATGTATACTTTTATATGCCTTAGATTTACCATTTTCATGTTAAGTGGTCCATTTCGCTTATTTTCGTGTTATTTGAAAACCCGTAATTTCAGCACAACTCGGTAACCAGTAGAGACAGAGACTTCTCGTATGTAAATTTGTAATCAGCGCACCCATTTTAGTAAGATAGCAAAGGTTTCATGTTGATCCGGGCCCTAGTTTTAGAGATAGGAGTGCTACTTCAAAATTATAGTTTAAAATATGTGATTTCTTACAAAATTTTAGCCAGTCGGCAAAAACTCAACTACCTCCAATCAAATTAAGGTTGTGGTTCTAGATACAATTTTTGACGCTGATAACGTCGGTATAATTAGATTTTACTTATTTGGAACGGTTCGGGAGTTATTACGTTCCCAATTATCAAAAATGATGCTAAAAACACCCATTTTACTATGTTAGAAACTTTGAACGCAAACTGTGTCCGATCTAATCGACCGATGTTGACGATTCAAACGGTATCGGATGGGAAATTGGCCGAGGAATTCATTTCTGAAAGCCGCATTGCTCTAAGGTGCGCGGTTCGCGAGAAAAACGTGATAAACCGCGGAAAGTAAAAAGTTTCCCACTTTCTGGCCAAACCGTACACGCTACGGGAAAACGGACCTCACCGTTGAATTCAGCACATCCCAATGCATAAGCATGACTACATTAGAACGCCCTATCTCTCAAAAAGTTATAATTATTTTTTCGGTCTAAATTTAGCACTTTTAGATAGAAAAAAATTGAACATTGCAACCGTTGGTGATATAAAGGTTTACCCACTACCAAATGATAGCTCTCGTTGAGTCTATCAAAAATATGTATACTTTTATATGCCTAAGATTTACCATTTTCATGTTAAGTGGTCCATTTCGCTTATTTTCGTGTTATTTGAAAAACCGTAATTTCAGCACAACTCGGTAACCAGTGGAGACAGAGACTTCTCGTATGTAAATTTGTAATCAGCGCACCCATTTTAGTAAGATAGCAAAGGTTTCATGTTGATCCGGGCCCTAGTTTTAGAGATAGGAGTGCTACTTCAAAATTATAGTTTAAAATATGTGATTTCTTACAAAATTTTAGCCAGTCGGCAAAAACTCAACTACCTCCAATCAAATTAAGGTTGTGGTTCTAGATACAATTTTTGACGCTGATTACGTCGGTATAATTAGATTTTACTTATTTGGAACGGTTCGGGAGTTATTACGTTCCCAATTATCAAAAATGATGCTAAAAACACCCATTTTACTATGTTAGAAACTTTGAACGCAAACTGTGTCCGATCTAATCGACCGATGTTGACGATTCAAACGGTATCGGATGGGAAATTGGCCGAGGAATTCATTTCTGAAAGCCGCGTTGCTCTAAAGTGCGCGGTTCGCGAGAAAAACTTGATAAACCGCGGAAATTATAGTTTCCCACTTTCTGGCCAAACCGTACACGCTACGGGAAAACGGACCTCACCGTTGAATTCAGCACATCCCAATGCATAAGCATGACTACATTAGAACGCCCTATCTCTCAAAAAGTTATAATTATTTTTTCGGTCTAAATTTAGCACTTTTAGATAGAAAAAAATTGAACATTGCAACCGTTGGTGATATAAAGGTTTACCCACTACCAAATGATAGCTCTCGTTGAGTCTATCAAAAATATGTATACTTTTATATGCCTAAGATTTACCATTTTCATGTTAAGTGGTCCATTTCGCTTATTTTCGTGTTATTTGAAAAACCGTAATTTCAGCACAACTCGGTAACCAGTGGAGACAGAGACTTCTCGTATGTAAATTTGTAATCAGCGCACCCATTTTAGTAAGATAGCAAAGGTTTCATGTTGATCCGGGCCCTAGTTTTAGAGATAGGAGTGCTACTTCAAAATTATAGTTTAAAATATGTGATTTCTTACAAAATTTTAGCCAGTCGGCAAAAACTCAACTACCTCCAATCAAATTAAGGTTGTGGTTCTAGATACAATTTTTGACGCTGATTACGTCGGTATAATTAGATTTTACTTATTTGGAACGGTTCGGGAGTTATTACGTTCCCAATTATCAAAAATGATGCTAAAAACACCCATTTTACTATGTTAGAAACTTTGAACGCAAACTGTGTCCGATCTAATCGACCGATGTTGACGATTCAAACGGTATCGGATGGGAAATTGGCCGAGGAATTCATTTCTGAAAGCCGCGTTGCTCTAAAGTGCGCGGTTCGCGAGAAAAACTTGATAAACCGCGGAAATTATAGTTTCCCACTTTCTGGCCAAACCGTACACGCTACGGGAAAACGGACCTCACCGTTGAATTCAGCACATCCCAATGCATAAGCATGACTACATTAGAACGCCCTATCTCTCAAAAAGTTATAATTATTTTTTCGGTCTAAATTTAGCACTTTTAGATAGAAAAACATTGAACATTGCAACCGTTGGTGATATAAAGGTTTACCCACTACCAAATGATAGCTCTCGTTGAGTCTATCAAAAATATGTATACTTTTATATGCCTAAGATTTACCATTTTCATGTTAAGTGGTCCATTTCGCTTATTTTCGTGTTATTTGAAAAACCGTAATTTCAGCACAACTCGGTAACCAGTAGAGACAGAGACTTCTCGTATGTAAATTTGTAATCAGCGCACCCATTTTAGTAAGATAGCAAAGGTTTCATGTTGATCCGGGCCCTAGTTTTAGAGATAGGAGTGCTACTTCAAAATTATAGTTTAAAATATGTGATTTCTTACAAAATTTTAGCCAGTCGGCAAAAACTAAACTACCTCCAATCAAATTAAGGTTGTGGTTCTAGATACAATTTTTGACGCTGATTACGTCGGTATAATTAGATTTTACTTGTTTGGAACGGTTCGGGAGTTATTACGTTCCCAATTATCAAAAATGATGCTAAAAACACCCATTTTACTATGTTAGAAACTTTGAACGCAAACTGTGTCCGATCTAATCGACCGATGTTGACGGTTAAAACGGTACCGGATGGGAAATTGGCCAAAGAATTCATTTCTGAAAGCCGCATTGCTCTAAGGTGCGCGGTTCGCGAGAAAAACGTGATAAACCGCGGAAATTATAGTTTCCCACTTTCTGGCCAAACCGTACACGCTACGGGAAAACGGACCTCACCGTTGAATTCAGCACATCCCAATGCATAAGCATGACTACATTAGAACGCCCTATCTCTCAAAAAGTTATAATTATTTTTTCGGTCTAAATTTAGCACTTTTAGATAGAAAAAAATTGAACATTGCAACCGTTGGTGATATAAAGGTTTACCCACTACCAAATGATAGCTCTCGTTGAGTCTATCAAAAATATGTATACTTTTATATGCCTAAGATTTACCATTTTCATGTTAAGTGGTCCATTTCGCCTATTTTCGTGTTATTTGAAAAACCGTAATTTCAGCACAACTCGGTAATCAGTAGAGACAGAGACTTCTCGTATGTAAATTTGTAATCAGCGCACCCATTTTAGCAAGATAGGAAAGGTTTCATGTTGATCCGGGCCCTAGTTTTAGAGATAGGAGTGCTACTTCAAAATTATAGTTTAAAATATGTGATTTCTTACAAAATTTTAGCCAGTCGGCAAAAACTCAACTACCTCCAATCAAATTAAGGTTGTGGTTCTAGATACAATTTTTGACGCTGATTACGTCGGTATAATTAGATTTTACTTATTTGGAACGGTTCGGGAGTTATTACGTTCCCAATTATCAAAAATGATGCTAAAAACACCCATTTTACTATGTTAGAAACTTTGAACGCAAACTGTGTCCGATCTAATCGACCGATGTTGACGATTCAAACGGTATCGGATGGGAAATTGGCCGAGGAATTCATTTCTGAAAGCCGCGTTGCTCTAAAGTGCGCGGTTCGCGAGAAAAACTTGATAAACCGCGGAAATTATAGTTTCCCACTTTCTGGCCAAACCGTACACGCTACGGGAAAACGGACCTCACCGTTGAATTCAGCACATCCCAATGCATAAGCATGACTACATTAGAACGCTCTATCTCTCAAAAAGTTAGCAGTAGTATCTGTCATTTAATACGATGACACTGCATACCTCATTAGGAAACCGCGCCACCTCGGCATACAAAATTACCCTAATTAAACGGATTCCACAATTCACCCCCAACCCCCAACAATACACATTCGTATAGAAGATATATTATACGGTATCCCCCTTTAGTTTTCGCGCTCGTAATTTACCGTTTCACGGTTTGCCTGGAGATCGCTTTCAGCGCTAATAAAAGTAATGCGACACAGGCGCCCTCCTGCGGTTAACCGACGCAAAACTGTATTTGTTCGCGGCACGAGCGACGGCAACATTACATTTATCATATCGACGCACAATGGGGAAACGATTCTACGAAAAGGTGTCGTTATGCGCAAATTTTGTGATTAATGTCTCATTCTTCGATGTCTATATACTTCCGATTTTACCCGATAGAGGCGCCCAGTAGTCGACAACACCCCATAGAGGCCGAAATTCTCCGTAATCATAATGATAGGTCGAATGGTACGGGGGTAAATTTGAAGAAGATGGAAAAAATATGTCTGACCTTGGTTTGTTGTCTACGCCATCGGTGATATCTCTCACGGAAAATGGAAATTTTGGCGAATTTGTTGTATATTCTGACTATATAGGTAATTCTAAATTGAATGAGCCCTATTTATCTATGTGCAAAATCGCTTTGTTTAAAAGCTACAGCCTTTACTTTTAAAAAATGATTGATAATGACCCATAAAAATATTATTTGACAATAAAATGTATCAAATAAAATTTGTGGATAGTTTGACTGCAATATTAACCAAAATATCATACAATACGATTGTATGTCAAAGACAAAGAAGATACAAATTTGGAAATACTTTTGAATCTACAGGAGCAAATTATTTGTAAGGTAAAGATTAAAGTCATTTTTATATAGACTGTGGGCAAAAAAAGACGGTACAAATTTTCAATTACATGTATTTCCATTAATAAATATTATTTACTAAATAGTAAATTTAAGTATTTGTTTAAATAACGTTACCTTATGTATGGTATGCAGCATTTTTGGTAATATCGGGAAATTTTTATGCGAAATGTAAGTGTATTTTACAATGAATACGTAATGACATTTGTTTTCTTTTGGTCAAAAAGAATAGTAGAGATTTCATAGCACCATTACAGATGATTCTTGGTTGACATTAGAAATGTCCGTTCTAATGTCAAACGATCGGTTGACGTGGAATTACCATAAAAATTAGTTGAATCAATTATTATAATTGATTATACTAAATTAACTTGATTGGTTGTAGATCGTTGACAAATTTTTGATGTAAAATGTATTTAGCTAAAATCAACCAATTTGACTTTTATTAAACTAAAATTATGACAGCTTGCTTTCAGTTGTTTAACGGGCAGGTACATTTTCAGTAGAAATATTAAAATGATATTGTTTTAAAATTTCATCCTGTAAGTATACAAAAAAAAATCACGGTGCTATAAAATCTCCACTGTTTTTCTTTTTTATTTACTTTATGATTGTGTTTCATTTTTAATATTCTGTTTTATTGTAGTCCTATAATTTAATAAATACTAAATCAATTATACGTAATGAAAAACGACCTAAAAAACTTGTTTAATAATGTTCTGTTTATTCCAAATTGTACAGTTGTTCTCAAACGCAATCAAGATATGGCAATATTTGCAATTTCTATTCTGATGTTTAAAAATCGATTTCAGTAGGTACAAGTACATTTTAGGTATAGGACATTGTACACAAAGTTGATCTAAAATTTGCCATAGAATTGAGAAATATACTCATATGTTAGGGTTGACATTTGAAAAAAAACGACTTTTAGTACTTTTCTCGAATTGAACTATGATCTTATAATTCGAACACCCTGTACAACTTTTAGAAGAGTTCTACCAATGTGTCGATAATACGTTACCTTCACAACCATTTTGCTGGGCACCTTTTTTTCCAACGGTTACGGGGGATAATTTATAACTAATTGAAAGTAACCCATCAGCTGTCATTTTAGGTATATGGAATGTAACATAAAACTGATCTAAAATTTAATAAACATTTCAAGAATGCAATAAAACACAAGGTGTTCCATTTGAAATATAAAAGTTGACATCATTTCCGGTGTAACCGGAAGTAACAGACAAAAAATAAGATAACTTTTGATTGAAACGTTTTGTTATTGCGAATATGGTATGTTTTCAATCTTCACAACTTAGGCAATTCGATTTTCAAAGAAATATTTAAATGATATATAAACTACAAACAGATATGAGCCCAAAAAACTTGCTTTGCATTTTTTCTCTAAAAACTTTCAGTAGACGAAATACTGACATGTTACATTTCTTTTGTTACAGATTGTACACGTAAAGTACTATCAATTTCTGTCCCACATTGGCAGCAATATCAAAAGCAATAATTCTAGCAAAACAATCAAAATATGAATAGTTTTATTGATGTATAACTGGCCCCCGCCATCTGTTAAGCGATTGACAAACAGCTCAACATTTCCAACCGTAGCATTCATGAACGTATCCCAAGTTTCTTGAAGAGTAAACCGGTAAATACCGCATCAATCTTTGTAAACATGACGATCCTACGATTTTTATCAAGGGTTTTCCCGCTTTTGGCTGCTATAGCGTTACCTGCAGGTATGTTTTTATATAATCTACTAAAGATAAAGAACCCTTATCGCAAATCAAAACTAAATCTACTTAATCTCATCAAATAGTTGTTAATTATTGTTAATCTAAACAAATAGTAGTGGCATTGAAACAAACAACGTCACAAAATCAGAAAAATAAATAGACACTAAACAGATGCTTTATGCTTAATTATAATTAAATTCCACTGTTTTAAACCCACAAATTATTACATAACAACTCTTAAACTTGATATATTTTTAGTTGTTTCGCAAGAATCTCCAACTATCTCCTACATTTCGCAACAACAGACTGTTGATTTCGGTCAACAAGCACGATTGCAATGTACCGTCCGAAACGTAGGGGATCGTCTCGTTCTGTGGAAGAAATTGAATCCGAATGGGAACGGACAAGACGTTACACTAACGACTGGCCCTCATATGACCATTAACGACTCGAGATTTTCTCTGAGGTTCGACGAGATCAGGTTGACGTATTCGTTGCAGATCGAAAAGGTGAGGAAGTCAGATGCCGGAACGTACCAGTGTCTGGTGTTGAATACGACATCGAACAGGGTCGAGGCGCGTGTTTCGCTGTCCGTGACCCCCCCGGTGTCCGAGGGACAACGTAAGTTTTATTTGGTAATTTTAACTTGCGTGTACTTTCTTGTTTTTTTTGTGTTGCTTAAATGATTATTTAGTATCGTAGGACTCGAGTTATTTAGAAGGAATATATCTGCGTAACGTAATGTGAGATTGTATTCTTAATTTAAAAATGAGAGCGTTATATGATAAAACTTGATATAAAATGCCAAGAAAAGAAGATTCCAAAATACCAACTTAGAGCGCTTTTAAAATTTTGTTTTTTAAACTATGTTTTCAGCAATACAGATAAAAACTCTACTTTTGAATCAAAATTAAATTTTTAGTTTAAAAGACATTGAAAAAGTCATGTTTAATTATGTCGTAATATTTATTACTATTTTTGACTAAACACAATAAAAATTAAGCATTTCAATTTATGATGATACCTTTTGGGACAGCGTATATATAATTTGAAGATAAAAAAACTTGAAATTCAAATAAAAAAAATAATACTTAAATGTAGGGCATTTTGTACTAATAAGAAAAAATATTTTCTGATAATCACCAATCCTTACAAATTTCTAGAAAAAAATTTTAGAATACAGGCGTGCCACTTTTTCCCTGCAAAATAATTTTTTAGAAAGCAAATGTCGTTACTACGTTAAATGTTCTTAAAAACACCTATATAAATCTTCAACAATAAAAAAAATCCCGAACAAAAGTTTTTTAACGTTAAACAAGCTATTGTCTAACTATATTTTTTGTGTACAGAATGTTCATTGTATGTTATGGAAAATTGGTAAATATTTCTTTTTAAATTAGAACAGCCTGTATATTTAACTTTTTTTTAATTTCAAGATTTTTTGTAGAAATATTTGTTTTCAAAGGCGTCATCATTGAGTTATAAGCAATTAATCGATAATTAACGAATACAAATAAAAAACATCAAGAAAAAATACCGAAACATTGAAATAGAATAAAATTATTTAATTTCCGGTAATTTTGACTAACACAGTATATTATTTATCACTATAATTTCCATCTTTGTCAGAACAGTTGAAGATGGAAAATAAAAAAATAATGATATTTATAATGATACGAAAATAATTAAGAGATTCTACACTTTTATAATCGCAAACAATGTTAGAAATTTTCAGACATTTCCAAATTACAAAGTTTGCTAGTAAAAAATCAATATATTTACTATCATATAGTCTTGTAGTTGTTTTCAGCAATACAGATAAAAACTCTACTTTTGAATCAAAATTCAATTTTTAGTTTAAAAGACATTGAAAAAGTCATGTTTAATTATGTCGTAATATTTATTACTATTTTTGACTAAACACAATAAAAATTAAGCATTTCAATTTATGATGATACCTTTTGGGACAGCGTATATATAATTTGAAGATAAAAAAACTTGAAATTCAAATAAAAAAAATAATACTTAAATGTAGGGCATTTTGTACTAATAAGAAAAAAATATTTTCTGATAATCACCAATCCTTACAAATTTCTAGAAACAAATTTTAGAATACAGGCGTGCCACTTTTTCCCTGCAAAATAATTTTTTAGAAAGCAAATGTCGTTACGATAAAAATGTTTTATAGGAACTTATTTGTGTTTTAATACAGTGATAAGTTAATAGCTGTTTGAAACATTAACAAAACAAAGAAAAATAAAAATAAAACAAATATGAAACAATGCAAAACTAAAAAATCTGATGTGGTCAGGCACATGACTTTATCATACGATGTATAAAATTAATAGTTTAGCTGCATGAGATTCTATGTGATCGAAATCAGTCGTGTCTGCATTAAAATAAAACTAGTTAGCCAGGATTTCACAGATATTTTAATTCTATTGTCTAATCAAGTCTATCTAATCAAGTAGTTGTTAATTATTGTTAATGTAATCAAATAGTTGTGGCATTGAAACAAAAAACATCACAAACAAAAACCAGTAAACGCAGTAAAAACACATAAAGATGCTTTTGCTTAACTATTATCAAATTCTACCACTTTAAACCTCCAAATGAACAAATAACAACCTATAAACCTGATTTATTTCTAGTTGATTCGCAAGAATCTCCAACAATCGCCTACGTTTCGCAAGACCAGATTGTTAATATCGGTCGACGAGCAAAGTTGCATTGTATCGTCGAAAACATAGGGGATCATTCCGTTCTGTGGATGAAATTGAATGCGAATGGGAATGGACAAGACGTTCCGCTGACGACCGGTGCTTATATGGTCATTCACGACTCGAGATTTTCTTTGACGGTCAACGAAAGTTTGACGACGTATACTTTGCAGATCGAGGATGTAAAGGAGTCAGATGCCGGAACGTACCAGTGTCTGCTGTTGATTACGATATCGAACAGGGTCACGGCACCAGTCAGGCTGTCCGTCAGGGGGCCCCAGGATATTTCGAACTCGATAACAGACCCGGAAGTAATCGTTAATTAACTCGGAGACGACAGTTATAATTTAGTTTTTAATGTGCTTATTTTGCTTCTTGAAATGGGAAATGCGCTTTGTATATTACTAATTAAGTACTAAAAATTAAGTTACTAATCTTCAAATACTCAGGTACAAACAATAAAATGTTATACATCAATAAAACTACTCCACTTAACCCGTTCCAAGTAAAAAAAATTGCCCAGTTTTTTAGGCTAAAACGTTGTGTCGGAACTGTATTTTTTCGTAAAATGCAAAATTCTGTATAAATGAAAATAATTTTCCGATGTAGAAAAAATGATGGAAAATTCTTAAAAACACCTATATAAATCTTCAACAATAAAAAAATCTCGAGCAAAAGTTTTTTAAATTTAAACAAGCTATTGTCTAACTATATTTTTTGTGTACAGAATGTTCATTTTATATTATGGAAAATTGGTAAATATTTCTTTTTAAAATAGAATAGCCTGTATATTTAAATATTTTTAATTACAAGATTTTTTTGTAGAAATATTTGTTTTCAAAGGCGTCATCATTGAGTTATAAGCAATTAATCGATAATTAACGAATACAAATAAAAAACATCAAGAAAAAATACCGAAACATTGAAATAGAATAAAATTATTTAATTTCCGGTAATTTTGACTAACACAGTATATTATTTATCACTATAATTTCCATCTTTGTCAGAACAGTTGAAGATGGAAAATAAAAAAATAATGATATTTATAATGATACGAAAATAATTAAGAGATTCTACACTTTTATAATCGCAAACAATGTTAGAAATTTTCAGACATTTCCAAATTACAAAGTTTGCTAGTAAAAAATCAATATATTTACTATCATATAGTCTTGTAGTTGTTTTCAGCAATACAGATAAAAACTCTACTTTTGAATCAAAATTCAATTTTTAGTTTAAAAGACATTGAAAAAGTCATGTTTAATTATGTCGTAATATTTATTACTATTTTTGACTAAACACAATAAAAATTAAGCATTTCAATTTATGATGATACCTTTTGGGACAGCGTATATATAATTTGAAGATAAAAAAACTTGAAATTCAAATAAAAAAATTAATACTTAAATGTAGGGCATTTTGTACTAATAAGAAAAAAATATTTTCTGATAATCACCAATCCTTACAAATTTCTAGAAACAAGTTTTAGAATACAGGCGTGCCACTTTTTCCCTGCAAAATAATTTTTTAGAAAGCAAATGTCGTTACGATAAAAATGTTTTATAGGAACTTATTTGTGTTTTAATACAGTGATAAGTTAATAGCTGTTTGAAACATTAACAAAACAAATAAAAATAAAAATAAAACAAATATGAAACAATGCAAAACTAAAAAATCTGATGTGGTCAGGCACATGACTTTATCATACGATGTATAAAATTAGTAGTTTAGCTGCATGAGATTCTATGTGATCGAAATCAGTCGTGTCTGCATTAAAATAAAACTAGTTAGCCAGGATTTCACAGATATTTTAATTCTATTGTCTAATCAAGTCTATCTAATCAAGTAGTTGTTAATTATTGTTAATGTAATCAAATAGTTGTGGCATTGAAACAAAAAACATCACAAACAAAAACCAGTAAACGCAATAAAAACACATAAAGATGCTTTTGCTTAACTATTATCAAATTCTACCACTTTAAACCTCCAAATGAACAAATAACAACCTATAAACCTGATTTATTTCTAGTTGTTTCGCAAGAATCTCCAACAATCGCCTACGTTTCGGAAGACCAGATTGTTAATATCGGTCGACGAGCAAAGTTGCATTGTATCGTCGAAAACATAGGGGATCATTCCGTTCTGTGGATGAAATTGAATGCGAATGGGAATGGACAAGACGTTCCGCTGACGACCGGTGCTTATATGGTCATTCACGACTCGAGATTTTCTTTGACGGTCAACGAAAGTTTGACGACGTATACTTTGCAGATCGAGGATGTAAAGGAGTCAGATGCCGGAACGTACCAGTGTCTGCTGTTGATTACGATATCGAACAGGGTCACGGCACCAGTCAGGTTGTCTGTCAGGGGGCCCCAGGATATTTCGAACTCGATAACAGACCCGGAAGTAATCGTTAATTAACTCGGAGACGACAGTTATAATTTAGTTTTTAATGTGCTTATTTTGCTTCTTGAAATGGGAAATGCGCTTTGTATATTACTAATTAAGTACTAAAAATTAAGTTACTAATCTTCAAATACTCAGGTACAAACAATAAAATGTTATACATCGATAAAACTACTCCACTTAACCCGCTCCAAGTAAAAAAAAAATTGCCCAGTTTTTTAGGCTAAAACGTTGTGTCGGAACTGTATTTTTTCGTTACGTTAAAATGCAAAATCCTGTATAAATGAAAATAATTTTCCGATGTAGAAAAAATGATGGAAAATTCTTAAAAACACCTATATAAATCTTCAACAATAAAAAAATCTCGAACAAAAGTTATTTAAATTTAAACAAGCTATTGTCTAACCATATTTTTTGTGTACAGAATGTTCATTGTATGTTATGGAAAATTGGTAAATAATTCTTTTTAAATTAGAACAGCCTGTATATTTAAATTTTTTTAATCTCAAGATTTTTTGTAGAAATATTTGTTTTTAAAATACGTCATCTTTGAGTTATAAGCAATTAATCGATAATTAACGAATACAAATAAAAACATCAAGAAAAAATACTGGAACATTGAAATAGATTTAAATTATTTAATTTCCGGTAAATTTGACTAACCCAGTACATATATTATTTATCACTATAATTTCCATCTTTGTCAGAACAGTTGATGATGAAAAATAAAAAAATAATGGTGTTTATAATAATAAGAAAATAATGAAGAGATTCTACATTTATATAATCGCAAACAATGTTTAGACATTTTCAGATATTTCCAAATTACAAAGTTTGCTAGTAAAAATGAATAGATTTACTACCATATAGCCTTGTAGTAAAGCACAAAGAACAAGAGAAGAGTTTAATTCTTTAGTATCATACAGCTAAACTATTCATTTTACCAAAAAATGTCATAGACATAAATTATTCAGAATTTTCTCTACTTTAATATAATAATTAACTATTTTGACGAAATTACAGAAATGGCGGCTCATTTGCGAAATCATTGAAAAATGCTAAGAGTAAACATCCAGTTCCTTTGGACCGTTTTAAACAAAAAGCTTTTCCGCTCTATGTTTGGTAGTAAAACTTCTAAATATTAAGTTTCATGCCGATACCTCGTAAGCAGTTTTTCCGGAATCGTCGCCACAAACAACGACATTCACAGACATAGACACACACATACACAAACATATTTATCAAAAGGAATATCTAAAAATGTTTTTATCGATAATTTGGCCTGCCATCTGTTATTGAGGAGACAAACAACCAAATTACCAAGACAGGATATGTAAAGTAACAATTTACACACAAAACGAACACACAGTATATCACCAGAAAAACCGTAAACAACCCAACATCAAACGAGAAGACAACCAACGACAACAAAACACCACCACTAAAAAACAAAAAAACACACACAACACCACAAAACAAAACACATTTCTACCAACAAACTAATCACTCGAATTACCAAGTAAAATAAACCGAAGAATTACTCATATTGCAATTAACCGATACACATTACGCATCAAATTCATAATTTAAAACGATGACTCACAACAGCCAATCCCATTCATGCGAAAACGTAGCATTCCTGAACGTAGCCCAAGCCTCTTGAAGAGAAATGCGGTACACCTGCAACAAACCTCAAGGTGTGGCGTCAAATATTAGTAAACATGGCGATCCAGCGATTTTTATCGACGATTTTCCCGCTCTTAGTAGCTATTGCGATACCTACAGGTAAGTTTGATATAATCTATTAAAGATAAATAATCCTTATCACAAATAAACAGTATAATCTAATCTGAATCTTGTGGCATTTAAACCAACCAAACAAAAAACGTCACAAACCTACCTAGGTCAGAAAACAAAACAAACACACAGAAAACATGCCTTTTCTCTAATTATTATTAAATCCCACCAGTTTAAACCCCTAAATTATTAAATACCAACCCTTAAACCTGCTCTATTTTTAGTCATTTCGCAAAGATCTCCAACAATCTCCTACATATCGCAAGAACAGATCGTAGATATTGGTGGTACGGCACAGTTGCAATGTTCCGTTCAGTACATAAGGAATTACCCGGTGCTCTGGCTAAAATTGGATCAGAATGGGAATGGACAGGGTGTTCCGATATCGACCGGCAGTCAATTGATCATTCACGACTCGAGATTCTCGTTGAGGCACGATCAGGACAGTTCGACGTATACGTTGCAGATCAAAGACATACAGGAGACTGACGCGGGGATGTACCAGTGTCAGGTGTTGATTTCGATATCGAACAAGATCACGGCGCCCGTTTCGCTGTCCGTAAGGAGGCCGCCGGTTATCTCGGACAACTCGACGCGGTCGATTATCGTGTCGGAGGGACAACGTAAGTGTTATTCGGTAATTTTGACTTGCGTGTAGTTTCTTGTGTTTTTTTTTGTTGGTTAAATGATTATTTAGTATCAAAGGACTCGAGTTATTTAGAAGGAATATATCTGTGTAACGTAATGTGAGATTATATTCTTATTTTTAAAAAGAGAGAACTTTGTGTTATAAAACTTGATACAACGATTATATGTTGTTTGAAACAATTCTAAATAATTAAATTGTCAGACAGGAGCAAAATAGCAAAAAAAGAAGACTCTAAAATATCAACTTAGAGCACTTTTAAAGCTTTGGTTTTTAAACTTTGTTTTCAGCAATACAGATAAAAATTCTACGTTTGGATCAAAATTCAATTTTTAGTTTAAAAGACTTATTGAAAAAGTCATGTTTTTATTAATGTCATAGTATTTATTACTATTTTTGACTCAACATAACAAAAATGAAGCCTTTTCAATTTATGGCGATACCTTTTGGGACAGCCTGTATATAAATTGAAGATTAAAAATACTTGAAATTCAAATTAAAAAATAAATACTTAAATGTAGGGCATTTTCTACTAATAAGAAAAAATATTTCCTGATAATCACCAATCCTCGGAAATTTTTAGAAAAAAATTGTAAAATACAGGCCTCCCACTTTTTCCCCGCAAAATTGTTTTTCAATACATTAATAAGTTGATAGGAGTTTGAAACATTAACAAAACAAAGAAAATAAAACTAAAACACATATGAAATAATGCAAAACTAAAAAATCTGATGTGGCCAGGCACATGACTTTATCATACAGTATATAAAATTAATAGTTTAGCTGCATGAGATTCTATTTGATCGAGATCGGTAGTGTCTGCATTAAAATAAAACCAGGATTTCACAGATATTTTAATTCTATTGACAGTAGGTATTGTCAAAACATCAGCGTAATGCAGACATGACCAATCTCAATCAAATACAATTTGCTCATGCAGCTAAACGATCAATTTTACCAAAAAATGTCATAGACATAAATTATACAAAATTTCCTCTACTTTAATTTATTATTTAACTATTTTGACGAAATTACAGAAATGGCGGCTCATCTGCAAAATCCTTGAAAAATGCCTAGAGTGAGAGAGATTACAATACTTTGTCATATGTACTATGTATGATAAAGTAAAAAGCAGCGCAATAAATACCATTTACAACAATAAAAAGCTAATTGTAAAAATGTTAAAATAATTTGAATTAACAAATGAACAAAAAAACAAATGTTTTTTTTTCTCAGTGACCTTCTCAAAATATGGGTTATTTAACTCAAAGTTATTCATAATATTAAGTTTAAAATGGTCAATCTTACCCCATTTGACGGTAGCTTAAAAAAGCCTCAAAATAAACATGATACGGAACTTTTTAGAAGATTACGATAGCTTTCTTGTCGCTGAACAGAAATCCGAACGCAAAAGTCGCATATCAGGTCAGGTTTTTTCGTGTTTTAGTTTGTTGTGGTCGGAAAAGGTGTCTGTATTCAACTATTATCGATAATTACATTAAGCTATCCGAATAATTTAATAATTAACTAATCTCAGTCTCACCTTATATTATGTTGTTGTCTTTCTTTTAACCCTTTTATTTTCATTTAATACTATTCTCACAATCTTTTAATACTACAAAGAATTAATTATATAAAAAAATGCATTTTTAATTAAAAAACATTCTCACTAACATCTCATCTTTCACAGCCGTCGAACTTCTCTGCTACGCAACGGGATACCCAGCCCCGAAGATATCGTGGCGACGAGAGAACAACGCGATCCTCCCGACCGGGGGCTCCATTTACCGCGGGAACGCTCTGAAAATCAAGCGTGTCCGCAAAGAGGACCGCGGAACTTATTATTGCGTCGCCGAAAACCAGGTTGGAAAGGGCACGAGACGCAACATTAACGTAGAAGTGGAGTTCCCGCCCGTCGTGAGCGTTCCGCGCCCCCGCGTGGGGCAAGCGCTGCAGTACGACATGGACATGGAGTGCCACATCGAAGCGTACCCCCTGCCCGCGATAACTTGGTTAAAGGAGGGCGTGGCTTTGTCTTCGAACCAGCACTATAGTATTTCGACTTTCGGTAACGCCGAAGAGTTTACCGATAGTACTTTGCGGGCGATTACGATCGAAAAGAAGCAGTACGGGAAGTACGTGTGCAAAGCGGCGAATAAGCTCGGGCAGTCGGAGGCGGAAGTCGAATTGTTCGGTGAGTTTTTAAATTTTAAAAGGAAACTAAAGAAATAAATAAATATGTGGTTTGAAATTTTTGTGTAATGATGTGTGTTGGGTGTTTTTACTTTATTTATTGTTGTTGTCGTTGAAGAAGATTTGAGATTGATGCGTGCGAAGCATGGGAATTTGTTTCTTGCGATAGTTTGTATACGACAAAGAAATTGAGTTATAACTTAAAATTAATGCAGTTGAACTTTTATTTTGTTCTAAAATCTCATAATTATTCGATGAATAAGCTTAATTTTAATTCAAATTGGTTCCTTATTGCATTTTGAGTCAACTATTGTCCGTTTCGTTATTTTTAAACTGTGCTGTTTATCCGCGTTAAACATTTACGAGAAATAGCACCAAAGAAACAAGCCTGAGACTAATTCTTTAAACAATAAATTGCAAATATGAAACAGGTAACAGACAATAGTACCGACCCAACCCAAAAAATTTTTAGATACCGTCAATACTATATATAACGGAAGAAAATTGTAAATTTTTATATGAGAAATGAGAATGCAACCAAATAATCAAGTACCGATGAACATTAACACTAGACAAAAAAATCTGATGTGGCCAGCCACCTGACTTTATCATACTATATATAAAATTAATAGTTTAGCTGCATGAGATTCTATTTCATCAAGATCAGTCGTGTCTGCACTGAAATAAAACTAGTTAGCCAGGATTTGACAGATATTTTGATTCTATCGACAGTAGGGATTGTCAACACATCAACATTTGACGCTACGTATTTTCATTAGAATGAAAACATCTGTCAAATCATGGCGAACTAGTTTTATATTAATGCAAAAACAACCGATCACAATGAAATACAATCTGCTCATGCAGCTAAACAATGGATTTTACCACAAAATGTCATAGACATGAATTATACAAAATTTCCTCTACTTTAATTTATTTTTTAAGTATATATACAGGTTTCATATGGATTTATTTGTTTCATCAATTTATCAAGTATCTAATTATCTTAAAACTTTTAATAAATTACTGACAAATTTGCAGTAGATATACATAGGCTCTTGGTTAAAATAGATTTTGGCTGTTGTTTTATTCAAATCATTTGATATGAATGTTTGTTGTGATTCTTGGTCGATTGACGTGCGTTATCAACGATTTATTTTATCCATAGCATGAGTAGCTTTGCTAATTTAGTTGTTCTGTAGAAACCATCATCCCCGTGTGCCCCCCTGCTTGCGGACAGTCGTACACCCAAACCGGAGGCGCAGCAACAATCTCATCGAGCACGGTAGCATTATTTACCGTAATGTTCGTATATGTGATCAGGTAAGATTCCTCTTTCAAATATTTTCCCGTAATTTCGAATTTTTCGAACAATTTTTCAATAATTTTTTCCGTTTTCTAGAAATACCCGTCCCAAATATTAACTACGAAGGAATGATCTGGCCCAGCACGGCCAACACGATGACGCAAAATCCCAATCTAGCACTAGCCGCAGCTGTAGCTAACCTCATTCTCGTACGCGGAGAGTTTTACCTCTACGATTGAAACCAGCACACGCTGTGATATTTCTTTATGGCAGGTTATCTTTATTTTGCGTCAAAATATTCCGATATTACAAATAACGGTCACACAAATCATTTCCGAGAACGACGATATTATTATTATTAGCAATAAGTAAAAAATTAGGTTAGTTTTGTACATACGACGCCTTTTTCTAAAGAATTTTTTTACGTATACGTTTGCTTGTATTGTAAGACGATTTTATACAACGAACTGTAATTTTTTAATGTATATTTAAGTATTAATAAAGATAAGTTAGGAAAACAGTGCTGTTTTTTTTTTAAACAGACGTGGGCTAAAATAAGTCGAATACAACACAAAAAAGTTAGGTTAACTACATAAGTGACAGCCGCCTACCGGCCAACTACGCAAGTTACGCCGTCCGGTAAGCAAAAATCAAATTTATAACCCCAAAAATTAATGATCACACGAATACAACTTAAATTACCCAAACATCAATAAATTTAAACCTCTATTTAACCTAAATAAACATCAATAGTCACAAATTTAGTGACTAAACTACTAACGAACAAACCCTGTCTGTCTGTTAGTAGGAAAATGGCGGTCGGTTAAAGCAAGTTTCAAACGCAAATATTTCGATAAATAAAGTAAAAATCATGGAAATCGCTTACGTTGAACATGTCCAAACATCTTGTTGTATCTTTGCGCATATTCCCAACAGTTGTCACAAAGTTTTTCGCACAGAAATCACCAAAACACAAAGGATCGTCAAAACCGCGAACGCACATCGGGACGTTTTGATGTAAACTACCGCGGTAGTCAAAAGGGGGCTTGCATCCCATGTTACGTATAAAATTCAAAATTCAGCTGCCAAAGATAGATTTCCCGGTGTGTTAAATACGGAATTTGATTATTCGCCCGCGTTTTCGACTCGATTTGTCGGGATATAACCAAAAATTCATTGTCATAGTTTGAAATGTTTGATCTGTATGGCGGTTGACAACTTCATTCCAGCTGTCATGGCGTTTTCATTGAGTTGTGTTATTATAAACGCGTTTTATGACGTAAATTATTCAAGAAAACGAACAATTTGTGTATTATTGTACATACAATTCAGATATATCTTACTTTTGTTCAAATCTGCAGTGCAATAAAGGGTTAAACTTGAGATAAGTGACCAGTTTTGGATTATTCGGCATGAATGTTGGAATGGAGTGATTGCGAGGGTTGTTGATATACAGGAAGATTCATAATTTAATGTTGTATTTTACACATCGGGATAAATAAATAAATACAAGACAACCTAATTATTGTTTATTAAAACCGTTGCCGATATAATACAATAAATTATTACCCTGTATACTCAAGTACGTACAATTTCGCCTATATTATTAATTTATTATTACTAACAGGAAGCTTTTGGTTTATTCCGACTGGCTGACATTGCTAAACTCACAACGAACTAAAAAAAAAACACAAAAACTTCCATTCAAAGTCTAAAATTCAACGAATTTTGTATATATACACTCAGACTTATATAACACAAGATATCTATAAAATATTTACACATTCAATGACACATAAACCAATATGGCGTCTGACATAATTTCTAGGTTATGTTGAGACTTTGACGTTTCATATTTTGATTGATTGTTATTTACAAATCGCGCCTTATTGTTTCATGATTGTTTCTCAGTATTTCTAGATGGTATATGTGGGTTATTTTATGCCCCTTTAAAGGAATATGGGGTGGATTTAGCATCCCCTACTATGTCGATGTCGCTGTCACAATCGCTGACGTCAGATGTGGATTGTGAAGATGGCGACCGAGCAAAATTGACAGAAGCCTGCTCATTTTGCGTGCGACTTGAAAAATCGACTGGTGTTTCTGTAAAGAAAAATGTAAGATATTATATAATTGGAGTTTTTTTTTTCTTAAAAAATTAGTCCTAGCCATTGAAATGTTGGTAATTTCACATCACAGACTACTAATAATTGAGAATCACTTTAACACTTTGTTCGTAGTGAAAGTTAAAATAGCCAAGGGTTCCTTATTAAGTTAGCTTGACCTTAAGATGAATGTCTTTCTGGTCCTAAGTGTAATTTTGAGAGAGTGCTGGTAAGTTCGTTAGAAAGGGTAAGTAAGGGTAAAATGGGTATCACTAAATTACTCTATTTTAGAGAATATTATAGGCTGTCCCACCTTTTCCCTGCAAAACTCTTTTCCGGAGAGTAAATGTAACATTGGGCAAAAAGTTTTATATCGACTTATTAGTTTTCTTTATTGGTAAAAAAAAGGTACAGCTGTTTGAAGTAATAAGTAATAACACAACAGAATTTTAAACGGCTGTAGTTTAAATATAACATACGCCTTTCTATCACTTAAGGTGACCAACATTCTGGAGTAAGATATTGGAGTATATAGCCTGAATCTTATTTCCTGTGACATGTAATGCTCCCTGAAAACAAATCTGAAGTCAAATATTCAAAATTCAAAATAGCGGTCGAATATGTCAAAAAAGGCGACCAAAACTGTAAAAACTCGCCATTACAATAATCTCATTTCATGTGATATTTTGAACTGATTCCAAATCTAAGCCGTATTGTCTAAGCTATATACCTAATAGGGTGGTCAAAACTGTACAACCAATGCAGAATTCGCATAAAGTCAAATGTAAAAACTCATAAAACTTGTTTCCTGTCTTTTCCTGTCTTTATAATTGACGAATCCTATATGCAATGGCGACCAAAAAAGTCAATCCATATTTCGTTGATGCCAGTGAACTGTATATACTACGTATAACTGGAACGGACCCGCGCTTTATATTGGCTGGCGAGAAGTGTTGCAGACTTGCAGGCGCAAGCAAAAGAGACAGAGCGATACCGTGGGCAATGTGTCACTGTCTGACTACTGTACACAGAGAGAAATTTTTGTTTGATTCAAATAAATATGCATTGACTCAAAGAAATTTGTTGTTTCAATAGAGGCAAAGAAACATTTATTTGCGGGTAAAAACGCATTTATTTGAAATATTTGTTTGGTAGAAAGAACATTGATTTGCGTCAAACAACTTATGTTTCCAGTTAAAAAGTTTGCAATTTGTGTATTATAAGAAATGAGATTTATTTACTTCAAATAATTATGATTGTGTTGAGTGAAAGAATTACATTTTTTTAAATTAACAAAATTGTTGGTCGAGTTAAAATGCTTAAAATTATTAATTTGTTGAAGGAATTAATAGACAAGAATTTTTCGGAAGACTCGCCATGTGTCACCTCCTTTTTGGGATGTCGCACATCCTCGACCAGTGCTTGGTCTTCCCAACCCAACATATAGTCAAGGTTAAGTTAGTAAAGTGTACTCTGATTTGTAATCGCAACTTGAACCTGCAGGCACTGTACTCTATAAGTTCTATACTGTCGATCACGCGGCTTTATACTCTCGATATGTACGAAGTGCGAGGAGAGAGTTTACAGCGCCATCTAACAATACAGTTGGATGACATTAAAAATATATTTATTTGAATCAAAATATGATTTCTTTGGTGGAAGGAAACCTATTTTAAAGCCAAAACAAAAATATTACTTTGAAGGAAATAAATATCTTCTTGTGTAAAAATATATTTATTTTAATCAAAATATGATTTCTTTGGCGGAAGTAAACCTATTTTTAAGCCAAAGACAAAATATTACTTTAAGCGAAATAAATCTCTCCTTATATACAAATTTATATGTTAGAATCAAAATTATATTTCATTGGTGTAAATAAACGTTTTTTTTTAAATCAAAACTAAAATATTACTTTAAAGGAAAGTAATTTTTGTTTGTATCCATATATATTTATTCCACTTAAATAAATATTTCAAATAAATTAATCTCTGCAAGCAAATAAACTAGAGTATTCAATGAAGTAAATATTGTTGGCGTCAAAGAAATATGTTTTGACCCAAAAGAATAAATTCAAACAAATACTTTTCTTTGAAACAAGAAATCTTTTCTCTCTGTGTAGGTAGATAGCGGAAGGCAATAGTGTTTCCCTTTTTCATTTTATTCCAGCTGAACTCATTGTCCTAGAAACCTCAAAATGGTCTCATAGTAAACCTAAATCTCTGTATTTTTACGAGAAATTGCAAAAATTTGTTCCCAAATGTTTTTGACGCATTTACAGCGATTCTTTAAATGGGGTGTGAACGGCTTCATAAAAAACGTAAAAAACGCAATAACTTGACAAGATATGCAGCTTTTGAAAACGCCTATTCGTTTACCAAATGTTTCAAATTAAAGAATAATTACTAATATATAATTTGAGAGTACCATCGCGAGCATAAAAAACGGGGACAGCAAAGTGAAATTGGGCACTTATATTCTCAACAATTTTAGTTGTGTAAAATTTACTTTGACAGTATTTGTTAACCTATGATGTCTAAACTCTGACAGTATTTGTCAACCTACAATTTTGTTCCGGTTCTATCAATTTTATTCTTCGCGGTATTCTTGCCGACACTTAATACAATAACAATTTCTCGAATGCTGATTTTATCATGTAGTCGAGTTTTAATTTGCCTTCTAAAATTCATTCAATTGCGAAATTTTTATTTATTACGTCAAAATTCAAGATGACGTTAATGTGACATGCCAAGCGTACTGACATCGCATTAGGAAGCCCAGTTTAATCAGTGCAAGTCAAACACTTTTCAACAAACTCGGTTGCAAGTTGATCGCAAGTTAAGGGTTGTTGCGTTTCTCCGTCGGCGACATTTATGGCAAGCGGGGTTGCCAACCTACCGGCGGAAAACGGCAAATTCAGTTACCAGTGTTTCTAATTGGTCGATATTAAGATCTTAGCTGGCTTCTTGTGTTGTAATTTAGTTCATTAAGTTCTGAACTCGGTACCTAATTGATGTTTAAGAAGTTCGCCCGGCACCCCCAGAACCGGTACGAACTGCTAGGGCGGGGGTGAAGCGTGCGGGGTGCCTCAGGGTTCAGCAGCCATCCCACTTCCTTATTGTTCTCGAGTTTGATCAAATTACCCTCGTCCCGAAACAGCCGAAATACGATTTTCGACCGGACGATTCGCAAGCTGTTAAAAGTTTTTAGGGGTTGCCAAATCCTAAACGGTTGGAAAATTTGTTAATAATTGCTTTTTATCTGTACTATTCGGATACCGTGATTATTTCGACCAGTTTTCATTGGTTACTGTAGGTACTGTAATGGAAATGCTAAGAGAGCAGAACAATTTGACCTTTTGACATTCTTATAGTTTATGAAGAGCGGAATCGAATGGTGTTGGTTTTATTAAGATTAAACTTCTATCCAATCATATTTTCTGCGATTTAGTTGCAATATTTGATAATCCGAACAATTTGATAATCCGAATGACCTTCGGTCCCAATTAGTTCGGATTATCGACGCTCTACTGTACTTCGCACCTTTTTGCACTGCTCAGCTGTTTATCTCAAATAAAATTCTTATAAAAAATTAACAATGTTTACTCCAGAATATTACAAAGTAATAAATATTCTTCAATATTAGTTGGCAATCAGACCAAATCTAAAATTTCAGAATAAAAGCTCTTAGATTCTGTAGAGGATGTAGAGGATGGGTTGGTCGGTAACATTTTATGGCCCGCTCGATCACCCGATCTCAATCCCTTAGATTTTTGTTTGGAGGAAAACAAAGAAAAACTTCATTTTAGCACAACAAAAAAACGGAAGCTGGTGTACCACCTAGGATAATTCATCCTCGTTTTGTGTAGGCAAAACTTCCTACAAGATAACCAGCTAAAAAAAACTATGCCTTAAAAAGGCGGAAACGCGTATTGTTTTTTTTGTGTGGAATAGCGCCATCTACACTGATAACAGCGCCATCTACAGCGATAACAGCGCTCCCTCGTATACCCCCGAGACACCATTAAAATGGTATTAGGACTCGCCTAGGGCGGCGAGTGTTGACACACCCTTGACGAATTAATAGACAATTACTTCAATTGATACGCGAATCAACGGGCAACGGACGCACACGGATTATGCCCAATTTACCTTATTTAACCGTCCGGTAAAACCCCTAAATACGCCGTCCGTTTCAAGGTATCGGGTTTCAATTAAAATAAAATACCGCCGGATTTATTTCTCTTAAAAACCTAGAAGAAATATTTTGCACGAAAGTTAAACAGAAAACGCTAAAAACTCACTGAGCAACGTTTGAGAACGGATTTGAAGTAAGTACAAAAAATCAGAGAACATAAAACAACATCATGAGACTGCAGAAAAAAAAAACATTTAAAACATATTTTTATTATTGACAGTATGTATTGTCAAAACATCAGCGTTTGACACTACCTACTGACATTAGAATGAAACTATTTGTGAAAACTTGGCTAACTAAGATGCAGACACGACCGATCTCAATCAAATACAATTTGCAGTTGCAGCTAAACTATTAATTTTACAAAAAATGTCGTAGACATAAATTATTCAGAATTTCCTCTACTTTAATTTATTATTTAACTATTTTGACGAAATTACAGAAATGGCAGCTCATTTCCAAAATTGTTAAATAATGCTAAGAGTAAACATCCAGTTCCTTTGGGCCCTTTTGAACCAAAAGCTTTTCAGCTCTAAGTTTGGTCATGAAACTTCTAAATATGAACTTTCGTCCCGATACCTTTAGGAGTTTCCCGGGAATCGTCGCCACAAAAATCGGGTAAATTTTTTTGTACCTTGGTCAAAAATGATCAGGGGACCCAAAAAGACCTATTTCCGCTAAAATCTCATTTTCTTTTCGGCACGATTACTACAATACTTTAACATACTGCGTATGATAAAGTAAAAAATCTGATGTAGCCAGGCACATGACTTTATCATACCATATATTAATAGTTTAACTGGATGAGATTCTATTTGATCGACATCGGCCACGTCTGCATTAAAATAAAACTACTAGAACTAGACAGACATTTTCATTATATTTACAGTATGTAATGTCAAAACATCAGCATTTGACACTACCTACTATCATTAGAATCACAATATCTGACAAATCCTGGCTAACTAGTTTTAATACTAGTATTTTAATGCAGTACGAGCGATCCCGATGAATTAGAATTTGCTCATGCGGCTAAAATATTTATTTTACCAAAAAATTTCATAGTCATAAATTATTCTGAATTTCCTGAAATAGCGGCTTATTTGAAAAAGTTTTCAAAAATGCTAAGACTAAACCTGCTGGTCATACATATGATAAACTAAAAAGGTTATTGGTTCTGATGATTACTATATATTATATTGGCTTCTAGCATACTATATTTTTGGGTTTTACCCCGTATTCAGTGCTAACTACAAAAGTTCATAAAGAATTATGCTGAATATTCCAAATAAGTTTTAATGTTTTTAATGTTTTAATGTAATGTCTTACAATCTTTCTTGTATTTATTCGCGAAAACATAAGAACATGGCTCTCCGAAATCGAAATACACATTGACACCAAGATGTTTTAATATTGTTGCACTGTACGTGCGCGCCTGTTTTTCCTCTTCATCGCATTCTCCATGCATTTGCGTGTTGAACTGACGTTTCGTAACCGCTGGCGTTCTGAATACTGTCAAAAATTTCAAAATATCCTGGCTACCTGCTATTAATGCAGCCACGATTTCGATCAAATAGAATTTGCTCCTGCAGCTAAACTATTAATTTTACCAAAAAATGTTATAAACATAAATTATACAAAATGCCCTCTACTTTAATTTATTATTTATCTATTTTGACAAAATTACAGAAATGGCGGCTCAATTGCAAAATCGTTGAAAAATGCTAAGAGTAAATAGCCAGTTCCTTTGGACCCTTTTGAATCAAAAGCTTTTCAGCTCTAAGTTTAGTCATGAAACTTCTAAGTATGAACTTTCGTCCTGATACCTTTAGTAGTTTCTCCGGAATCGTCGTCACAAAAATCGTTTACACACACACAGACATTTTTTGTACCTTGGACAAAAATGTTCAGGGGACCCATAAAGACCTATTTCCGCTAAAATCTTATTTTTCTTTCGGTACGATTACAATACATACATACTTACATACTTGCGTATGATAAAGTAAAAATCTGATGTGGCCAAGCACATGACTTTATCATACTATATCTAAAATTAATAGTTTAGCTGCATGAGATTCTATTTGATCGAGATCGATAGTGTCTGATAGTGTAAAATAAAACAAATAGCCAGGATTAGACAGATATTTTGATTGATAATAGACAGTAGGTCATAATTTACATCAAAGACATGCTGTCCATTTAACGCTTTCAAAAGTCACTTTATAATGCAGGCAAATTGTGTTTTTACCAAGAACGTTTAGTTTTTATGTCTTCCATTCTTTGTTTTTTGGGGTGCTGAAGCCAAATCTGAGGTTTGCTCACAAAACTTCGTGACGCAACATTAAAAAAAAAATGGTTACAAACCTCATTTATGCGTTTTTTTGCTTATAACTAAAAAACTATTAACTTACTACTATAGATATCTCAGAGTAAATCTTACTCTTTGATTTTAACAAAGATATTCCCGAATTTTTAGCTGACAAACGCTTAGCAACTTCAAAATAATCTGTACAAAAATTAATTTAAAAAAAAACGCCCTTTTTGAGGTTGGCACGCGCCAACCCCACTTAAAACGAACACACCATACTGCAACAAAAGCCAGGAAATTGAGTTGTGTTATTTTCAATATGCACACAACAAAATACCCCACATAAATATACACGGAACTACACAAATATCTTGATAACTATCAACATACCGTGTGTTGACCCTCCTGATTTTTTCGCCGTACCACTGGTACTACTGGAAGAGTTCGAAGTAGCCGGCTTATCCTCCTGCATTTTTCGCATCTGCTTTTTGTGCTTCATTCTCCTATTTTGAAACCACGTCTTCACTTGAGTCTCGCTCAAACTTAGCGCCCCAGCTAGCTCAACACGCTCAGGTGTTGAGAGGTACCTTTGAGCAGCAAACCGTTTTTCTAAACCTAAAAAAGCCATATCCTTAAAATAAACCACAATACAGACGATCTGAGCATTCAAAACACGAATATTATATGAGAAGAGCTAGAATAATGAAATATACACTATAGGCTACCCACTAATTCATAGGTTTAAAGTTTATTACATAATCATTGCTTGTCTTGCATTTTCCCTACAAAAGATGGAGTTGAAGGATCTCATGATTGCTGCAATTGACGCGGCGCTCTTCGGTCTTTGGGGCGAGCGGGGGAAGGGATCCACAGCGACGCTGCCAGTAGTGGCGGATCGCACGTGCGTTAGTTACTAGAAGAACAGTGTTTGCGGACACAATATAACGACACGGCGAGTAGGGCTCGCCAAAGAAATTTGGATATCCGGCGACAGATTACCGAATTAAAAAATAATGGCAAAATGAGTCGATAAGATAACAGAACGACGAACAGGCATTTGAAAGTCCCATGGGAATTCTTGGCAATTTAGATCGGGTTTTGAGATTAATATTTAAAATTAATAATTATTTTTTGGGTTAATCAAGCAAACTTAATTTAGTATTCACCACTAATCAGAAAATCTCTATATTATTAGATCTATCCGCTTCCATCAAAATCTTGTTTACAACCTTATCGTATAAAAACTGAAGAAAACATAAACGCCAATCGATAGAAGAGATTTCTCTCGTACCGGGTCACATATTATAATCAAAATAATGCAAAAATTAAGAATTTCATTGTTAGTTAAAATTACTACCGCGACAAGTTATCGTTCTGTTTGTGTATTGATAATAAGCTGCCCCGGTTCTCTCAGCTGTGTCGGTTCTCTCCGACATGACAACACCGCTAACGCCTCCCTTCCCCGCGGCACACCAAAGACCGTAGAGCGTCGGAATTCACGCGGAGTTTCAGCGCGATCTTTTGTATGAAAGATGCAAGATAAACCATGATTATATAATAAACTTTAAACCTAGAATTCTTTCAAATTTTTTTAGTCCTAGGTTTGCGAGAAAATCGACGTCAAAAGAGGGGACATAATAAATGGTCACGATAGTACAAAGCGCGTTACCATAGCGACAACCGTTTGCTATTTCGTCTCACTTTCTTTACAAGTAAAAAATCACCTGTGAGTTGTGGGTCACTAAACACTGTCCTCGCTTTTCTTCGTCTACAATGCTTCAGGGCGTTCAAAGAAATCTCAGTTGTGCTCCCACCAAAGAGTGCATGATGAAAAGGTATACCTAAGAGCAAAACAACAAATCTAATCATACTTCACACGTATAACCATGACCTCAAAACTATACCTTGCGTCAGAAAATACGGGTCTGACATGTTCTTGTAAGGTGTTTGAAGGTATGCCCCTAAGGCACCCATGACCTGAATATAACCATTTTCACCACCTTGCATACATAGTCCGTTTTGGACAGGTTGGTAGTAACCATATGCTGACTTCTCAGGACGTCTGTCTACCTCCCTTTGGAGGTTATGGTAGGGTTCGTCATGTTTGTACTTGGGGGTTGGTTTATACCCACTTTCGATACAGCTTTCGTAGATTTTGTCCTGGTTTTCGTCCCTTTTTTGACGGTATAGTATGTCTTCGATTAGGAAGGAAGTCCTGCTTTGATAGTTTTGACTCATATTCGTGTCTAATTCGCTTGTGGTTGTAAAATCTGTTGTCCTATCCATTTTGCAAAACCTAGAATTGTGGAGAATGATTTTCGGTCTTTGTTTGTTTCAATTTGTTGAAAGGTGTGGAGTTATTTTGTGTGAGGAACGTGCCATATTTTGTTTCTTGATAAGATATTTATATGTGGATGTAAGAAAAGGATGTAGAAGCAATAGAGAAATGAACTGAAACTGAAAGATTATAGGAGAATAATATAATTTTGATGTTACTAAATAAAAATTCGATAGTTTATTTATTATTTAATTCGAGAATAATTGATTATTACAGCCGTTTGTATCAATACCGATACTATGAGAAAAATTACAGCCACCATGCAATTTTCACAAACAAACCAGTTATGACCATATTAAAAAAATGACGTTTGCTGTTTTCTATTCATATATTTCTGAAACCTTTAGAAATTTAACTGTTTCCTTTCATAAAATATTCAAAAATAGTCTGAACAGTGCGATCTCGGAAGATTGTACCTCTGTTAATGAAGATATTTTAAAACTGATTTCACTCATATATATACAGGGTCCTGCAACTAAGCTCCCGTCTTCTGTAGCTCACTTACTCATTGAGCTAAGAGTTTGACATCTTGCAGGCTTACCCTGTACTTCAAGGTACAATTCAAGAAATTATTTTTTATTATACAGGCTGTTCCAAAAATGTGCAACGCCATGGTAATATATTTTTTTAAATTGCATGCTATACATTTTTCTACACATTTGGAAGCCTTTTCTTTTATGGTTGCCTATATATCACCAAAATTTTATTGAAATCGGTTGAGTGACCGCAGCGGAAAAAAATAAAAACCAAAAAAAAATTGATTTTGTATCGTAGGCTTTAAAAATCAATAAAAACCACAAAATGCACCTCGTTAATAAAAGTTTGCGACGTGCTTATTAAGTTAGATGTAATAGCCTCGTTAACCAAGTGACATTGATCCAAATTATACAGGGTGACCAAAATCGAGTGTCAAACTTGTCAAATTTCAAAGTGTGTTATTGTTCTTATTTTAAATTGGAACCCATACATTTTTTATGTGAAATGATGCAGAATTAAAAAATAAACATTGTTTCTAAATACAACCCCATCACAATTCCCAATATTTTAAAAGTTATTCGCCAAAAACTCATTTTTCAACGTTTCCAACGGCAATTTTAGATAATAAATATCGTACGTGACGTTGAAAAACAATTTATTTCATAAAAAATAATAGACCTATTTTAGATTTGAGTGTACTTAATAAAGTAGTTATTCAAATGCCAAATTTACTGCATAATTTACCTATAGCGGTAAGGACGGAAATGTGGCTATAGGTAGATTTTGCAGTAAATTTAGCAATTGAATAACTACTTAATTAAGTACAGTAAAATCTAAAATACCTCTCTGCGTTATATTTTATGTAATAAATTGTTTTTCAACGCCACGTACGATATTTATTACCTAAAATTGCCGTTGGAAACGTTGAAAAATGAGTTTTTGACGAATAACTTTTAAAATATTGGGAATTGTGATGGAGTTGTATTTAGAAACAATATTTATACTTTAATTCCGCATCGTTTCACCTAAAAAAAAAATATGGGTTCCAATTTAAAATAAGAACAATAGCGCGCTTTGAAGTTTGACAAGTTTGACACTCGATTTTGGTCACCCTGTATTATTTGGATCAATGTCACTTGGTTAACGAGACTATTACATCTAACTTACTAAGTACGTCACAAAATTCTATTAACGAGGTGCATTTTGTGGTTTTTATTGATTTTTAAAGCCTACGATGCAAAATCATTTTTTTTGTTTTAATTTTTTCCGCTGCGGTCACTCAACCGATTTCAATAAAATTTTGGTGATATGTAGGCAACCATAAAATGCTTCCAAATGTGTAGAAAAATGAATAGCATGCAATTTAAAAAAAATATATTACCATGGCGTTGCACATTTTTGGAACACGCTGTATAATAAAAAATAATTTCTTGAATTGTACCTTGAAGTACAGGGTAAGCCTGCAAAATGTCAAACTCTTAGCTTAATGAGTAAGTGAGCTACAGAAGACGGGAGCTTAGTTGCAGGACCCTGTATAACAACAAAAATGCTTTAATGACAAGTAGAGTTGCCAGATACCACTGACAGATACCTTAATAACTTCTTTAGCACAGTTTTTCACAGCCTACAAAGTATAAGTAAAATTTTATTTCAAATTATAATAGTAAATTGCAGATGTAATAAAATGTTTTATTTTGTTAAAAAATGATGAAAGTAAGCGAGAAAACAGTACTTTAGGTAAATACTTAACTGGTTTAATTGTTAATGTAGGTGTAGAAGTACTTATTGATAGAAAAATCGATTTTTTTTATTAAGAAGACTAGTTATCTCAGTAATGTAGTCTAATATTGTCAAAGAAGAAGTCGACACTAATAATTACTAAAATATGGACAATAAAAACTAATATTTAGCAAAACTTATTTCATATTATGCTTGGTTCATATGAAAATCGAACCTTCCAACACTTCAGTTCTTTTCAAAAGTTCTAACTGATCAAAAAAGTGAATCAAAAACATGGACGTTCTTCATTCCAAAACACCCAACAAACCAAACAACTAACTTACCTTTTCCTTCTAACAAACACTTCCAAAAGACTTAACACACCACACACCCAACAAATTCCCGAAAACCCACCCCTAAACCCTCAAATTTCCTCTAAAAACCGCCTCACAAACAACCCAAAAAAAACTCCACAACAAAAACTACCGATAATTTCAACAGATCGCCACACATGGAGCTTTCACAGTCAACTGGAGCTCGCGAAAAGCCCAAACGGAATCCACACCCCCTTCGGTAACGTTCCAACCCCCGCAAATTGCCGATCCCACCCCTTAGACGCTCGCTGGAGTCCCATGAAGTCCTCGGGATCCTACATCCTGGAACACACACATTTCAGAAGGATAATACACCGCTGATGAGATTGATTGGACGTAATTGCGTCGCTAACTTGATTAGGGGTTGGATTTGGCGAGGGAAGGGGGTAGCTTTGATCGCTAGAGTAGTGTTTAGTAGAGAAAGCGATGACGTTGGCGTGTATGAATAGAATTCTACGATTTGGGGTAAAATTTAGCGTGCTGATTGAGTGTTTGATTGTTTTAAGGGTTGTGGTTGGTTAAGGGATGTTTTGGGGGAGTTTTTTTTTTGTGTTTGTAATGTTTTTTTGGGAAGTTGTTTGTGAATAAAATTGGTGTCGATTTTGTGATTTTACTGTATTATTATTTATTTAATTACATAACAACCAGTGTAGGTAGAAAAAAATACTGTTTACGTGTAGGTATTACTGTATTTATCGGAAAATAAGTTATGCATTTTTGTATTTTGTTATGTATTTATTTTATATTGTTTGTGCATGTATTTAAATATTATTAATAAATAAACTGTTGAAACTGTTATAATAGTTTCAATATTCATATAACAAAATCGGGCGTAATTTTTAAATATTTTTTGGGTTTATCAAGCAAACTTAATTTAGTATTCACCACTAATCGGAAAATCTGCTAACTCCATATTATTAGATCTATCCGCTTCCATCAAAATCTTGTTTACAACCTTATTGTATAAAAACTGAAGAAAACATAAACGCCAATCGATAGAAGAGATTCCTCTCGTACCGGGTCACATATTATAATCAAAATTATGCAAAAATTAAGAATTTAATTGTTAGTTAAAATTACTACCTTGACAAGTTATCGTTCTTTTTGTGTATTGATAATAAGCTGCCCCGGTTCTCTCAGCTGTGTCGGTTCTCTCCGACATGACAGCACCGCTAACGCCTCCCTTCCCCGCGGCACACCAAAGACCGTAGAGCGTCGGAATTCACGCGGAGTTTCAGCACGATCTTTTGTATGAAAAATACAAGATGAACAAACAATGATTATGTAATAATCACTAATATTTGGTTCTTTTACAGTAAAATACATAAAACTACCCCATTTCCACCCACCCTAATTAAGCAAAACACTCAACCAATCACCCTATTTTCCACAAAGCAGTTCAAGCAGTTTTTCCACAATTTTTCGCAAACGGAGCGTTTGCCGGTTTCATCCCTTAGCTAGTCGTTCATCCCCCGGTAACATAGGGGTTGTAGGGTGGCATGGAAACGGTTTCGCGAGGGGTGTGGCCTCCCCAGCGCCAATCCCCAACGATGAGCCGCAATCCACCAATGGGAAACGGGGAGAAGTCGACCTGTGCTCCTGAAATTCCCGCTTCCAGTACCCCTAAATTGAGCATTACGAGGCAATATGCGGTGCATTAGGGGATGCGAATTGTGTGCGCTTTGCAAGGGCGGCGGGATTTAAGGGGTTTCAGGGGGGGCAACGGTGGGGGTTGACGATGGCTTCAAAACGCGAATCGATCATTTTTGCGAGGTGTTTTTTCTCTCGTGGAGGCAAGATGGTCGCAGGTTTGGAGTTGTGGATTGAATATGGTGTATTTTGTTGTTGTTAAGGGTGTTTTTAAGAAGGCAGTGTTTGGTATAGGTGAGGTAAAAGAGGAAGTAGTACAAAAGATGATAAATTCTGATCCTTTTGTTGGAGCGCTTGACTTTACTGCGTTCATTGAAAAACATCGGAAAACAACTTTGTTAACGCGGATAGTTGGTAGTCTACCGAAGAATAACGCTTTGATGGTGGGATTCTCCTTTAAAAATGATCCTTATTTTTACTAATCCTTATTTTTATGTACAAAATTGTGAAAACAGCCCATATTACAGCACAATTACCAAACAGCGACGATGCCGATGATTACAGACCATATGGGCCGATTGGGTGTCTATTATCGTGTGACGTCACGAGAATCACGTGATCAACAAAGCACTTGTCCACGGTTATGACAGAATAAAAAGAAGTGCTTGTTGATATAATATTGTTTAAAAATGGTTCTTGACTTACTGCCACTAATAATATTGATGACTAGAAAATAAAGGAATAGTAAAATACAATCAAATACAATCGGAATTGACAGGCTTCAGGCCATTCCTATATTTTAAGATGCATAGCAGCCAATAATAGACATACTTAAATAAAATAGCTCATTAGCTTTTATAAAGAATTAGAATCAATTAGGAAAAATATATGATCAATTAGGAAAAATAATATGAAAGTGTACTGTAGTGTAGTGATCCTATACAAAAATCAAAAGAGAAGCATAAAATAGTCCTAACGATCCTTTTGAGTTTTTATGCGATATCCACAAACTTAAAGAAAATGTTATAAGTAAAAATGATGTACTGGCACATTCCAAAGATATGGAAACCGCTTTAAAAGTTGGCCATTTCTCCATCTTAACGGTTTAGCATTTGCTGCCGAAATGGTAAGCTAGTTAATTTTTATTTGGGTAGACACATAATTTGCCCGCCTATAAAAATAATATTAAAATGTGCTGAGTCTTTGATGATATTATTATTGAAATTAATTAAACACTATCAGTGATTAAAAAATTCGCCATGAAATGCTTGCATCAATATCTCCGAAAATATTACTCTTAGCACAACAAATTATTTATCATATTAAAGATAAAATTTTGGTGAAGATTTGGGTACATGATAAATAAAGAATTACTTAAAAATATTGAAAGATTTAGATTTGGGAAAATGTAAAGAACGGAGATATTATGTCAATATCTATTCTGTCAAAAACGACAGAAGTTTGCTGATGACAGATGACTTAACAGTGTAGATATTGACATAATATTTCGGTTCTGAAAACCCGTGTTTTAACCTTCTCCCAAATCTACATCTTTCAATATTTTTAAGTAATTGTTTTCATCTTTAATATGGTACATATATAACATTTTGTTCTGCTAAGCTTAATACTTTCGGAGATATTTGATGCAAGTATTTCATGACAAATTTCACTGATAATCCACTGATAATATAATTTATAATAAATTTCAAAAATAATGTCTTTATTCAGTAAACATTTTGATGGTATTATTGGTACTATTTTCATAGTCAGGCGAATTAATTATGATGTTAAATGATTTTGCGTCCATAGACCTTGTTCCAGAATGTCCAGTTGACGTTTTTAAAAATTCATTACCTCCCTTAACATTGGACCAAATTTAAACATTGCTTAGCAGATTTTTTCTAACCCTGCCTATAACTATGTTGCTACCTGAGCGGGCGATAGACAGTTTGCTAAACTAATATTCATAAAAAAAGTATTATAGGAGATCTCGGTAACTATAAGAGATATCGAAAAATGAGTAAGTAGTCTTTTTTTGAGGGAAACTCAATGGTGAAAACCAAAATTAGCTATCGTCTTTTGTTTTCGAGTATTATTATCCTATTAATCTAAGCAAATTGTACTACGAGATATTCACTGTCAAATATTTGTACCGAAAGTACCTTAAATATGAACAATTAATGTCGATTCGTAACATCGCACATCTGGACTTGCAAACACGTTGCAAACTCTCGAACGCATCGGCTGGCTCGACAAAAACTTGTAGTTCTGTGGCCGGAAAAATAGCTTCAGCGCCGATATTGGGCAGACTATTTGAGGTAAACATATTAATGCCGCATGAATGCACCGGTGAAAAATACATTCTTATGTCGGCAAGAAATAGTTTTCGGGCTATAGAATTCTTAATCCGTTTTACTTTCGACAAGAAAATAATATCTTGGTACGTAGTGTGAAGGATCCATAAAAAATAAAAATTAAAACAGCCTCCGATGTGCGCTCAATGCCTAAAGTCCCCCCTGTTGAGCAAACAGACAACACTTCCCCTTTCCCCCAAACCTGTTTAACGATAATTTTTTCATATCTTCCCTGAGACCATTGTATATGTGACTGACCTGGTAAGAGAATGACCGTTTATACAGCTCAGCGCGATGGGCAGGTGGATCAAACAAACCCCTGAATCTTAAATTAAGGTTATGGACACCATATAGAAACGCCACTAGAAATAGCCCTTTACGTAAGGGTGGCCCCATAAACAGATCAGTATACCGTTTATGCAATAATCTGTTCTATTAATGGGAACGTTCGCGATACCGGAAGCCGATAATATCGGGCGCCGTCGAAAGGTTAAACTGTGAGGGGCGAAATCACCACCGCAAAATGCCACACAATAAAATGTCATCAAATGTCAAACTGGACGGCTCGGCGCTTCAGCGGGATCCACTATAGATAACGACACGTCGTTAGGTTGGTGATGATGGTTTCCACTCATCGATTTCACAGGTCATTTGCTGTGTACGTTGATAATCAGACAAAATGTTGAGTGTACACTTGTACAGCTTACAGCTTATAGAATAGAAAAATAGTTTACTGTTTTAATGCTAAAAACTATTATTATATTATGAAGATTATACCTAGGTAAGTAACACTGTAACACTAAAAATTCCGCTTGAAAACAAAATGGAGCACTTTTGAACACAAATTATCGCTTTTAGGCACAAAATTAGGTTAAAAATTGTTTATAACAAAAAAAGTTATCATAAACTTATCATAAAATCCGTAGGTACTTCTCTAGATAATGTTGTTCTGAAGCAGCATATGAAATTTCAAGTGAATTGACGGAAATCAGCTCTAGTTATCTTTCCGGCCAGTTTGAAAAATGCGGTTTTGAGAAAACACGGTTTAAAGTATTATGTAACTTTAATGTATAGAATTGTTATATTTTACTATAGTCGGCGATGCCTGGACCATATATTTATCTTTTCAAATTAATATTTTCCTCCTCTTGGTTCTTTCCGTTTGATTTTGACGACAGACGGACCTGTTTTGCAGCATCAGTCAGCGATGGCTCTGAAAACATGATGCGCCGTGCGTCAGCCTTCGCGCAGAAATTATTGCGGTTTGGCCCGATGCTCATACATAATACCTCCATGATCTTCATAAGGCTGGATAATGCATCATCGACAACACATATGGCTATACTTGCTGCAATATCCGCAATTACTTTGCCATTTGGAAGTGAAAATGAAATCACCAGGTGGACAATTCTCGTGCTGCGGCATTTCATCGGTCAGAATGTATTGAGCAGTGTCGCCCAGATCTGTTTTCTTCATTTTATCAATCTTTTTATATTTTCAGTTGACTTGTAGCCTTCTCTTCTTCTGATACTTTGTGCATACTTTGTTGACAAACTGCTTGTGTTGCGACACAAATGGTGCGAATACCTTTATCGTAAGATGAGTGAAAAATCTGACGAGGTATGTCCCTGAATGCGCAAAACTTTTCAATTCCATCTACACCTATTCTTATGCGCATGGCAAGGATACTTCCTCTATTTATTTCATGCCGTTTTTGAACAAATGTGCAACTCGGAATGAAAGTTTGTTCAAAATTCTCACTAGAAACCACGATTTGAAATCCTATAAGTCACGGTTGCCACTTTCGGCCAATTTCGCATTTGATTTGCACGTTTTACACACTACAACTTGCGAAATAGCAGAAAACACAGCAACGAAGTTCCAAAGATGATAATTAAACGTCATCCGGTTCAACGTTGTAATAAACTTCAACCGACATTACTTTTGCAGGTGTGGACTGTGGATACGTTATCAGGCAGAGGCTACTCTAGTTCCAACTGATTCAAAGCTTGTCATATTAGTTCTATTTGAAAATCTGCTGCTTCCTTTCGACTCCTTTCGATCACGATATACTCCGCGATGGTCACTAATTATTTCTGCTATTTTTTACCAACTAATCAAGAACAACACATCAGACAGCTATAACTTTGTGTGGTTAGCGTTAGTTCAACAACGAACCGAGGATATTTCCACAAAATCTTTGTGTTTTAAATTATTTTATGTTATATTTCACACCATGGATGTAATTCCTCCAAACAAGAGGCTGTAAACTCTCACGCTAAACTTTTTGTATGTACGCTCAGCTATACACTTGGCCGTATGTATGTTCATCAAATAAGCATTTAAATATTTTTTTAAAATATGAAATGTATTGTACCTTATTTCTAAGATATCAAGACATCATTTGAGCAAGAAAAAACACGATTTTTCGAAAAAGTAGAGTGGCATTGCCTCTTAAAATGATGATTTCAACTTCAACTAAACTACATATTGTTCTTCTTTATATAAGAAAGGTTTCTTATGCTATATTTGTTTTTCAGGAAATTCGTAATCAAGATACACCATTTCATGTGGTCCCTAATATGGTAAGTTTACTATTTGTCCAATTATTTAATGTAAGATTTAGACAAAGTTAAAATGATGACTTCATAGTTCAACTGAACGAAATATTATGATTACACATTGCAAATTTGTCTTTCGTTCCTAGCTGAAATTATATTTTAAAAGAAATCATTTTCTCTTGCTTAGAAACATGTATTTCTTACAGTTGTTTATTTTTATTACAGAATATTATCCAGTCTTGCATACCTGACTCTAATGACAAGTTTCCTGTCTTGAAATGTATAAGGTAAGAGTCATTTAATAATATTCTAAAAAAGTCTTTGCAGCCGCTATTCATTTCATATCCTTTTTGAACAAATGGGCAACTCGGTATGAAAGTTTGTTCAAAATTTTCACAAGAAACCACGATTTGAAATCCTAAGTCACGGTTGCCACTTTCGGCCAATTTCGCATTTGATTTGCACGTTTTACACACTACAACTTGCGAAATAGCAGAAAACACAGCAACAAAGTTCAAGAGATGATAATTAAACGTCATCCGCTTCAACGTTGTAATAAACTTCAACCGACATTACTTTTTGCAGGTGTGGACTGTGGATATCAGGTAGAGGCGACTCTAGTTCCAAACGATTCAATGCTTGTCATATTAGTTCAATTTGAAAATCTAAAAAATTTCAATGTTTTAAAAATCTAGTGTTGAAACATGGTGTTGAGTTTAAAAAAGTTAGTAAGTTAGCAACAACTGACTTTCTTTCAGACTTTCTTCAAACTTTGGATTTGTTTTCTAAATTAGGCCGTTTCAAGTCATCGACAGATTGAAAATGCCATCCACTGTGACTATTGGGGTTGCTAAAACGGCCGTAATCCGCAAAAACCTGTCACTTTAAGCCTTTCCAAAGTCAACGACTGGGTATATAGGGAGTATCCTGGCGAACGTTGTTCGGAACTTTGTCTTTATAACCAGTAATTGGGGATTGTAGAATCAAGTCGCCCTCGAGTGACACCAGCGCCCCCTCCCCTCCCCTCCCCCCACTTCGGTTCGTCGCAAATTGTCCGCGTATCAGGTTACCATGGGTTACCCCCTTGTCGCTTTCATCCCTGCTGAGATTATATTATATTAAAGCGACGGCAGATATGCACATAACCCCCGGTTATTGGAAGACAGAACTCAAGAAGATGAAAAATCTGCTCCCCAGATTTTGGGGGAGCAGATGACGACATCATGAATCGAAAATCTGAGAATTTCGATATTTATCTTATTATTTAAGATCTTAAGAATCTGTGTACGAAGTTTGAAGGCGATATTTGCAAAATTAGCCAAGTTATAAGCAATGGCGTGCAGGTGCAAAAAATACGGAGCACGCGGATCGGTCGGATCGCGCGCGCAACAAATTTTCAGCTCGGGTTTGGAGACGTGATATATATATAAGAAGACAGATTACACTTCCGTTGTATGGGATTACAGTACCTACTTATGAAGAAATATACTAACAAAGTGGTTGAGTTTGCCGTGAAAATTTCCTATTGTCATGCCTGTGAGTTTTGGGAATCAGAATCTGGCAACATGACAATTGTATCGAAGTGGGTCAGCGCACATTGGGGTATTTGACCCAAAACGCTGGCCATAAATCAAATTTCGAAATTGTTAAATTCCAAAAAGTAAACCAGTCTCTGGGATAGGTAAAAGACCGATGTATTAAAAGGCGGCAATATATTTTCACCTGAGCCCTGAACCACGTGTCCTTGTTAGCCAAAAGTTATATTTTACTATGGGTAAACATAGATGCACATAAGTTGACGCTCTTAAAAACGGTTGCAATCTTGTATTTTAAGAATAAATGTGACTTTTTTGTTATACATTCTTTAGAAAAAAATATGAACTTTCTTCGACATTAGTTTTATTAAAATTTACCCACAATTTTGATTATTGCAGGGCCGAGAACATTCGCTGTTATAAAAAAAACAGTTTTATGCAGAATTTGAGTGTTTTAGTTTAGTGTTTAGCATTGTTAAGCTTTGAAAGTGGTTCAAATTATAGTATACATATTTGACATTACAACTACTGGAAAATCTGCTGCGGATAGGTGCGGATGCGGTTTTTGTGATTTTATTTCTAATACGTTGTAAAGGAAAATCCAAAAATTGATGTACCGGCTTATATGTAATTTGGTGCAATTTCTTGATACCGTGATAGTAGAGGTAATTTAGAACATATTTAACCATATTTAGCTATATACAAATGGTTACGGTTATCGAGATATTGACAACTTTATGTTCAATGTATCTTGTATGTTGTAAATGCCGTTATGTACGTATATTTTTCCGTTTTGGATCATGTATAGCAAACAACCCCGATGACCTAGACTCTTAAAAATCATCCGAAAAAAACCTTAAACTTTGTACTTGTATAAGCATTTCTTGGAAATTGGTTGCTAGAAGCCAATCGGATTTATATTCAAGGCAAGAAAATACATTGAAAGCACCTACACGCATAAGGTTTAAATTGGATTCTTGTTGAGGAGAGACAATAGTAAGTTTGTGTATAGAAACTGGTTAGGCGTTTTCGATAAATGTATTTATGCGGAATGCGAATGCGGGTTCAAAACATGCGTATTAGGGTCATACCACTAAAAAACTACCGTTTCAGCTTGAAGTATGATCAAATTTCGAAAGTTTTCATGGAAACAATAAGTATAAATATTAGACAATTTTGAAATAATACGAAAAATAATAGATTTTATAGTGATAAATATGGTAAAATAGGTTCTGAATTGCCTTTACTATCACGTCTTAAAAGGAATGCATCGAACGGAAAACAGCATGAATAGCATATGTACCGTTTCAATACACAATATCGACTGGTGTAAACTTTCATTTTTTTCCTCTACCACTGGTCTTTCAAAATAAAACTTTTTTCAGGATTATCTTACAACATAATAGACCAAAAACATGTTATCTCAAATAATCAAAAACGGCATGTATTGTTTAATTTTAAATCCGTATATGTTGCGTATGGACATGCCATATATTATTTTATGAATTTGACACAATAAGCTTAAACAAGGCGTAGAAATGAGCAAATATGTCAAAATATATACTACGAAGTGGAAGAAGGAATAAAGTATGGCTCTGGTATAACATATTAGCAGAAAAATACTGTAAGTATGAAAAACCAAACAAGAAAGGTCTTAAATACATCACGTTTTTTGCACCCAGATTGTATCATATTGCTATCTGTTGAAACCACATATCTATTTGAGACAACGTTAATTTATTTGAATTAAATATATTCTAGCTCTGTAATATTGTTTATGAGTTTAGCTCTACCTATAACCTTATACAACGCAACACTGCAACACGAAATATATGGATAGATACATTGTATAGGGCAAACATTTCGACCCTTCCACTTATTGGGGAGTTATTGTGTTCAAACAAAACACTCACGCTTCGTTCCGAAGACCAATTAGCGCCCTAAGTGTTGGGTCGTGTTTTATCAAAATCTCAGTTCGCGCACTATCGAACTTATACTGGCAACTTTATAAGACAATTAACTCAAAAGTAACATGCGGGTTTACTGTCGTCATCAATTATGAAAATATACTAAGCAAAATAAGTCATTTGCAAAGTTTTTTTAATACTGTAAATACTGTAAATTCAAATTGCAAATTTTAAGTCATCAATGTCAATTATTGGCGATTAAGGTTATAAGTTTGACAATTAATTGTCTGTATTATGACCAGTGAACTGTATATACTACGTATAACTGGAACGGACCCGCGCTTTATATTGGCTGGCGAGAAGTGTTGCAGGCGCAAGCAAAAGAGACAGAGCGATACCGTGGGCAATGTGTCACTGTCTGACTACCGTAGGTAGATAGCGGAAGGCAGTAGTGTTTCGCTTTTTTATTTTATTCCAGCTGAACCCATTGTCCTAGAAACCTCAAAATGGTCTCATAGTAAACCTAAATCTCTGTATTTTTACGTGAAATTGCAAAAATTTCTTCCCAAATGTTTTTGATCAATACCAGTACAAAAAATATGGGGTTGCCATGTAGTTAGTGTCGATGACGTCAAAAGTAGAAAACAATTGAAAGTCGGAAATTAAATTTGATGTAAATATGTATATTTTGATAATTAAAATCGACGAAATTTTTCAAATAACAAACCATTTCAGACCTTGTGTCATGTTTCCTTACTTTACGCGCTCAATGTATACATATTTCGAATGAATAAATTTTTAAAATGTGAAAAATAATATATAAGTATTAATATTATCGAATAAATATAATCAACATCATCTGGACTACTTTTAATGTCAGAATGCGTTTCCTTAATTCAATAACACAAAGAGCATTTAGTTATTGGACTGCAAATGTTTCAAATTAAAGAATAACTACTAATATATAATTTGAGAGTACCATCGCGAGCATAAAAAACGGGGACAGCAAAGTGAAATTGGGCACTTACGTTCTCAACAATTTTAGTTGTGTAACATTTACTTTGACAGTATTTGTTAACTTATGATGTCTAAACTCTGACAGTATTTGTCAACCTACAATTTTCTTCCGGTTCCATCTATTTTATTCTTCGCGGTATTCTTGCCGACAATTAATTCAATAACAATTTCTCGAATGCTGATTTTATCATGTAATCGAGTTTTAATTTGCCTTCTAAAATTCATTCAATTGCAAAATTTTTGATTAATTTCTTCCAATTAAATTTAAAAAGATATTACAAATAAAAAAGTACAGTTTTACATCAAATATAGTTCCTCGGTCACAATTTACACAAAAGACCAACAAAAAATACGCTTTTACGAAAATAGGTATTTTTCAGTGGTTTCAGAGGGCTCTTTTTTGTTCCGTTTTGAGTGTACATACTTCCATTAGCAGTAAAAGCGGATGCGTGCTTCTGAAAAATCCATATATGGCTATTTACCCTCTCTACGTCGCAGGGACGATATTGGCTATCGGGAAAACACGCTCGGTATACCAATATCGGCGGAAAATTGCCAGTTATTGGAAAATTTACGAAGAATAGCCTTCGTTACCTACCCATTTGCGGGGTACACTCCGCACAGAATCGCGAACCATTTTTTTAAATAAATCAATAACTCTGGCTCGTCGCTCTGCCGCGTTTCGCTACAGTCAACGACACAGAACAAAATTAACAATAATATTTTTGATAACAATACTAATTTCGGATTATTTTCATGGAAATTACGAGAGAGAAAGGTATAGGTACACAGATAGAAATGAATTATAATAATGCAGAACTTGTAAACATGGTTTTCATATCAGGAGAATGTCAAAGGAATACTCTACTCGCTCAAAGAGTATATGGCGAAAGGTACCCAAATGTCCGAATCCCGAGTAGGCGATTCCTCGAAAATTTATTGGTTAGGCTTCAAAATACTGGAAGTACTGCTACCTTGAAACGTAGATATAACAGTTATGTAGTTGGAGATGAAAATACCCAGTTTAATGTTTTATTGAGCGTACAGGAAAATCCGGATGTTATTCACGAGAACTGAGTAGAGAACTCCAGATCAGCAAAAGCTCGGTCCATAGAATATTAAAACTTCATAAATTTCACCCATACCACTTAAGTTTACACCAAGCGCTACATGGGAATGATTTGGGAAACAGGATAGCTTTCTGTGAAAGCATGTTACAAAAAATTGATGAACAACCAAATTATGTTTCAAAAATCCTTTTTTCGGATGAAGCTACTTTTAAAAGTAATGGATTGGTAAACCGGCATAAGATCCATTATTATGCAACCGAAAACCCCCGATGGGTAAGACAAATTAACAATCAAAATGCGTGGTCACTTAAAGTCTGGGGAGGAATTATTAATCGTAACATAGTCGGGCCATCACATTACTCTAGAGTAGTCCAAAACTATTTAAATAATATGTTTGAACGTCGTTGGATTGGTCGTGGTGGTCCAACACCTTGGCCAGCCATATCACCTGACTTAACGCCATGTGATTTCTTTCTTTGGGGGCATGTTAAGGAACAAGTTTATAGGGATATTCCCACCAGTAAAGAAGACATGAAGACCAGGATAAGGCGAAGTTTTCACAATAGTTCAGTGGAAACACTAGAACATGTTCAGAGGGACTGAAACAAAACTTCAAAAATGCATTCAACAAAGAGGCCGGAGTACTTAAGACGAAAACCACACATCAATATTTTTCACTTCCGGTTTCACCGGAAGTCCTACTGAAATCATATTTTTAGTAGATCTCGTTAGTCAAGCCTCTGCATTTTTGCATCGCCTTTTCCCAACAATAAATCGCGTCCAACAAAAGGCAATTTTAAGGCGATTCACCCTACTAACAAGGTAATATCACATCGCTTTGTGCCATTATTAAACGGAGTGTGCTCTTTTCCCTTTTCGTCCATAACCAAATAAAAACATCTACAAGCGTCCTAATGACAGGCACGATGTTCCGAGGGTATAGTAAATTTAATTAAACGCATGAAGAACGGAGAACACCGCACAGCGCCGTGAATCTGATTGTTGTTGACATAACAATGAAAATATTATCGCCTGATATAGAGGATAGGAAGGCAGACGCGCTTGCCGTGCCGTCCGCCCTGTTATTAGGGGCTGGTGCTAATAAAACTACCCCCTGCAGTTCCAGTCGGCTCCTGTGAGGAGGTATTAAAGTTGATCCACGTGCGCCACTGTACTTTATAACCAAACTACGAGAATTTGCTGTGCTTTAAACCAGATTGTGCAATGAAAAATTCTTAATAGTTTACGTAAAAAACTTCGTCTGGGTTTTTGAAAAACGTACACCAGCAACAATCTCATTTACCGTATGTGATTGAAATAATAATATTTGTCTGACGTACAAAATATTCTAACTTCAACAAAACTAACAATTATAGTATATTATAATACAAGAAGACACCCAAAATAAGAGATGGAGCAGGGCAGAAAGACCTAGGTCAGGGCCGGCCCTAGCGCTTTTGCCGCCGTAGGCAAATCTCAATAGTGCCGCCCCCCTGATTGATTGATTAATTACTTTTATAACAAACCAACTGCAAATGATTGAAATAATTATTATCAAATAATAAATTCATGCATCATGAGTCCTTGCGTGTATTATTTTTTATTATATTTTGCAAGACGCGTTAGTAATGTAGCGAAAACAAACATCCTACACACTACGTACCAAGATATTATTTTCTTGTCGAAAGTAAAACGTATTAAGAATTCTATAGCGCGAAAACTATTTCTTGCAGGCATAAGAATGTATTTTTCACCGGTGCATTCATGCGGAATTAATATGTTTATCTCAAATAATCTGCCCAATATTGGCGTAGAGGTATTTTTACGGCCGCAGAACTACAAGTTTTTGTCGAGCCAGCCGATGCGTTCGAGGCCTTGCAACGTGTTGCAAGTCCAGATGTGCGATGTTACGAATACGCATTAAATGTTCATATTTTCGGTACAAATATTTGACAGTGCATATCTCGCAGTGTAATTTGCTTAGATTAATAGGATAATAATACTCGAAAACAAAAGACGATAGCTAATTTTGGTTTTCACCATTGAGTTTCTCTAAAAAAAAGACGATCTTACACATTTTTCGATATCTCTTATAGTTACCGATATCTCCTATATATCATGATCCAGAAAACTACAGTCAGCACTGAGTATATTTACGAAATTTATTTGTAATAAAAACACAATCTTTGGAGATTGTAGTTGTACAAACAATACTTTGAAAACAACAAAAAGTAAAGAATACTGGTATACAAAGTTTAACCCTAAATTAAAATTAGCTCTTTCGAACCTTTTTTTTTCTGCAAAATCGCGAGTAACTTCTTTCAGATCTAATATACTACACAATTCATATTCAGTGGCCTTCATTACTAACCCATTAAGACAATTTTAAGTATACATGGTTCTTAAGTACTCTTTTTTATTAATATTAGTTTAGCAAACTGTCTATCGCCCGCTCAGGTCGCAACAGTTATAGGCAGGGTTAGAAAAAGACTGCTAAGCAATGTTTAAATTTGGCCCAATGTTAAGGGAGGTAATGAATTTTTAAAAACGTCAACTGGACCTTCTGGAAACAAGGTCTATGGACACAAAATCATTTAACATCATAATTAATTCGCCCGACTATGAAAATAGTACCAATAATACCATCAAAATGTGTGAATGGAGACATTATTATTGAAATTTATTATAAATTATCAGTGATTAACAATGAAATTTGTCATGAACTACTTGCATCAAATATCTCCGAAAGTATTAAGCTTAGCAGAACAAAATGTACACCATATTAAAGATGAAAAGAATTACTTAAAAATATTGAAAGATGTAGATTTGGGAGAAGGTTAAAAAACGGGGTTTCAGAACCGAAATATTATGTCAATATCTACACTGTTAAGTCATCTGTCATCAGCAAACTTCTGTCGTTTTTGACAGAATAGATATTGACATAATATCTTCGTTCTTTACATTTTCCCAAATCTAAATCTTTCAATATTTTAAGCAATTCGTTGTTTATCATGTACCCAAATCCTCATCAAAATTTTATCTTTAATATGATGTATAGTTTGTTCTGCTAAGAGTAATATTTACGGAGATATTGATGCAAGCAATTCATGCGGAATTTTTGAATCACTGATAGTTTTTAATTAATTTCAATAATAATATCATCAAAGACTCAGCACATTTTAATATTATTTTTATAGGCGGGCAAATTATGTGTCTACCCAAATAAAAATTAACTAGCTTACCATTTCGGCAGCAAATGCTAAACCGTTAGGATGGAGGATTCGCCAACTTTTAAAGCGGCTTCTATATCTTTGGAATGTGCCAGTAAATCATTTTTACTTATAACATTTTCTTTAAGTTTATGGATATTGCATAAAAACGCAAAAGCATCGTTAGGACTATTTTATATTTCTCTTTTGATTTTTGTATAGGATCACTACACTACAGTACACTTTCATATTATTTTTCCTAACTGATCATATATTTTTCATGATTGATCCTAATTCTTTATAAAAGCTAATGAGCTATTTTATTCAAGTATGTCTATTATTGGCTGCTATGTATCTTAAAATATAGGAATGGCCTGAAGCCTGTCAATTCCGATTGTATTTGATTGTATTTTACTATTCCTTTATTTTCTAGATTCAGGCAATATTTTAGAGCCCTTTTTATTGTAGTTCAGTTGGTTTTGCCGCCCCTAAACTTTGCCGCCGTAGGCAGTTGCCTACCTTGCCTACCGCCTAGGGCCGGCCCTGACCTAGGTCAATAGCTCGTTCGAACACCAAATGAAATTAATTAAATGTGTAATAAACCTGTATACAAAGCTGGATGTCGGAATAAAGATTATTACTACTACTATAATACAAGTTTTAGAAGACATAAATTGGCGCACGATTTGCTCTGTTACCTATATCCTATTTTTTCTACCTTGCGACATTAATTTTACATAAATTTTGAAAAATGCGGTTGTCTTACAATTTAAAGTAATTTTATATTCAACACTTGGTAGTTAGTGTGAAATTCACAACTACGACTGACGCGAAGCAATAGCGATTGAGATGTCAGCCTTATTTGACACGACGTCAATATCATAATATATTTCCTAAAATAAAGATAATAAATATGATGTTTTGATAATTTATATTTTTGCCCTCACCTACATATCATCCACTTGTTATGTGCGGATTTATTAAGCCTTAGATTAGTATAAAGTTGTATTAAAAATGAGCTTATCAAAACTACTTGAGTAGGTGGTACGTAACTGCTAATATAAAGCACCTAGCCAAATTACCTAAATATTTGACAAACTAAGAAGGTTTTGAAAGTTTTATTATATTTAAATTCATATTACCGCGAACATGTCAGATGCTTGGAGGAACTATCACAATATACCAAATAGGTGGCGGCATTTATAATCACCAGGTGATAGTTCACGAACAAAATTTTGTGGGGCCAGAAAATCAAAACATACACACACACAAAATGTGGAATTATGTAAATACGGGCAAAAAGAAAACTTCGGAAGCAATTCGGTTCATCGAGCGTGCTGTTTCCCTCAAACATTCAAGAGTTGGTTTGTAGAAATAAATTCTAAAATTCCCGTTGTTCTAAATTTATCCAGGAATATATCTTTTTCTTTTCTGTATCAGACTAATGATTTTCGCCGCAAATAAACTCCATTCGAGTATTCATTTTTTCAATTCGGTAAAAAGTTAGAGGTGATAAAAATATCAATAAAATCGTATTTTAAACGGCTACAACTTCTTAAGGAATGGAGAAAACCAATAAGTCAATGTGAACCTTTTTACTCGGAATGACATTTAGTTTTTAGAAGAAAATCTGTGTAAGTTTTATCTGGATTTTATTTTGTTACTTTTGTTAAAAAGGTAGACTATTAATATATTTATATTTTTTCTACTTAATGTTATTTTGTAACTGTTATTTAATAATCGTTTTAATTTTGAGTAAAAGTTATGTCAATGTTTTTGATGCTCCGCGAATTTTTCGTATGATCAAAAGTGCTCCCTGACTTCAAAAAGGTTAAGAACCACTGGTTTAACCTTTCAGTTATACCCTCGACATGTCGATATAAAGTGAAGATTGACGACTGGAAATTGTAGGATCACGGCTACATACTTTCATGACAGTTTCTTCAGCATACCACTAAAGGAATGTAAAAAATTTAATATTTTTTTATGACACAATTTTTTTATTTCTGACATTTAATTCTGACATATTGGGGCTTCCAACACTGTTTACAAAGAATAATATTTTCTCTAAAAATTCTCTATTACACGTATAGTTAGATCCATCTGTAGATACACTGTATATAAGACGAAGGGTGCAGTAATAATAAAGCAAATTTCTCACCCCTACCTTTTACACGGCTAAACTGTTCGGAGGGGTTGAACACTATTCAGAGGCATCCGGTCTGATTTATCTAATAAAGTCGAGGACAATAGGGTACCAAAACACCACACGGGTCACCGAATGAAGACTTTGAAGAGGACGATAATCCAATAACAGATTCCTGTAATCAAATGTAATTGTGTTTTGGCTGGTAGAACTGCCAGAATATAAGTAGAGGGCTAAGAATTAAGATTCGATAATTGCGTAGTACTGCTATGATTTCACTTATAATAACAAATAGAATAACAATTCCAATAAAATTACTTGATGATTTCGGGGTTGATAATTAGAATTCTTAAAAATGTTGGTACATTTTCACTGAAATCACATTTTAGACCATAACCTAGTTAAATTGGGAGTTCATGGAAAATTTCAAACAACCCAGCTGGGTTTTTGTACGTATATGTGACAGTAAAAGCACCAATTCCGTGAATATGTACAGTTACTAGTCAAAGCCTAAATTTACTGATTTGTATTCACAATTATTAATTGAATTATTATCAATACAAACATTCCGGCAAAAGTTTTCTCCCAGAACAACCAGTGAAGATGTTTTGCAAAATGCAAGGGCAAAATTATAACGCATAATAAAATATTGTAATTCAAAGGACCCACCATGTTGCATTGCTTGTTTATCTTGTTTATCTTGTTTATCTTGTATTGTAACAATACAAGTAACACAGACGTAGACTAAATGCCATGAGTTACATCGAAAACATTTTGGAGGACCATGTGGTGTCTGCTGCATGTGGCGTCGCACATTGGGGTATTAGACCCAAAAAGCTGGCCATAAATCAAATTCTAAATTGTTAAATTCCAAAAAGTAAACCAGTTTCTGGGATAGGTAAAAGACCGATGTATTAAAAGGCGGCAATATTTTTTCACCTGAGCCCTAAGCCACGTGTCCTTGTCAGCCAAAAGTTATATTTTCCTATGGCTGAACATAGTTGCACATAAGTTGACGCTCTTAAAAACGGTTGCAATTTTGTATTTTAACGATAATTGTGACTTTTTGTTATACATTCTTTAGAACCAAATATGAACTTTCATTCGACATTATTTTTATTAAAATTTACCCACAATTTTGATTATTGCAGGGCCGAGAACATTCGCTGTTATAAAAAAACAGTTTTATGCAGAACTTGAGTGTTTTAGTTTAGTGTTTAGCTTTGTTAAGCTTTTGAAAGTGCTTCAAATTATAGTATACATATTTGACATTAGAACTACTGAAAATCTGCTGCGGATAGGTGCGGATGCGGCTTTTGTGATTTTATTTCTAATACGTTGTAATGGAAAAACCAAAAATTGACCGGGTTATATGTAATTTGGTGCAATTTCTTGATACCGTGATAGTAGAGGTAATTTAGAACATATTTAACCATATTTAGCTATATACATATGGTCACGGTTATCGAGATATTGACAACTTTATGTTCAATGCATCTTGTATGTTGTAAATGCCGTTATGTACGTATATTTTTCCGTTTTGGATCATGTATAGCAAACAACCCCGATGACCTAGACTCTTAAAAATCATCCAAAAAAACCCTAAACTTGTACTTGTATATGCATTTCTTGGAAATTGGTTGCTTGAAGCCAATCGGAATTATATTCAAGGCAAGAAAATACATCGAAAGCACCTACTCGCATACACAGTTCACTGGTTTAAATTGGATTCTTGTTGAGGAGAGACAATAGTAAGTTTGTGTATAGAAACTGGTTAGGCGTTTTCGATAAATGTGTTTATGCGGAATGCGAATGCGGGTTCAAAACATGCGTATTAGGGTCATACCACTAAAAAACTACCGTTTCAGCTTGAAGTATGATAAAATTTCGACAGTTTTCATGGAAACAATAAGTATAAATATTAGACAATTTTGAAATAATACTAAAAATAATAGATGTTATAGTGATAAAAATGGTAAAATAGGTTCTTAATTGCCTCGACTATGACGTCTTAAAAGGAATGCATCGAACGGAAAACAGCATGAATAGCATATGTACCGTTTCAATACACAATATCGACTGGTGTAAACTTTCATTTTCTTCCTCTACCACTGGTCTTTCAAAATAAAACTTTTTTCGGGATTTTCTTGCAACATAACAGACCCAAACATGTTATCTCGTATAACTCAAAAACGACACGTATTGTTCAATTTTAAATTCGTATATGCTGCGTATTTAAACTGGACATGCCATATATTATTTTATGAATTTGACACGGTAAAACAATAGAAATAAAATCACAAAAAAATATTGATGACAAATGTTGTAGCAGTAATTAATTTACAATAGGTGTAGTGCAGCGAAGAACAATTTTTAATACAGTTTGCTTTTACCTATTTTGTACTGTTTGATTGTGTTTATTAAGTTATTAACCTTCAAATTCTTAGTATGAAGGTTAAAATGTTATACATAAATAAAACAGCACATCTAAAGCCTTAGTTATATCAGTATTATTAGTATATGTTATTTTTGCATAAAAGAGTAATTCTTCTTAGTTCAGCATTGTATATGGGGGCCCCCAAATTAAAAATTGGGAATCTTCAAGTTTTCGTCTTGAAGCTTCCGGCTTTTGCCGATGGCGTCGCAGTTAACTTCTGTCAACCGACTGACATTTCATAATTAAACTATCCTCTTTTGTTTTAAGCGCGTTCTTTTGTCAGCGGGCCCTCGACTGTCGACTGTCGTCGTCGACTCGCTTCTTTGTGATTTCGCGCACGTCCGCACTCGGCTGGAGCGGCGCTGCCGTCACAATAACCGGATGACATCTTTGTTAATTTGAGAGCGGTGCTTGCTGAGCCCTCTCGACGATGACGGGTCGAGTACGACCCGTTCTTAAAGACCTCATTTATGTGATTTTTCTAGTAGTTTTCGTACCTCATTAAAAAAGCACTTTGTCTGGTGAAAACGCACCTTGTTTTCATTAGTGGCAATGGCAGTGGTAGTAGACGCCATTATAGTATTTTTAATAGAAAATTGCTAATGACTCACGTTTATGTACATTTAAACTAATATGTGTCACTTTCACGTCTGGCGAGAAATACTATAATTTCGTCTGCTACCACCACCATTACCACCAATCGGAACGCACCTTAACGTATATTTTCAGGTGTGTGAATTTGCCCCCCCCCCCCCACAGTAAAACAGTACAAAATAGGAAAAAACAAACTGTATTAAAAATTGTTCTTCACTGCACTACACCTGTTGTAAATGAATTACTGCTACAACATTTGCCATCAATATTTTTTGTGATTTTATTTCTATTATGTTTTACCGTGTCAAATTCATAAAATAATATATGGCATGTCCAGCTTAAATACGCAGCATATGCGGATTTAAAATTGAAGAATACATGTCGTTTTTGAGTTAAATGAAAGTTTACACCAGTCGATATTGTGTATTGAAACGGTACATATGCTATTCATGCTGTTTTCCGTTCGATGCATTCCTTTTAAGACGTGATAGTAGAGGCAATTAAGAACCTATTTTACCATTTTTATCACTATAAAATCTATTATTTTTAGTATTATTTCAAAATTGTCTAATATTTATACTTATTGTTTCCATGAAAACTTACGAAATTTGATCATACTTCAAGCTGAAACGGTCGCTCTTTAGTGGTATGACCCTAATACGCATGTTTTGAACCCGCATTCGCATTCCGCATAAACACATTTATCGAAAACGCCTAACCAGTTTCTATTCACAAACTTACTATTGTCTCTCCTCAACAAGAATCCAATTTAAACCAGTGAACTGTGTATGCGAGTAGGTGCTTTCGAAGTATTTTCTTACCTTGAATATGAATCCGATTGGCTTCAAGCAACCAATTTCCAAGAAATGCATATACAAGTACAAGTTTAGGGTTTTTTTTGATGATTTTTAAGAGTCTAGGTCATCGGGGTTGTTTGCTATACATGCTCCAAAACAGAAAAATATACGTACATAACGGCATTTACAACATACAAGATGCATTGAACATAAAGTTGTCAATATCTCGATAACCGTAACCATTTGTATATAGCTAAATATGGTTCTATATGTTCTAAATTACCTCTACTATCACGGTATCAAGAAATTGCAGCAAATTACATATAAGCCGGTACATCAATTCGATTTTCCTGTACAACGTATTAGAAATAAAATCACAAAAACCGCATCCGCACCTATCCGCAGCAGATTTTCCAGTAGTTGTAATGTCAAATATGTATACTATAATTTGAACCACTTTCAAAAGCTTAACAAAGCTAAACACTAAACTAAAACACTCAAGTTCTGCATAAAACCGTTTTTTTTTATAACAGCGAATGTTCTCGGCCCTGCAATAAACAACATTGTGGGTAAATTTTAATAAAAATAATGTCGAATGAAAGTTCATACTTGGTTCTAAAGAATGTATAACAAAAAAGTCACATTTATCGTTAAAATACAAAATTGCAACCGTTTTTAAGAGCGTCAACTTATGTGCATCTATGTTCAGCCATAGTAAAATATAACTTTTGGCTGACAAGGACACGTGGCTCAGGGCTCAGGTGAAAAAATACTGCCGTCCTTCAGTCAGATTTTAAAACAGGAAATTCTTGGTTTGTTTAAACTTATTTCTAATTTTGACTCCGTCATAAAATGCCATATAAGATTTGCGGAGAGCCGTCATCGATCCACCTCATATCTTTCACAAAAAGATACAAAACGACTTTATTCACATCATGGCATCCACTGTTCGTCATAGTTTGCTAGAAAGAATACGTAAAGCAAAGTATTACGGACTAATGTTTAACTCCTAATCAAGCTCATCGTGAACAAATGTCTAAGTTAGTAAGATATGTTGACATAAATTTTGAGAAAAAAACGGATCAGATTAGAGAATCATTTCTCGGTAGTAAATTTTTGAAGATGTCTGTTAGGCTAGTAATGATGCTGATTATCACGAATGCAGCTGATTGTATTGTTCATTTATATATAAATGAACAGTCTCTATAGAGACACGTATGCACTATAGGTAATAAACATGCCCGCTAGAAAACTACATACGGGCGACACAGTATTCAAAATTGACGAAATGCATGGTTAAAATCATATCAAAGCACTCACCCTTATCACCAAACACGCAGAACCTATAAAAAAACAATTTATCGTTATAAAAACTACCAAAGTCTTGACGAAAAAATGACTTACCGGCCGATAACTGAAGCGCTGCTAGAACCATCCGCTTGAAAACAATTCCCGAAGGCAAACCACACAAACACAATCGTACAACACTAAAAATCATTGCAGTAAACACTAATTAAAAAGACCTGTTGAACTCCGAGTTATTCTAGAAACTTAAACACAAGTATAGCCGGCAGCCCTCTTTGCCGGCGGGCTTGCATACGTCAAAGTGGGACCTTGAATTTCTAACCCGAACCCAACTTTTACAAACTTTTGTACCTCACGCACATAATATACGTCGCACTCGCGCTGAAATGTCCGAAATACGTTGTCGGGAGCGTAAATTAATAGAAAAGCGTGGATTTCCATAACTGTTAGCTCACTTTCAAAGCGTACGAAAGCAACTAGCTTTCCGCCCGGCTCAAACTTGCAAGCGAAGAAGCCGCTGCAATTGTTTTTCTCCGCGCGGGTCATTTGAATTACCGGTCAATAATATTGATTGATTTTTAAATTCGAAATTGATTTATTTTAGATAGTTTAGGGGGATATGTTAACGTTTCGTTGATATTTGGTAATAACTCAAATAAATTATGAAATTTACTATAATTCCACACCATAATTCTTATGTCAAACACACCTTTTTCCAGCATTCCACTTTACCGACCGGTAATCACTCAACCTATACAGCCGCTAGACGGCGCCACCCTTTAACGAATTTACAACTGACAAAATCTTCAAAGAGGTTAGAATCGCAATACATCTCAAATTTTCTAATTAAAAACACACCATGACCGCTATAAACCAAAAAGAATACCTCAAGAAGTACTTATCCATTGGTTTGAACTCCAAGAAGCAAAAAAAGAAGAAGAAAAGGCCTGTTTCCACGGTAAAAATAATCGACGACGACTTAGATGTTAACCTATTTAACAAGGCCGTAGAGGAGGACCTAATGGGGGCCTCGGAGGACGCCCCGCAAGTCGTAGGAGTCATAGACGACCGCCCTTTACAATTAAGAATCGACGATTATCGTAAAAGTGATTTATGGAAGCCAGTTGGTGCCCCAACGGAGATCGACACAGATTTTAGCCCGATTCGCAAAAATCCTGAAGATTTAAGTCCCGTTAGGCGAAATTTAAGTCCTCCACGGAAAAAACATAACGAAGATTTGAGTCCGCCACGGAAACGGAGAAGCCATAGCGAGACGTCACCGGTACGTGTGAAAATTGAAACGATTAGCGATGATGACAATTCACCGGTACGGAAGAAGCCTAGGGATGACGACGCGAGTCCCCCAAGGCGGAAACGCAGGGATTCCGATCGTCATAGAAGTAGAAGACGCGAAAGTGCGGTTAGATCGCCCAAGGGGAGAAAGAGTCGGTTTAGCGATGCGTCGCCTGCTCGTGTGAAAGTTGAGAGGGAGGAGAATGACGATGACGGTCGGATGAAGAAGACGCTCTGCGGGAAAAAGGCGGGGCTTCAAGATGCGGCGGAGTTGGTTAAAGAAAACGTGAAATTTAAGAAACGGGAGGATGAGTTGTTTAAAAATATGTTGCCAGAGGTACGTTGCTTTTTTTAACCTAAAATTTATAGCTTTTGGTTTAGGGTGGAACTATAAATGCAAGGTTAAATCTTCTAGTTAATAAACTGGTAGTTTACGTTTACTACTAGTTATGAAAATGTCGGCAAACAAAAATCTCCAACGTCACACTACGATATGAAGTCGGCATCACAATTTGACAATTAAATAAAATAATTTGACAGCTGTCAAATTAACCAAAAAAAATGTATAAATCATAGCGTACCTACCCTATTTCAGAACTTAGATGAACGAATGAACTAGTATAATAAAAGTGAACGCCTACAACTTATTCGAATTTTTTTACAGGTTTCCGGAGCACATTCGAAAACCATCCTCCGCGATAAAAAAACTGGAAAAATACGCGACTTGCACAGAGAAGCTGACGACCAGCGGAAGAAGCAGCAAGAGACCGACGTCAGGGCTGAAAAATACAACCAATGGGGCAAAGGGCTGAAGCAAGTCGAGGCGTACAATCAACGGTTATCGGAAGATATCCACGAGATGAACAAACCGCTAGCGCGTTACGCCGACGACGTGGATTTGGAACGGCATCTCAAAGACCAAGAGTGGGCCATGGACCCGATGTTGGCGTATATGCGTAAGAAAAAGAAGAAGGAAATCGTTAAAAGTAACGTCCCGTTGAAGCCGCAATACGAGGGAGAGTTTATGCCGAATCGTTACGCGATTCGGCCGGGTTACAGGTGGGATGGAGTTGATAGATCCAACGGCTACGAGGCTAAGTGGATAACGCAGTTGAATTCGCAGAACGCTGATCTGGAAGAGGCTTACAAGTGGAGTACTGAAGATATGTAATGGTTTTGAAGAAAGAGAAGTTAAACGCATTTTATTTTTTATCAATCGTGTATATATTTTGTAAATATGATTTGTATTTTAGTTGATTAAAATATAATAGGTTATATCAGTTGTTTTTTTTTCTTCACCGTAAAAAATTCAAATAATTATGGTCAAACAACTATAGTGTGATCAGCCTTACGATCGTATATGATATAAGACAATTATAAAAATATTTTTTTAAGAATTAGGAATTAAACTTTTTAAAAAATGTGATAACAACTTAAAAGTTGTTAATTTGTAAAACATTTAGGCATTTATTATTATTATTTATATTATTATATCATCATAGTAAAGGGTTTTTAGAAAATCTTTTTCAAGTTTAGCATGCGCGCTGAGGGTTTACTCCGAAAGTGTACAGCGCAAATAATTTTTTGCCAGCTTAAAATAGGAAAGGAACCCTTGGCATTGCCGACTGGTCGTGTTAGAAAAAATCATTTCATTTCAAAAATTATTTCGACATTAAGAGAGGTGGATTAAAATTTGTTATCTAAAATAAAATTTAACTTCTCTGAAGGAAATCCTATTCTCTGCGATTTCTAATAATAAATAAAACTGTTCTATTTATATTTTTGTTCATCGCCATTTAAATCTTTGTCAGAAGTCTATAAAATTTGGGTAACTGCAATAAAATGTTTTGCTATTTCTATGAATATGTGGAACAATAACTTACTAAAATTATTTTATTCAAACTATAAACAGTGGCTTTATAAGTGAGTTTGGGCAACTAAACGGTTTGGCACTTCTATAAGCTACAAATATCTTCTTTTGTCATTTTCATTTTTTATACTCTCTTAAAAGTGTTATGGATTCTGCAGTTAGCATTACAGTTTTCCTTATCTTTTTCTCCTTAGATAAAAAGCAAGTGAACGTAAGTCTTAAATACTGGATGGTCGCTTTTTCCTCGATTGTTTGAAGAGATACAAGAGTTAAATTCGGGCAAACGCATTGTTTGCTGATCAAAACAATTTCCACATATCAACAGAAAACAGGATTTTGAATTATCGGTATTAAGTTTGTGCATACTTGAATATTGTTGAATGTACGTTTGTCTACAAACGTATGAAAAGTCGCCAGTTCCCAAAAATGGGTTGTAGATATTATTTTATTTTCTTTAGGTAAGTTTTGATAATTATTTTCATTGACATCATGTAGTGCCAAAAACTATTTTATAAACTAAAAAAATCTTATAAACTAAGTATTATTATTTATTATATAACTCTAGCATATATGGATTTTGAGATGTAGGATTATTTGAATATGAACTTCAAAAAGTGAGGTCAAATAGTAAAAATTGTTTTTCTTTTGGTAATTTTGCCGATGTTTATGAGCTGATTTCAAAATCCTAGAAAGTTCAAAAAGCTCTCAAGGTAACCAAATTGATATTAATTATTTTGATACTGAGTTGGGTCCATTGTCTATTCTGTAAAAAACAGAAGTTTGCTGATGATAGATCACGTGACAGAATAGTTACTGACATATTCAAAGCAAATTTTGTATAAAAAATTGCAAATTGTAAAATAAAATACTTTATTTTTTATAATAATGAATACAATACAACCAAAATAAAAATAACAAAATATACACTTCCTCAATTCCTTGCGTTGGCGTGATTTTCCTTATACCAATTAACACTATCTCTTATCGCCTTCTCAAAAGACGTAAACTCGAAATCGGGTAAATATTTCCTCAACTTTGCGTTGCTCGCAGTCTTTTTATACTGCCCGTCGGCCTTGCTTGTATCAAAAACAATTTTCCCTTTGAAATCAAACGCTTTTACCAACTCTTCAGACAATTGCTTTATAGAAACTTCAGCTGCCTCGTCAACTAGAAAAAAAAGCATATAAGAAATCAACAAATCACCAAAAAAACAGCTTTTTTTATGCGTAACAAACTGAAAAAATACCTGATAAAATAATCGGGTCAATTTCCTTATATTCTCGTAACACCCAAACGATAAGTTTGGCCAAATCTAACGAATAGATGAACTGACGTAACGGTTTTCCTGTTCCGAACACCGTAAAGGTATCGTCTCCTCTTTCGATGGCGTCGTATAACTTTCTAATCAAACCTGGTATAACGTGACTAGATTCTAGATTGTAGTTGTCGAACGGGCCGAAAACGTTGCACGGAATGACCGACGTAAAGAGATGACCGTCCTCGTGATACGCCCGGTTCCAAACGTCGATCATTCGCTTCGCGTAGCTGTAGCCGAAGTTTGAAGAATGCGGGGGCCCATTGTGAATCTAAAAGTTTTTTCTTTCAACTATAATTCATAAAAATTTAACTTATTTTAAACTTAAGTTTTTGTCTTACCATCGTCTCATCGATAGGATACGTAGTTTTGTCCGGAAATATACACGTCGACAGACACGAAACAACTTTCTCCACCTTATATTCCGCACTAATATCCAAGACGTTCGTATTCATCTTTGAGTTTTTCTTCTAAAATACCAATTAAAGATATACCGTCCCATAAAAAAAATTTCTAACCTTACTAAAAATTCTAGGTTATGGGCCATATTGTGAAACAAACCACCAACCATGGCCGCTAAATGAATAATATGGGTCGGTTTGTACTTATCGAATAGGTTTTTCGTGCTATCGTAATCACTGAAAGAAACAAAATGTAAACTTTGCTTAACCTCAAAATAAGTTATACCATAGATCGGCATCTTTACTGCTTAAGAATATCCATTTCTCGTTGGTTTTCTGTCCTTCGGATTCTATTACGGTTTTTATGGCTTGTCCTACAAGGCCTGTGCCCCCTGTTACTAATATAACCTTATTTTCCATAGTTGCCTCAACTTTAAAAAATGCTAAAATGTTTTGGTAGGTTTAGTTTGAACACAAGTTAAGTACCTTCACTATTAGGAATTTTAATTAACGAGATAAAAATGATTATTTGGAAAATGTATGTTATTCTAAAAAGACACATCAACATATGTTGGAATGTTGGTTTATCATCCGTATTCAATTCAGTTTTAGGAAAATAGATTGATTCGCCCAATAGAAAAAGAGATATTCTGCTTGGAAATCATACTCGCATCTTATTGGACTAGAAATCACCCGTCGCGAAACGAATTAAATACCGCTAGTAGTAATAAAAATTCAAACAATTCCTATTTTACACAATTGAAGATAAAATTCCGAAATAGAATTGTTACTAATTGTAAACGTGGTCTTATCACATAACAGATTATATAAACGATAAATACCCAACTAAAATACAAATTGAGTTTTCTTTGTGGTTTCTTGAATTAAATTTACAATTTACATAAAAACCCAAGGCCTAAAAACTCTTGTTTTTGATTAATATTCCATGTATCGATTCGTAGTTTCACAAAAATGTATCAACAATTCCTAATCATTCGCTTATACAAATTTTTGTGTGATTTTTTTTAGTTTATTTATGTCGCTTTTTTACAACCCGACCGAGCCTTGTGTAAAGGTGTCCACAAACACCAAGGATGAAGGTTCCATTTACCTGAAAACAGGTCCAAAATGCTTCGTTGTACTTCGATTTTAGTTTATTTAGCAATAGTTAGCCCAAGCTTAGGTAAGTATCGCTTGCTTCGCAATATACGCGAAAAAGTGAGGTTATGTTCGTCAACTCTCAACATTTACCTATTTTTGCCTACAGGTAACAAAGTTTTGAGGATATTTCGCAATTCTGAAGAGTATTACACCCCCGTGAGAACCTTAGAGGTACGAGAGCGAGCCGGTTATAACTTGACGTTAAGTTGCGAGTTGCATTCTGATGTCTACGACAACTCGATAATCGATGATCAAATCACTTGGTGGAGGGTCAATCCGGGGTCCGTGCGTCGGCCCATGCACGATCTCGAGGAAATAGCGAGGAGGAAAAAGGATATTCTTATAAAACCTAGCGAAGTTAATAAAGCCGTTCAGAGTTTTCTGCCGTTAAAACTAGGCGATTCGGGGACTTATATGTGTATTAGTTTCAAGTACGTGTTGTTTCAAGTGATAAAGATCGATGTCCGGAACTTTACGGCGCCCAAACGTGTGCCTAACGATGACGATGCGCTGCGTAATCCCTACTGCAACGGGGTTATGTTTCAGTGTATCGCCAATGGCGCTTGTATAAACCAGAGGTATGTCTGCGATGGCAAAGAGGATTGCAGCGATGGGTCCGACGAGAGTTTTAGCCAATGCAACGGAAACCCATGCGAAGGTTAGAGTTTATTAATTGCATTTTTTAAACTATAATAAAACTACTTGATTCATAGGTATTATGACTTATTTCATTTAAATTTGTTATATTTTTGCGAACATTTATAAGTTATTATTATATTGTTTGTAGAATTAAAAAAAATCCACTTTATTTAATAGAGTTGTTTAATAAACAAACGATTTCCTATTCACTAAACTGACTCACAAATAAATGATCGACGGAAAAATAAATAATAGAGTTAAAAGATACCTTTTAAATAATCTTTTATTTTATTTTTTTTATATAGGTTATTCCTTTTTTCTAACAATTTTTGTCAGCTTCCTTAGTACAGAAAGAACTAGTTATTATTAAATAACTTAAATTTTTCTGGTTTTATTTTTGAGGTTTTAATTCTCTACAACTTGTTTCAGATAAAATCCAGTGCGACGAGAGATGCATCCCCAAGTATTGGTGCTGCGACAAGCATCAAGACCCCAATTGTAACGTCACGTACAAACCAAAATGCTGCCGTAAGTATAAAAAAAAATTGAGGTTACGTCACAGGTTACAATTACCGTTTTTCCCTTGTTTTGTGCAGCCACAGAGGACACGGAATACGCATACGGGCCTTACAATATCACCCAACCTAAGCCACGACACTCGGATTTCGTCTTTATAATTTTCTGTAAGTTTTCGATGACATAACCTAAATTGTAAACAAAAATTCCTTGATTATTCAAGCAGTTTTCTGACGATTTTTAATTAGTTCTAATCAAATAATCCCTAAATTTCATATGATTTAGGTTGTATAACCTCAAAGCAACATAACCTTAACTGTCAAAACTTGTATAATTATCGAATTTCCTCGGTTATTGTGACTTTTTTTAACAATTTTGTTATTAAATCTTTCTAAATAACTTATTAATTTTATTTAAATAAAACAACAACTTCAATAATTCCTTTAAAACAATAACTCTTGCACATAACCTAACTTTTTTTAATTTCTTTTTCAGGTATTTTCGTTATGATTGTTATCCTCGTCGGAGTGTTCATTCTGATGTCAAAAATGTTCTTCCTGGTGAGCAAGCAGGGGGGCTTTGGTAATATGTTTGCGTTTGATGATGTGCAACGGCAGGAACGCGACACGTACCCTTCGAATCTGCTTACGAGGACCTGTCGTAACCGTCTCATTTTGAGCAACGTCCGTTACAACGGGAATTGCCCGGACGCGCTGGAATCGGGCCAGGAAATGACGGATTTGTTGCCCCAAACGCGCGGCCCGAACCCTCTGTCTTTCTCGTCGGATCAGCCCCCCTCGTACGCGGACATCGTCACTAGGTGCGACCCCCCGCCGCCTTACACGAGCCAAGAGTGCTTAAGCGTCACGACGGGTCGGTAATTTTTAGGTTACGTCGATTTGAGGTTAGGATTTTGTTGTAAGTGTGCGGACAAAGATCTGGTTTTCGGGGGAGATAATTCTGTTTGTTGGTTGATGGTTGTTTTGGAAATTTCTGTTAATTGTTTCTTTCGCGCATGTGTTGGAGCTGTGCTGTCAACTGTATATTAGTTAGGTTAGGTTGTTCTGTCAAACTGCCAAAAGAATTAACAGACAGTGCGACGTTTAAATGTTTAGGAAAGTTCACAAACAATTGTTATGTTATTTTATTATGTATTAATTTTTTAAAAGTAATGTCTATTAAATGTACTTAATTCTGTAAGTGCAAATGATTTCGCAATATTAATAATTAATGACATGGTCGTGTGAATAAAAAGACAGCTTTGACACGTGTTGTAATTTTTAATGTGATTATAAATGCAGGAAATAATAAATTGTTGCTTAAATATTATTGGTACTAAGCGCGCAAAAAAATAAAGTCGTACACCTTGTTTCTTTGCGAATGGTTCTTTTATAACCTATATGCTGTCATTCTGACATTAATCTTAGGTATGAAACATGCAGTAACTGTCAAGTTGACAAACCAGAATTACATGATGTCAAAATTAGCTGTACGACTGTTTTCTTGGCGCGCGTAGTACATGTATATTTTATCTTTTAACAACGCATCACGTAAAACAAGACATTCTGTGTTGTTTTCTTTTTATCATTGTACAATGTTGTGCCTTACGTAGAACTGATTAAGTAAAGTTAAGATGCTGAATCGTTTAAAACAAGCGAGAACAAATATTAACGTGCCTTTAGAATTGTATGTATCTGATTATGAGATTATTGGAAAAAGATATGTTGCTATTGCAGTGCAATTTATTTGTATTTAGGAGGATGGAGCATGGAGATATCGTTATTTTTGTATCGAAGATATTTTGAGTAGTTTTGGATATCGATATTATTGTAGGCTTAACTGACTTATTTAAAAATACATATTTTTCGAAAGTTTCTTGTTGTTTTCTTTTATATATAAGCTGTTCAGTATGTTTATATATAACTTAAAATTATAGTTATACAGGGTGAGAAGTTTATTAAGGTTGGTATGGGAATTTACTGCCATGACTACCAAGTACCAACTGTCATTAGTAATATGTTATACACCAGGGTGGAACTTTGTGTTCTTCAGAACCAGAAAATGACTACAGTGAACAATTAAGTGGTTATTTTAGTGGTTTTAGGTGAAAAATTGAAGGTTTGTTTATTTATTTGTATATCCAATTTGTATTTTAGCTAAATTTGCTTTTGTTTCCTAGCTTAATCTTATCCTAAAGTTAGCTAAACTTAGTCATAAAAATAAATCTTAGTCATTTTGTAGTCACTTTTTATTAAAACACCAGTTATAAAAATTAAAGCATAATATATTAATCCCTTTATATATTTTTTTATTATTACACTTATAAACATTAGAAACTATATTAAATTTTATATACACTTAACCTAAAAAATATCGCAATTTATTTCAAATTTATACATCTTGCGTCAACAGATACGATTCGTCTTCGTTAACCAAAGCGTCGATGTTATAAAACGCGGCGTGTATCGCTATAAGGAAGAAGGAGGCCCCCAGAACCCAGAACATCGCCCCGTGAGCCCCCACGAGATAATAAACGGGCATAGAACACGCGGAAACCAGTCCGTACTGCTGTGCTAGCGTTAACTCTTTCCCGAACAGTACAAATTTCTTTTCTTTGTGCCGCTGTGATAATTTATAGCCCGCGTAAAAACTTCCGCATACGGCAAATAGTACTAACGGTGACGTTATCAGGCAATACGCGACTAGACCGAGAAACACGAACAAATAGTTGCTTTGGAAATATTCGATGTTACGCATGACACGCCGACTTAACCTAGTTATCGAAGGCGGTGGTTTGAAATTCGACGTTTGTACGAAGGTTAGCCACGGTCGGACGTTCTGTCTTTGTTGTTGGATCCAATCTTTCGGGTCTGGTATCTGCGTTGGGAATTGTAACAGGCTGAAATTAGGGGTTATTAGTGAAAGTTGGAGAAGTTTTTTTAGGTTACCTGAAGTGATTCGGTTTTTGGGCGACCGGGGGAGCTGCCATCTCCCCGGAGACATCTATCGAAACATCCACCATCTTCCAGAGTAAATTAGTTTGGAATTTATAGAGCAAATTGAAAATTTGATTATATTGGTGATGTGAGCTGTCAGAATTTGGTTAAGTTCGTGGTTCTTCTTATTATTTATTCGGTTTGGCCAATGGAGTTCGTCGAGAAGGCGCATCACAACAAAGAGGCTCGATATACCAATCGGATCGCTCAGATTCAAAATTTGAATCGTAACTCGGGCGCCGATTGGCCGAATTCATAATCGGCCATATTTAACCGTTTGAAACTCTACCGAAATAGCGTGGTGCGGACCGTGAAACTTTCTTCATCAATTCCCCGAGTGTTTTCCGCGATTTGAACGATGAGTTTCGTTAGAAGTTTAGCCGACGAGCTTCGCGAAGCGGAGAACGACGATTTTGACACATCGAGCGGTTGCGAGATGTCTTTCGAATTGAGCAGCGATAATGTGTCCATGGCCAGCCCGATCTCAACGCACGTCCCGAGGAAGTTGGACTTTTCAGGTGGCCCCAAGAAGGCGCCCTGCAGTCCGCCGTATAAGAGGGTACGCGCCTTAAGGTTATTCGATAGTCCGCTAACACCTAAGACGATACTGGAAAAGTCCTCGTCATGCACCAACCAGGTGCCGAGAAGTAGGTTATTCTCGGATAAGCCCAGGGCTGTCGCTAGCGCTTACGCCCCGAGGAGCGAACGACCAGCGGCTAACGTTAACCCGTTCACTCCCAACGCGATGCTCTTGAACAAGAAACGGACTAGATCGGTTAGATCGTCATTTGGGTCGCCCGAGATGTGCGCTTCGAAGTTTAATTTGGACTCCGATAACTCCGATTGCGAAGATATCATGCAACCGACAAAACGTGTCGCGTTACAGGTACGGTATTACTAGTCGTATGACTTCCTACTTAAAAAAATATGTAGTCTAACCGTTTTTATCTGTTCATTTTGATTTTCTAGGAGAATAACATATCTAGATATCATCAAGAATTCCATGAGCTAGCGTTGATAGGTTCGGGACAGTTTGGGTCAGTTTATAAGTGCATCAACAGGTTGGATGGTTGTGTTTACGCTATTAAGAAATCCACAAAGCCGGTAGCGGGGAGCGTTTTTGAGAAAACTGCGTTGAACGAAGTTTACGCACACGCTGTCTTAGGTAAGTTTCTACAGAAAATATCTCCTTTCCTATGCTGTTACAATATGGTGTTCTAAAAATATTTATATAGTATGAATTTTGTTTATTTACTTAAATCACCCAGAATAATACATGTGAAGAAACTTTTGACACTAATGTTTTATTTTTTGCTTAATTTCACTATGTGGTGGCTTTATCATTCAAACGTATATTCCTTGTGTAAAAATTTGAATAAAAAATGCGCTTTCGGTCATTTATAACACATTAGAGCCTAATAATATGCAATAAGAATATTTTATCGTCCATTCGTAATTTGGTTATATTTATTGTAAATGCAGTCAATATATCGAAATTACGAATTAAATCATTTAACTTGCAAACCTGTCATTTTAATACATAGAGTGTCATCGATAATTCGTTGATTTTATGTTGAAACAATACCATGATGAATAGAAAAGCCTATTCGAGAAAAAGTCCATTGAAAAAGAGAATAATTTTGATAAGACTGGAAAACATAGATTTCCTAAATGGAAAGTATGTTCGTGTTTGTTATTATTATTGTGCTAAACAGAAAGAAAAAGGATAATATGAAGAGTACAGTTTAAAAAGCAAAAGAAATATAAAATTTTCTTTGCGTTTCTTTTATTGACGAAGAAATAAATATTAAAAAATCAAACAATTAATTACGGCACAAATTTGAAATTCCCACTGTAGAATTTAGAATTCCCACTGCACAGTTCGTGTCTAGCTGCACGTTAGAATAATTCCTGAGTTCTTTTATAAAAATTTGTCAGTATTATTGCATGCTATTACAATTATAAATGTCAGTAGGAACAAATTATGTGGTGGACCGAAAATTGCTATGTATCTTCTACAGAAACGTGATATTAGGATGAATAAAAAAGCAACAAGTTTTGAAACAATGTGGCTTCGTTATAAAGTACAAACATAGACCACCAAAACTATTTTTAGAGATTTAACGAATGAAGGGTTTGACGGGCACAATTTTTCAATAGTTTTTCGTTAATTAAAAATGTTTCTATTACCTAGGATTCTAAACATTTTAATATGTTACTACGGGAACCATAAGCTATCGATTGGTATCATTTTTGATCGACTGCATTTGAATTTTCGAACCAAAATCTGGAATGATAGACCAGGCAATAGAGTTCCAGACAAAAATACTAGGTCAGAAAGCCGACGGTCCCAAGTCACGTGGAACAGTCCGTCTTTTTTCGTTTTAATTGTAAAAATTGAACCGATGGAGTAATCTTGATACTTTCAACAGACGAATTGTAGAGAATGAGAAGACGAACAAAATGAACCCTGCATGGACTCGATTTAATTAATATTAACGGAGGAAATTCGGAAAAACCGAAAAAACCTGCGTTTTTTTCAAAAATTCATAACTACGCCAAATTCGAAACTGACGCGGAGGCTTTTTGCGTGAAAGTAGCGATTGATGGGTAGTTTGAGTGTGGACAACCTAGGCGTTGTCCGATGATTAGTTTTTGCACAATTGCGATTTGAATATTTTTATGCGATATGTTTCGGCGAGCCTGCGTGCGTCGGAGGTGGTTCGATTTTAATTTGTTTTACATATTTCCAAAGTAGAAGTGTTGTGCTACAAAACGTCTATCCTGATTTTGCGTTAAAATGTTGCGAAATAGGTGAAAAATGCTTGCTAACGTTCGACTTAATATACGGGAAGCTTAGCAATTTTTAAGCTTTGCTTTGTTGACAGTTCACCAAACATAACCTTTAAGAGGAACTAAAGCTACGCTTAAAATTTACGTGTCAGTGGTGTAGTTTGGCCTAAGTAACCCTAACGTAAAAATATACCTACATGTATTTATCTACCTTAATGTTTTCTTATTGAGACTGTTTTAGACTATAATAGTAAAATTATCTTTCAATATGTTAAAGACGTGATAAATTTGTTTACAATGCCGTGAAAAAACCATCCAAATCGATAAACGATCATCAACGTTATCAAAAAGAAAATACCATCATTCCTAACCTCACTTTTTATACTAATTTCGTCTCTTTTCTTCTCAATAACCTAGGTAAGCACCAGCACGTTGTGCGCTATTACTCGGCTTGGGCGGAAGACAACCATATGGTGATCCAGAACGAATATTGCAACGGGGGCGCCCTGGCGGACAAGATTGCCGCGGAGCCCCTTTGCCCTTCGGAGCTCCGCCGCCTTATGCTGCACGTTGCCGAGGGGCTCCGGTATATCCACTCGGAGGGCTTAGTTCACCTCGACATTAAGCCCGGAAACATTTTCATATCACGCGAGAAACGCCTCCAATTCACCAATTACGATTCTGCGGACGACGGCTTCGAAGATTTAGACGAGTCTACGCTTGCCGAGGAAGAACTCACGTACAAGATTGGCGATTTGGGGCACGTGACCAGTTTGAGTAACCCACAGGTACGAGAAATTTTACAAAATTTATTTACGATATTAAAAACGGTAGAAATTATATGCGTAATAAATGAAAAAAACAAAAACGTGCATTTATTGTATGCATTTGATAAAATATTTGACCAATAACAAGAATATTTGTCTAATAGAAGAAATATATGAACTATGCAAAAAATTACTTGTGCATTAAAATAATAAATGTGCAATATTTAAACACAATAAATAATTGTGCATTTGTATATTTAAATGATCCTTTCATAATATATTTGTACACTTAAATAAATAAATGTGCAATATTTACAATCGTCGTGTCTGCATTAAAATAAACTAGTTAGCCAGGATTTGACAGATATTCTGATTCTATTGACAGTAGGTATTGTCAAAACACCAGCGTTTGACACGACCTACTGTCATTAGAATGAAAATATCTGTCAAATCCTGGCAAACTAGGTTTATATTAATGGAAACACGACCGATCTCGAACAAATAGAATTTGCTCATGCAGCTAAACCAATAATTTGACCAAAAAGTGTCATAGACAAAAGTTATACAAGATTTCCTCTACTATAATTCGTTATTTAACCATTTTGACGAAATTACAGAAACGGCGGCTCATTTGCAAAATCGTTGAAAAATGCTAAGAGTAAACATCAAGTTTTAAAGAATACCAAAACCTTTTTACTACGTATGACTTCTACTATCTGAAAAAAGTTTTGCAGAAAACATTTGGAACACGTGTATATGTAAATGATTAGAAATTTTATACAATACAACCAAGTCAACATAAAATTTTCTATTTAATGTTTAAACAAAAGCATAACAGAAAGAATCAAAAGAATCAATATTTCAAATTGTCTGAAAAAGACTGATTTTTCTTTTAAATTACTTTTTTTATATATTTTAACGTGCAGTATGAGTTACAGAAGCCTAAGAATCTAATCATAACTCTAAAAATAATGAGATAATTTCAATACATAACACTTTTTCACTTATGTAAGTATAAAACAATCGTCACTTTAATTTTTTCAGGTTGAGGAAGGCGACTGCCGATATCTGCCGACGGAGATTCTCCACGAAGAATACAACCACCTTTCGAAAGCCGACATCTTCGCTCTGGGCCTGACGGTCGTCGAAGCGGCCGGTGGCGGTCCGCTACCCAAAAACGGCGACAAATGGCACAAGATCCGAAACGGGGAGCTCCCCAAAATCAAGCAAACGGTGCACAGGGATTTTATCGAACTCCTGCAGTCGATGATCCATCCCGATCCGGCGGAACGACCGACGGCCATCCAAGTCCTACAGCACCGTTCGTTATCGCCCGTCGGCAACAAATCGAAAGCGCAGCTGCACCGCGAATTGAACGCCGAACGGCTAAAAAACGAAATCCTGTCGAAACAGTTGGTCGAGGCCGCAAAGTGCATAAAATCGATCGCTCCCGAATCGAAACAGTTGAAGTCCGTTACCAGGATAACGTCCCGTCTGATCGGCAAAGCTGTGACCCGTAGCGTGAGCACGACCAATTTTTAGGTTAGGTCGTGGTTTTTTTTTTTTTGGTTATTTTTCCGAAGGCTGTAAGATACTGTTCGAACGTGATAAAGGGGGCCTTGCGAGCGCCCCCGGTTGGTTTTGTTACCGATAATCGGGGCCCCGTTTTTTTTTTTTTAGGTGGGGTGGGGCGATGTGTTTTTTCTCTGTTTTGAAAAGTTGTCGTTTAAAGTTATTTTTCTGTTCTGTCCTTTAGGTTACGTAAGAAAGATCCGCCGCGGGTTCGTATTTTGTCATGCCGAGTTTTTTGTTTCTGATTGTGTAGCTTGCTTTTTGACATTAAATAGTTTTTTACTCAGCTTCTGGACGTCTATAATTTTGTGCCGTTTTATGTGTCGTTCTAACGAAATTTTGAGGTTAGTTAGCTTTTTTCGAAACACTTCTTATAAATTTTTGCTAATATTGTGGTAATTTTGTCGTTTCATTCAGTAATATCTTAATAATATTAATAACTTCTCTTAGATCAGAATGTCAACCAAATATAAATAGGAGTAATTTAAAAGTTTGCGTCATTTCCAGAAAAATGCAAAGTTGTATTAACCTCAAGAATAAAAAAAAACAACCATGGTTATGTATATCCAAAAATATAAAAATTTAAAATAAATATTTATTTAATAAGTTTGAAACAACATTTTCTTCTCAGACGGTAATTGAGAATCCAACTTTATTTTTTAACCAACTAACTACAATGATTTGACTATAGTTGTTCTTGGCAATAATAGAATAATTATACGTACATTTTTTGACTTAATGGCATGGTGCAGGTAAATATTTTACATAATACGGACAAGTTTTTATATTTATTTTGTTTTAATACAAAAATTAAATGGCAAAATAACGACCTAAACCCTAGTAAATATCGAATTTAAAATATCTACAAACAAAATCTTGATGTCAAGGTCAAAACCGGTCGAAAAAATTTATTTCTTTTTCCGAGACATAAGTTATTGGATTTTTTGTATCTTTGTAATACCCAACAGCGAAATTGTTTATCGACTTTATTGTATGTACATAAATATAAAAAGATATATGTGTGAGCATATACTGGCAGGTATTTTATTATTTCTTAATATTGTTGCGTACTATGTGATAGCTAAATATTGTTTAGGAATTGTTTGTTAATCGTTTTTAACTAATTTCGATAGCGCTGTGTCGCATAGAGTAAGTTGTCGTTTTTTACGTCGCACCACGTTGCGAAGGTGTCTTTCTTATTTAGCGGACGCCGTATTACGACTTATCTGGATACATTCCAAACACGTGCCTTTATATATTAATATTACCGCCTTACTATTCTTATATTATAGATTGTATTTTGTTTTTAAGGAAAATGTAAGATTTAATTTATAAGTTTTATTTTTTGTATGTAATAAACTATTTTGTAAAATATATGTATTTAACAATTTTACGTGTTGTTTTTCTTCGCTCTCGATAAGTTAGTGAATTCCAACTTATATTCTCAACAATTTTGATTTTCTATGATGTCTAAACTCTGACAGTATTTGTCAACCTACAATTTTGTTCCGGTTCCATCAATTTTATACTTCACAGTATTCTTGCCGACACTTAATTCAATAACAATTTCTCGAATGCTGATTTTATCACGTAGTCGAATTTGAATTTGCTTTCTAAAATTCATTCAATTGGGAAATTTTTATTTATTACGTCAAAATTCAAGATGACATTAGTGTGACATGACAACCGTACTGACATGGCATTACGAAGCCCAGTTTAATCTGCAAATTAGAGTGTCCCCGTTTTTATGCTCGCGATAGTACCTAGTCTGTAAATTTTAATTAGGCGGAATATATGAATAAAATATAACTTTTATTAAATCTGCGATTATTATCTCATGTATTTAAGTCTCTGCAAGACTTAAGGGTTGATTAATCTGTTCCAATTAAATTGAAAAAGATATTACAAATAAAAGAGTTAAATTCAAACCGCTTTCCAGTTATACGTAGTATATACAGTTCACTGAGACTGGAGATGACCGTTTTTTGGATACATTAAATTATGAATCGTCCTGTACATCAACAACCCCGGCAATTACCCCATTCCAACATTCATGCCGAAGTAATCCAAGACTGGTCACTTATCTCCAGTTTAACCCTTTCCTATACTGCAGATATGAACAAAAGTAAGATTTATCTGAATTATATGTACAATAATTCACAAATTGTGTGTTTCTATAAATAGGTAATTTACGATATAAAAAACCGTTAATAATACCAATGCAACAACGCAATGGATACGTGGCGACAGGTGGAATGAAGTTGGCAGCACCAATCAAATCAAACATTTCAAACGACAATAAATTTTTGGTTATGTCCTGGCAAATGTGATCGAAAACGCGTACGAATACTCATATTATTCCAAATTACAGACACGAAATCTATATTTGGTAATTCGTAACATGGTATGCGAGACATAATTTGAGTACCGCGGTAGTTTGGTTCAAAATGTCCCAGTGTGTGTTCGCGGTTTTGACTATCCGTTATGTTTTGGATGATTTCTGTGCGAAAAATGTTGTGACTGCTGTCGGGAATATCCGTAAGGATAGGTGAAGATCTGGATATGGTTCAACGTAAGCAATTTGCACGATTTTAACTTTAGTGATCTATGATTTATTGATATATTTGCTTTGAAAGTCTGGTATGGCGACTGCCATTTTCCTAACCTGACGGGGCCTGCTTGTAGGCAGTTTAGTCACTATTAGATGTTTGTGTGGACGTTTGTTTCTTTATTAGCGTGAATTTAGGTAAAATGGAATTGTATTATTTGTAGGTTTTTAGTAATTTATGCTTATTCGTGTACGCATTCATTTTTGCGGTTATAAATTTGATTTTTACTTACCGGACGGTATAACTTGCGTAGTTGGCCGCTAGGAGGCGCTGTTTTTGTCGCATATGTAGTTAACCAAAGTTTTATTTAATAGGGGTAGTCACTCTAAAATAATATACGCAAATATAATTTTATTTACGACACCTCCACCAGAATAACAGAAATGATAAAAGCAAAGAACTATAGCGTATATTGTTTTGGATATTCGAAAATATCCAGTTCATCCATGTAAAGTTGGTACCACTAGTCTACCCCAGTAACTTTTACGAAAGAAAAGAGGTCGGAGATGGAAGGAAGTTTCGTTATGTCAAATATGGATGGGATATCAATACTCCACTTGAAGCCTGGTATTAGTGGACTCGTTGACCAGGTCTCTGGCTCTGGTGTATTGCTTATTGTTTGCACCACTGCTGGAGTTTCAGGACCATCGGTCACTACTGAAAGAAAAGGAGTATATTTTAATGCGTTGTGGAATCTTTCGCTTAGTGGGTGTGTAGCCGTTTATGGGTGAAAGCTGAGAATACAAAGTTTCTTAGGTTCTAAATAAAAACTTAAACCATAACAGACCGTTGATATGTATAAATTCGTATGCAATTATGTATATTATGAAAACTGTTTGTGCAATCTTAATAAAACCAACACCATACACCAATACTTACTTATTATTGTTTCTTCATCGCTTCTTTTCGAGTGAGTTTGAGTTCTTTTGGCAGCTTTTCCTTGGTGTCCGTGATGTGTTCTTGCATTATGCTTATGATTAGGCCCAGCATCTCGTGCATCTAGTAAAATTACATTGATTTTTAGCACGATCCACAACACCGGTCTGCTTATGCGCATCGGCCACGAATTTGAGACAAGAAGTAAGCAGACCGGTATAGTTGGATCCTGATTTTTAGTCAATGATTGCTGTTTTATTAAGGTACTTCTCAAAACATGGGAAAACGTCATTTCTTTTTGTAATACAATAATTAAAAGTGTTATTCCTGACTTACACGTTGTAAATACAGGCTGTTAATGTTGTTTAACTTACCAACTGAAGCAGTGATATACACTAGGCAAAGAAGGGCAACGACAACGGTTACCTTCATTTTCGGTTGAAAATAATAGAATGATTTCCTTGGTAAAATAAAACAAATTATATAGGTAGTTATTTTATTGTTTGACATAAAAATGAATAATGATAGTTTGACATGTAAGTGCAGCAAATTTTAAGGGATTCTTTAGTTAAATGTTTTCTAGTGTTTAATAATGAGATAGTAGCAAAACATTGCCAATAAAATAACAATAAACCGAAAGAATCTGAGGAACAACAAACAATATCGGATAATAACAGCAAAATAGTTGTTTTCGAGAATTTAACGTATTTAAAATAATAACGACACACGCATAAAATTAAATGGTGATTTTTTCTGTATTTTTTCTCTATACGACTGGTGCAAAAAGAATCCGATGTGGCCAGGCACATGACTTTATCATACTATTTACAAAGTTAATAGTAAATGAGATTCTATTTGATCGAGATCGGTCGTATGTCTTTGTATAAAATAAAGTTAGTTAGCCAGGATTTGACAGATATAGTAATACAATAAAAAGTGGTCGGGTTCCTTATTTTTGGTTTATTTTAGCAATCGGTACGTATGTTTTGTATAAATCAAACTCTAACAAACTCAATGGTAGCATTGTGTGGGCAGTTTTCTCGAAACCATGTTTTCAAAAACGGCTAACAGTAACACTCGAGTATTTTGTTATCCGATTAACTTGAAATTTTGGCTGTACCTTCTTACATAGATTATCTATAGACGGGCAGTTTGAGTTTGATAAACAATTTCGATTTTTATAGACAAATGAGGGCCCATTTGGTAGTCGAAAAATCGAAGTGCTCTCAAATTTGCAAATATCACGTTTTGTGATTATGCATGTGTGCTTCTGTAGCTATGCTCGTGCATATCATGAAAAATCTTTATTTTTCCAGGTACTTTCGTTGGAGAGTTGTGCTGCTAGTCACGGGACGACCCAAAAAAATCTTCCTTCCTTCCCTGCACTGGTGAGTCATCACTTTCATTAATAAAATCACAAAGTAAGCAGAAATATACTTTCGTTTTTTTTTGCTTCAGACTAGGTATTACCCCTTAACATTTGAATGATTTTCTACTTAATTATACAGACCAGAAATTCGTAATACCCCTGTATTTTTAAAAAGAGGTCGCCGCATCTCATTTGTTTGCAACAGGGTCATTTTGCTGGTCAATATGCAACCTGCACGTTAAAGAACTCTTACTGGAGGTTGGAATTCCGTCAGTTCGACAAAATTCCTGGGTGTGTGTAGCCTGCCCTCAGCGTCGGTGATCGGCTTAAGTTGCGGAAATAGACCGACGTAAAATTAACCAGTTAAAAAAAACTTTTTACATTATCATTATCATTATCAAAAATAATAATATGTATTTCTGTGCAGCAATGAAACAGTGATCAAATTGAATATTTAAAAAGTTTTGAGTGTTCGCAAAACCAAAAGCATTGGTAATTTTAAGCAGAATTGCCCGAAAACACTTTTTCTTTCAAATAATTATCATAAGTTATTAGTAAACCACACATTTCCTTCTGTAATTCAGAAAGGAACAGTTTATGCTTCAGTTTGTATGAATAAAAGAGAATTAGCTTAGAGTCAGTACATGCTAATACATGAAGCAGATGCTCCTAGATCGTTGAGCAGATGCTCCTAATATGCATCACAGGCTTTTGGCAAGGGTTTAATAAGTAGTATTTTGTGAGAATGTATAAAATTTATAACGGAGTTATAACTCTTTTCATAGAATGCTTGAAAAGTCTCACAGCAAAGCTTTAACTGAGCTTGAAACACAGAACTAGTTTGAGAGAACAATTTTGGATAGATTAATTTGAACGTCGATGGTCTTAAATGTATATTTAAAAGTGTTGTTATCTCCATTTATACATGAAGTCTCCGTTATATTTTGTATTTTTCGTTTGACCTTGATGACGTTGGTTCAACATCTTCGAGACTGTCGCTGATGATGCCCTTGATTGAAAGGGCGAAACCGGCCTGACGATCGTGAACATCTCGTTAAGCAAGCCTCTTACTGCAACAGTTATGTGCGTTCGAGCACCGTCCATTTGAAACCACCCATTTATTGTTATGTGTATGTGTCAGTAGCATATATACAAGTAAAACAAGCAGTTCAATGGGTGTAGACGTATTTATTTTTGTTGTTAAGGGTTTTGGTCTAATTAATTTATTACAGTAAGACATGTACGTTGTACAAACATCGTTGTTTCATATAAAGTTGACTTTCCTTTGTTAATCTTCGCTAATAATTACGGGTATGTGACACTTAGCTGAAATAGAAAACAAACATTGAGTTAATTGGTGTTAAATTTAAGAAATAAAAATAATTGTTGCTATAGATAGAGTGTTCCAGAATAATGTACTCTTAAGTTTCATTGTAACTGCAGTATTTATTAGCAAACTTAATGCAAACTTAGTGTAAACTTTATAGTTTCATTTATATTGATAATGAATATTATTAATTAGAACGCATAGCTGCTATTGAATCAGGGAAATTAAGAGTGAGTACTTTTTTCTTGGGACACCCAGTTTTACTTGCTTACTTGAAATAAGTGTCTTCAAGCTTTCAAGAGAACCAATAAAGGAGGTAACTAAACGAAAAAAAAATTGTATTATTGCTTTGGTCTACAAAAAGTCTGTATCGTAAGGAAAAAAATGTGTTCTGTCCATTTCTTTCATGAATAAACTGCCATTTTTACATTTTCATTTGTTATAGATATACTTTGGTCCACATTTAGACTTTTTTGGTGGCCGAATATATTTAAACTGCAATGTTTGTGATTATCATAAAGACTTACGTTTTCCAACTTTTGGATCTGAAAGTAACAACAAGCAAATTATTAGTGGAAGTTCTTCTGATATTGGCTTTATTTTTATTGATGTTATACATAATATATTGTTATTTTTTGTGGTCACAAACTTACCAGCTGATGCTTTGTGGATAACGTCTGTTAACATGGTTTCAACATGTGGATTTAGTCCGCATTCTTTTATGATTTTATTGACTTCGTCCAGATATCTTTCGGCAGCCCGTTGACTTCCGGCATCAGTACCAGCAAGGCCGGAAGTCAAACCACTAAGTGACTCAATGACCTTGTTCAGAGGTATTATACGTTGCAGCGAGTCAACTAAAAAATGTCAAAAGTTAAGTGCTATACTAAAGACGAATTCGAAAAATTTCAAACCCAAATATTCCAAAAGTAATGTTTTATTAAATAACATGAAATTAGTATATATCACAAAAATTATATGTATTGTCTTCGAGATTTCTCCGAGTAGGCGTATGTCACTAGTGGTTTGACACTACTACTTAGCGACTTAAGTATTGAATTTCCATTCTTTTGAATATTTATTTCAATTAAAAGTTACGAAATGTCGTATGAATCATACGAAAAATACGCAATGATCGAATGCTGTATTCAAAGTAATAACAATGCTGAAAATGCAACCGAAACATACTTCAATCGTTATTCAGAAAAAAAAACAACCTCACAAATCTATTTTTGAGAGATTAAAAGAAAATCTCATCAATCACGGGCCATTTAGTATGCCAATACCCAAACATTGCCATATTGAAAATGCTGAAGAAGCTGCCACCAACGCAGTTGCAGCCGCAGTTGCAAATCCCTCAACTTCAAGTCGTGAAATAGAAACTGAATCTGGGGTATCAAGACGTCGGGCTTTGAGAATCCCCAAGAAGCATAAATTTAGGCCATATGCTTTAAGAAAACAACATCATTTGCAACCAACAGACCCTCAGCAACGTATGGAGTTTTGCCAGTGGTACCGTGAAAATCTTTAGCGGAATCCATTATTTTTTACAAAAGTTATTTAGACTGATGAAGCCTACATCAGCAGTGCCGGAATTTTTAATAGGCACAATGAACACTATTGGTCTGATGTCAATACTCACCGTACCGTCAACGTGCAAAACCAAAGACGTTTTGGTTTTAGTGTTTGGTGTGCCGTGCTTGGCGAGCTTATACTGTCAATATTATCCATATACGTATTATGGATTATACGGAGCTTGTCCTATAGCGCCAGTGCGTAGGTTCGGTTCCAACAATGTGAGACGGAGATAAATATATTTCGTCTATCGATGTGGTGCCCGGGTTCAAACTGCGCACGCGTGGCCAGTAGTTATTAGGACCGTCGACAGGTGGCGCTATTGTAGCTTAAAGTGCGCGGTCGGTATTACCGCGGCCGTTAGCCGGTAATATTCGACATCACTAACGCCAAACCACTGACAGCCCGTAGATAACCTTATACATAACCTTATACACTGCTATATTTACATAGTACATATGTAGTTTCAATACTTACATAGGGTCTGTATAATCTTGCTGACAAAACCAAAAAGACCACTGACGGAAGTATCAACATTTGTGGTCACCTTTATAAGATCTAACGGATTCTTTATAAGATCTAACGGTTTTATGCCAGAAAGTAAAGTATCTGAAAGAGAAATTGTGTGCCAATGGAGTCTACATAAGTAATACATTCAAAATTGTTTTACAAATGAAAACTGTGTAGCGTGACTTACCGTATAGTTCTGCTCTACTGCTAGCAATTGAGCATAACAAAAGAGCGATATATAATTTCATTTTAGGTGTTTTATTATATTGATAATATTTGTCAATACTATCCAAAACTGACTTAGCTCGTGGACAAACAGGAGTATATAATACGTTATTTTATTGCTGTACATAAACATTGCAAAACATTTATTGTTTAAAGTAAGTAATAACGAATTCGTGTTTTATGTTTGACATTTTTTCCTTGGAATTCGGATTTTGATGGACAGCATAATCCTTATCAATACGGAATTCCTGTTCTTTAGCAGACAACGGCAACTAAATTTGCAATTAAATTTTGCTGTTTTTATGCTCTTATGCTTGTGTATTTGTTTCAATTGTTTCTTATCTGAACATTATGTATTGTTGGGGGTCCCCAAATATGTTTGATGTTTAATTCAAATTGGTGATTCTCCCAAACAACAATTTTTAGTCCAATAAGATTATCAAAAACTGTTCAAATTTAAAGTTTTTAATTTCTCGTCAACTGTATACATTTATAATCGAAAAAAATACCCAATTGTTGACATTGGCGAGAATGCCAGCTTTCAATGTGTATTTTTGTAAAATCATTGGATTAGTGGTTAACCCACAAAAAGCTACTTTATGCAATGCCAGCAATTCCTTTTTTTGAAGAGCTAGAATAATGAAATATCGACTATAGGCTACCCAATATTTCATAGGTTTAAAGTTTATTACATAATCATTGTTTATCTTACATTTTTCATACAAAAGATCGTGCTGAAACTCCGCGTGAATTCCGACGCTCTACGGTCTTTGGTGTGCTGCGGGGAAGGGAGGCGTTAGCGGTGCTGTCATGTCGGAGAGCACCGACACAGCTGAGAGAGCCGGGGCAGCTTATTATCAATACACAAAAAGAACGATAAGTTGTCAAGGTAGTAATTTTAACTAACAATTATATTCTTAACGTTTGCATAATTTTTATTATTATATGTGACTGTGGCCCGGTACGACAGAAATCTCTTCTATCGATTGGCGTTTATGTTTTCTTCAGTTTTTATACAATATGGTTGTAAACAAGATTTCGATGGAAGCGGATAGATCTAATAATATGGAGTTAGCAGATTTTCCGATTAGTGGTGAATACTAAATTAGGTTTGCTTGATAAACCCAAAAAATATTTAAAAAGTATGCCCGGTTTTGTTATATAAATATTCAAACTATTATAACAGTTTCAACAGTTTATTTATTAATAATATTTAAATACTTGCACAAACAATATAAAATAAATACAACTCTTGATAAATTACGTATATTACAAACGTCAGCTCTGAGCGTATAAAACTGAAAAACATCAAAAAACTTTTAGAAAATTTAGCATCGTAAATTTGTAGACACATAGAATATTTTGAAGATCACTCATTAATTTTAAATGCTAATCCCGAAACCCGATTTAAATTGCGAAGAATTCCCATGGGACTTCCAAATGCCTGTTCGTGGTTCTGTTATCTTATTGAACTTATTTTGCTTATTTAATTTATTTCTATATTATTGTTTTGTAATTTTTCTTGATTTTTGATTTTTCAGCTGTAACACGCTATTTGATATAAATCTAAACTAATTAAATAAAATATAGTACACGTTCAAAAAAATACACTTTATTTCCTTACAAATTTTGTCTTACAAAATAACTTTAAAACAAGCAACCAAAAATCCTTTAGTTGTGTCTTAGAATATGTCTATGCTTGTGCACAGCTTTCCTTTTGCCTGGAAGGTTTGGTGGGGCATTTCCATTTCCTGCTGGTGGTGGTGGGGGTGGTTGTGGTGATGAGACGTCATTCGATACAGTATGACCATTTCCGGTTGGGTTAGTCGGATTTCCAGCATCCTGCGGAGGTGCCGCAGCTGTGGTGCTTGGGTTTGACAGTAGTTGACCTATGTCAGACAGAAAGCCGAAAACAATCGGTTAGATTTTGACGTTAGAGCAATGACAGCAAAATGTTGAAGACAATTGCACCATGAATTACACAATTTAATGGAATAGAACGCCTGGTGACCAAATTGCTACATTGGTTTGTTCAATAGGGAATTGAGAAGTTAATTGTTTAAAAAATATGTAATTTATTGTATCAAAATGCTGTGTTAGGTATACCAATTTGATTGTTTTCCACTTACCAAATCTCTCAATGATTGCGTTCAAGGTCTTTTGCAGTTGTTGTACTGAAAGAATGAATTATTTGTTAATATTTTGTTTAAATTTGTTTAAAATTGTGACACCTGTCATATAGTTATTTATTATTTTTAAGTAACTTACGCATCTTTTCTAATTGATCCACGTTTGGTCCGAAAACTGGAAAGAAAAGAAAATAGATTGCTTCAAAAGATATGCGCCTGCCATAGTATTTTCATAATAACGTTTCTAACCAAAGATCAAGTTTATTCTGATTTGAAAATGGGAAATGGGTTCATGTATGGCAAAAAAAAATCTGATGTGGCCAGGCACATGACTTTATCATACAATATATAAAATTAATAGTTTAGCTGCATTCTATCGAGATCGATCGTGTTTGCATTAAAATAAAACGTATTAGCCACGCTTTGACAGATATTGACAGTACGTATTGTAAAAAAATCAGCCTTTAACACTACCTACTGTCATTAGAATAAAAATATCTGGCAAATCCTATATTAATGCAGTCACGATCTCGATAAAATAGAATTTGCTCCTACAGCTAAACTATTAATTTTTCTAAAAAGCGTCATAGACATAAATTATACAAAATTTCCTCTACTTTAATTTATTATTTAACTATTTTGGCGAAATTACAGAAATGGCGGCTCATTTGCAAAATCCTTGAAAAATGCATAACAATATTGCTATCCGCAATCCGCACTTGAAATACGCATTGGCTTTGTAAACACCATGGAAACACCAAGCTGTTTCAATATTGTTTCACATAGCGTACGTGCGCGCGTGTTTCTCCTCCTCATCACATTCTCCATGATTTTGCGTGTTGAATTGACGTTTCGCAACCGCTGACGTTCTGAATACTGTCAAAAGTTTCAAAATTTCCTGGCTACCTACTATTAATGTAGACACGATTTCGATCAAGTAGAATTTTGCTCCTGCAGGTAAACTATTAATTTTTAATAAAGGAATTAATAAAATTATAAACCCCTAACCACAACAAGTATTTTAGAACCTAAATACGCATTTCAGCAACTATGTTGCCATCTTCAGTAGAACCTAAAAAGAGGAAAAGAGATTAGCACTTCATAGTATCTTTACTGGATATTGTCCAAGCAAATCACTAGTGGAAGTGACGTCCATGTTAAAAATTATCCTATATATACCCATTTGTTGTTCACAACTCAGTGAATTTGGATCATTGAAGCGTAAAAAACAAGTTTTAATTAAAGCAGGCCAAACAATGGCGAACTAGGTATAAGACCCCTGTCTGAATTTATTAATTTATCTCTATTCAAGTGAATAAAGATACTTTCCAAGCTGTTTAGTTCCCAATTATTTGACACAGCTTTTACAAGTTTTAAGTCATCTACAACTACTTTATGACCTGTGTCTAAAATATGTTGAGCCACACTAGATTCTTCAAAACGATTATATTTAAAATGAGCTACATGTTCTTTGAACCTAGTTAAAATTGTTCTTCGAGTCTGGCCTACGTATTCTTTTTCACAGTCATGACATTTGATACAATATATACCAGATTTATCAAGTACATCTACCTTATCCTTTGGGTTTCCAAGAAGGTTTTTTATGCTATTATGAGTCGAATATGCTATACAGAGATTTTGTGATGTAAAAATACTTCTCAAACCCCTTGTATATGCACAATCGAACGGTATTTTAACATATTTCTTCTTTTCTACAGACAAAGTATTTAAAGTAGATATTTGATTTACATACATTTTTTGATTCTGCTTCTTAATCATTCTATCAACTATTTCTCAGGCTACTCATTATGTATGACAACATTCTTAATAAACAATAATTCTTGCTGATATCTATCTGCGGACAATGGACAATGGGTACCCTGAGAAAATAGTTGATAGAATGATTAAGAAGCAGAATCAAAAATGTATGTAAATCAAACATCTACTTTAAATACTTTGTCTGTAGAAAAGAAGAAATATGTTAAAATACCGTTCGATTGTGCATATACAAGGGGTTTGAGAAGTATTTTTACATCACAAAATCTCTGTATAGCATATTCGACTCATAATAGCATAAAAAACCTTCTTGGAAACCCAAAGGATAAGGTATCTGTACTTGATAAATCTGGTATATATTGTATCAAATGTCATGACTGTGAAAAAGAATACGTAGGCCAGACTAGAAGAACAATTTTAACTAGGTTCAAAGAACATGTAGCTCATTTTAAATATAATCGTTTTGAAAAATCTAGTGTGGCTCAACATATTTTAGACACAGGTCATAAAGTAGTTGTAGATGACTTAAAACTTGTAAAAGCTGTGTCAAATAATAGGAAACTAAACAGCTTGGAAAGTATCTTTATTCACTTGAATAGAGATAAATTAATAAATTCAGACAGGGGTCCTATACCTAGTTCGCCATTGTTTGACCTGCTTTAATTAAAACTTGTTTTTTACGCTTCAATGATCAAAATTCACTGAGGTGTGAACAACAAATGGGTATATATAGGGTAATTTTTAACATGGACGTCACTTCCACTAGTGATTTGCTTGGGCAATATCCAGTAAAGATACTATGAAGTGCTAATCTCTCTTTTCCTCTTTTTAGGTTCTACTGAAGATGGCAACATAGTTGCTGAAATACGTATTTAGGTTCTAAAATACTTGTTGTGGTTAGGGGTTTATAGTTTTATTATTAAGTTCGCCACAGTCTCCAAAATATTGTCAATAAAGGAATTATTTAGTTAGTTATTTATCTGTCAAATCCTGGCTAACTAGTTTTATTTTAATGCAGACGCGACTGATCTCAATCAAATAGATTCTCATGCAGCTAAACTATTAATTTTATATATTGTATGATAAAGTGATGTGGCTGGCCACATCAGATTTTTTGATTATAGGAACAAAACAAAAAAAATTAACATAATTTGTATAAAATATTTACTAAATACTTGTGATGTGTAAACTACTTACAATTGTTGTCCAGCAAATGGAGCGACTGTAGAACGGGATCTGAAAGCGAAAAAAGGATATATTAACAACTAAAAATGTGCATTGATTTGTAAAAAGTAAGAAATTTAAAGGTTACTTAACCCACCTATAAGGTTTGCAAAAAATCTTAGAGCGTTGATTGTTCCTTGTATGGTAGTTGTAGTGATTTGATCAGCAGGTTCACTAAATATTTTTCCTGAAAAAGAAAACAATTTCCCACAGTTAGAAGATCGATATTCTATGTTATAGAGAATGTTGTTATCATACCTGACTCCAAGAATATGGACAATGCGTTTAAGAATATATCTAAAATATAAAAAAATAAGTAGTAACGTATTTTAGTGTGTAAATTGATCCTATCTTACCTACAGGAACTAACAATGCTTTTGCTAGTGGGTCGGTGCCGGCTACCAAAATAAAATCAAGATCATTAATATATAAATAATTTCTAGAGCAAATTTTATGTTTCTTTTTTCTGGTTTGAATTCTCTATTTAATTATATTCAATAAATATCTTTTATGGAAGTTGAATCTTTACCTATTTTAAAATGACACCCCTAATCTACTACAAAAAAACGTTTAAAGTAGAACTTACCCATACTGTTAATAGCAGATTCTGTATCGTTCTTTAACTCGTCCAGAGAACTTACTAAATTAAAAGGGATTTATTTTTAGTTTGGTATATACTGTTTTGCACGATGAACTTACCTATTTCTGTATAAACTCTTTTTTGGTGATGACGCTGATGATTAACATGAGCTAAAATGATAAAAAAAGGTATAAAAAAGGTGTGTATAACAATCCAAAAAAACATACCTCCAAATATGGTTGGAACCACGCAAAATACAAAGAGAATAACTGTCGATGTGAATGCCTTCATGTTCTTTGGTGTCTTAGTAATGCTAAATACTGAATGACCATCTTGTTTACTTCAACTTTTATATATGAAATTGAGTATGCGGATGGATTGACAGAAATTGCAAAAATGGGTTAATTATTAATGAATAATACTTGAAATTCGAATGTCTACGAAGAAAGCACTTCAAAATGTCGATACATAGTCGGAATTTTTGTGTACATGAAAGTCGGTTGACGCTGGTGAGCATGACGACAAGCATTTCAATGATTTGCAAAGAATGCTTGTAAGGAAAAATATAATTTAACGTGGAAAACTTTGTGTTTGTTGTTTAAATGCTTGTTGTTTTTATAAATAATTGACAAGCGGAAATTTTTTGTTTACTGGGAATTTTTGACACAACATTGTAATAACATGAAAATGAAGACTGACAACGATGGTAAAAACTCTGAACATTTTCTAGTGTTTCTACTGAAATATAGTGAAAACTTCGCCTCATCCTGGTCTTCATGTCTTCTTTACTAATGGGAATATCCCTATAAACTTGTTCCTTAACACGCCCGCAAAGAAATAAATCACACGGCGTTAAGTCAGGTGATCTGGCTGGCCAAGGTGTTGGACCACCACGACCGATCCAACGCCGTTCAAACGTATTATTTAAATAGTTTTGGACTACCCTAGAGTAGTGTGGTGGAGCCCCGTCTAACTGCAGTATCATTTCTTGTCTTGTCCTTAAATCGACTTCTTCCAACAATATCGGCAAATTAACTTCCAAAAATGGCCCGACTATGTTAAGATTAATAATTCCTCCCCGGACATTTAGTGACCACGCATTTTGATTGTTAATTTGACTTAACCATCGGGGGTTTTCGGTGGCATAATAATGCATATTATGCCGGTATACCAATCCATTACTTTTGAAAGTAGCTTCATCCGAAAAAAGGATTTTTTAAACATAATTTGGTTGTTCATCATTTTTTTGTAACATGCTTTCACAGAAAGCTATCCTGTTTCCAAAATCATTCCCATGTAGCTCTTGGTGTAAACTTAAGTGGTATGGGTGAAATTTATGTAGTTTTAATATTCTATGGGCCGGGCTTTTGCTGATCTGGAGTTCTCTACTCGGTTCTCGTGTACTGATATGTGGATTTTCCTGTACGCTCAATAAAACATTAAACTGGGTATTTTCATCTCTAACTACATAACTGTTATATCTACGTTTTAAGGTAGCAGTAGTTCCAGTATTTTGAAACCTAACCAATAAATTTACGAGGAATCGCCTACTCGGGATTCGGACATTTGGGTACCTTTCGCCATATACTCTTTGAGCGAGTAGAGTATTCCTTTGACATTCTCCTAATATGAAAACCGTGTTTACAAGTTCTGCATTATTATAATTCATTATTGCGAGTAAAAGTTGTTACAAGCTACGAATAGACGAATAGACAAAACGCTAAATTTTGACATCTGTGCGTTTGTCGAATTTTATCATGACAGCTAGAGATTTTGTATTAATTTAAGAATTATTGCTTAGGTAACAGTTTTTCGATGTGTTTGTCCCATTTCAAGTTATTTTGTAGTGTTAGTCCGAGATACTTGACGTGTTGCACTTCTTTGAATTTGTTGCCATTGATTTTCAAAAGACGTGGTTTTCCAAATCCAACTTTTTAAAAAATATGTGTTATTTCGACAGGAATTTCGATGGTGAAAACCAAAATTAGCAGTCGTCTTTTGTTGTCGAGTTATGAACAAAATTCCATTGTTTTAATATTTTGAAACTAGCTACTTAATAAAGGTTTGGTGATTTTGGTATCAACTAGATTCAATAAAACTAAAATTAACCCTTGGAAGTAATTTTTTATTAAAGAAATGTTAATACTACAGAATTTGTTTTTATTAATGTTATGGCATTACTATAACCTAGAAATTGCATGAGGGTGACTGCTTGTCCGTTATAGGAACTATTGGAAAGCATGGCCAATCAACCCAACTAAAATTAAATAAATTAATGATTTTTTTAGCATAGGTTGTGTTGAAAAGAATCAACTTCAATGTTGATGATACTCACATACAGAAACGATGGTTTTCAAAGCTTCTGATAAACCAGTGGTTGAATTGTGTATTGCTTCGGCCAATTTTGTATCTAAAAAATAATAATTTGTTTTATTATTCTATATAAGAACCATTTTTAAACAAATACTCACTATAGTTGCCCATATTTTCGTCAAAATAAGTTATGATATCACCCAATTCAACATCTATAAATTAAAAATAGAATCACATACAAATACTAAGAATATATTTTGGTTACAATAATAATGGATAATAAATTATAAATTTCTTTTTCCAAAATGTTATAAAAAAAATCTGATATGGCCAGGCGTATGACTTTATCATACAATACATAAAATTAATAGTTTAGCTGCATGAGAATCTATTTGATTGAGATCAGTCGTGTCTGCATTAAAATAAAACTAGTAGCAAACAGACAACACTTCACCTTTCCCCCAAAGCTGTTTAACGATAATTTTTTCATATCTTCCCTGGGACCATTGTATATGTGACTGACCTGGCAAGAGAATGGCCGTTTATACAGCTCAGCGCGATGGGCAGGTGGAGCAAACAAACCCCTGAATCTTAAATTAAGGTTATGGACATCCGTTCTACAGCGTATCTTCCGTATGGGGTATTGTGGGATCCTCTTGGATAGCAACTTATGATATAATATTGCTGCATGCAACACTCTAGTCTTATCCATGTTCAACCACCCCAAGTCGCCCAGCCCGTTCGATACGTGACCATACTGCCTCAAACCAAAAGCAAACAGAACACATGCATTTTGGACACGCTGAACACGCTGCCTATCCGACGCCGTCAGGCAAGGACCGTACACGGTATCACAATATGAGATCTTTTTACTATTGACGGTAGATATTGTGAGGTATTGTCAAAACATCAGCATTTGACACTACCGGTACTGGCATTAAACTGAAAATATTTGGAAGATTCTGGCTCACTATATAGTATTATATCAATGCTGATCGATCAAATAGAATTTGCTCTTGCAGCATCATACTGCGTATGATAAAGTAAAAAATCTGTAAAAACTTTTCAGTTGAAAATTTTCGTTTAATTGAATATACATTACATACCAAGTTCTTTCTCTAATTTTGTGAGTTCGTTTTTGACAACCTCATTTGTTTTTGTAGCGATTTCGTCTGGAAAACAGCAAATATCAAAATCTCGATTCTAAAATAATTATATCGGCGTTACCTATTTTATTTGGTATACTGTTTAGAAATACTGTAGCTTTGTCGCCTATTATTTCCAATGTTCCAAAACTACCTTGAGTTTCTTTAACGATGTTGTTAATGTCGTTGCTAGCAGTTGTCTCTTTGGAAAATACGTCATGTATAGCTTTGTTCACTGAAATTTCATTGAATTATTTTACTAAATATTAACGAATAAAGTCTGAGGTTTGTTATGAAATTGGTGACGCGCATGCCAACGCTCGGTGAAAGAGTAGTATTACCTGTTACTTGATTTTCGGTGATTGTCTCCGAATATGTTTTGAATTCCTTTTCTGTAACATAAAATCATTATTTTGAGCACTGTTAAAGTTAGTAAATGTCAATGAAAATTTACTTACTAGCATCTTTAACGGCAGATTTTATGATTTCGCTGACCTTAGATAAATCTTTACCTAAAATATTGTAATTTATTACGTTTTTGTCGCGAAATAAGTTGTACCAGTATACCTTTTTCAGTTGATAGTTTATCAACCTTTTTAGTTACTTCAATTGTTAAATTCTTCATATTGGTTTCTGAAATACACAAAATAAAACAATTATGATATAATATAAACGTTAACTAATTAGAGAATAATAATAATAATAATAATAAATAATAATTCTCATGCAATCCGTTGGAAAAGAAACCATTTTTAACCCTAAAGTGTATACAATGAAAAAGAATATAAAACATATAAGATTATATTCAAATGGAAATGTTGGCCCTTAAATGTGAATTATTAAGTTTTATAACAAATATATATTGATGAGAATGTCCACTTTCTAATAATAATTAATAAAAATATTTTTACCCATTTCAGTTAGCATTTTCAGTGCTGCATTGAATGACTCGTCGTAAGTATTACCTAAAAAATAAGTAGATTAGATTTTATTATGTTATTATCGTGCTAAATAGAATAAATGGCGGCTTATTGCACCCTATATTTCAAGCAAAGGACAAAACATATCTCTTAAAATACGATAATTGAGAGAATCCTGAAAATACTTACTGAAACCGCATCAGAGAATTTTAAATATACTTCAAAGCGTTATCATCAAAACGAACATACCTATTGTGTTCATAAGATCCTGAAGCATACTTTCGATTGAAAACCCTACAAGAGAGACAAAATTTATAATCAATTACAGTACAGGTTGGGCCAAATTCGATGTTACTATAGGAGATCTCGGTAACTATAACAGATATCGAAAAATGAGTAAGGTTGTTGTGTCGTCCTTTTTTTGAGAGAAACTCAATGGTGAAAACCAAAATTAGGTATCGTCTTTTGTTTTCGAGTTATAACACAAAACTCGATTGTTCGCTATGTCGATACTTGTCGATATCTTTGTTGTTTGGTAAATCAGACGAATGATATTTGCACGTTCTTCAGGCACTTTTTCGATTAGAATTCAGTGGAATTCACAGATTTTAAATATCTTTAATAGTTTTGTAGATATAACATAAAGTTGTGTTTTTTTTTAAATGGAAACCATAGCTGGCTATGACTGAAATAAATACAGCATAATTCAATCGTTATCCAGGTAGTGCACGACCGCACAAACCTGTTTTTGGGACTAAAAGAACATCTATCTCATCAATTACTGGTTGATTAATATGCCAATTTCAATAATTCCCTAACACTTCTTATTTTGTGAGGTGGTGCACCGTCGTGCTGGAAGTATATAGTTCCCCTCTCCATTAGTGGCAAATTGTCCAAAAATGCATTCACAATATGATGGTTTACAATATCGTAGTACCGGTCGCCATTAAGATGTTCCTCGTAAATATGGTATGCTAAAATACGCTCGCCAAGCACGGCACACCAAACACTAAAACCAAAACGTCCTTGGTTTTGCACGTTGACGGTACGGTGAGGATTGACATCAGACCAATAGTGCTCATTATGCCTATTAAGAATTTCGGCACTGCTGATGTAGGCTTCATCAGTCCAAATAACTTTTTTAGAAAATAATGGATTCTGCTGAAGATTTTCACGGTACCATTGGCAAAACTCCATTCTGAGGGTCTGTTGGTTGCAAATGATGTTGTTTTCTTAAAGCATATGGCCTAAATTTATGCTTCTTGGGGATTCCCAAAGCTCGACGTCTTGATACCCCAGATTCAGTTTCTATTTCACGACTTGAAGTTGAGGGATTTGCAACTGCGGCTGCAACTGTGTTGGTGGCAGCTTCTTCAGCATTTTCAATATGGTAATGTTCGGGTCTTGGCATACTAAATGACCCGTGATCGATGAGATTTTCTTTTAATCTCTCAAAAATAGATTTGTGAGGTTGTGTTCTTTCTGGATAACGATTGAAGTATGTTTCGGATGCAATTTCAGCATTGTTTTTACTTTGAATGAAGCATTCGATCATTGGGTATTTTTCATATGATTCATACGGCGTTCCGTAACTTTTAATTGAAATAAATATTCAAAATGATGCGAATTTAATACTTAAGTCACTAATTAGTAGTGTCAAACCACGACTTAAGGTTGACAAATACAATTATTTTTTATTTTAAGTATAACTACCTCCTCCCAGAATGTCTTCTGGTATCTTAGGAATTTCAACATCCTTCTCAACAGTGGGGTCGTCCTTGGACGTTTTGCCACCTCTGCTGTCGCTTTTGATGGTTGGTTTCTTCTTGTCGTCGTGTTTTTGTTGCATCTCTTCATTCTCATCGATTAATTCATCTTCTTCAGTGCAGTCTTCGTCTTCATTCTTGTCAAAGTTCTCATTCGATTCCTTTGAATACTTGCTAGTTTCATGGTCTTTAGGTTTACATCTACGTTTTGTCGGGTTTACTTTACCATTTCCGTCAGTATCTACAAATAACGAGCGATTCAAAATTCAATCAGGAATGTCTTAAGAAACTAGTGGTTTTTCTTACCTTGCTCCGCTTCCGTTAGCACAGATACAGCAATAATTAAAAGAAAGAACAGTCTAAAATGCATCTTAAGACTTATTATACACGTTAAACGTTTACGCCAGTGGAAAACCATTAAAATTTTAAGATAATTGCATGAAAACGTGTACTCAGGTTATTGGTAACTATTACTGGAAAACACGTGGAATATCTAACCACTATCTGCTATCTTTTCGCAATTGTAACGAAGATATTCGAAGAATTTGTTTGCGCAGTAGTTGCTATTGTTAGTTAAGTTATAATGCAAAAATCATGTGCGTGGAAATAATTATTTTTTTATAGATTTATACGTGCTGTTGCCCTTAGGACAATTAGAATAACTATTAGGATAAAACAGATAGACAACCATTCAGATCGTACAGAAGTAAAAGGAGGTGTGCCCCATGGTAGCATCCTGGGACCACTGTTCTATATCAGGTGTGAAATCAATGTCAAAATCGTTCATTTTTCTAAAAATCATTCCGAGGTGACTGATTAAGATGAAGAAACGAGAAATCTCATTCTAGACAGTAAGAATGTCACTCTTTTTGAGAGATATGGTTTATTTGAGATTATAATATGCATTATATAAAATAAAAGATTAACAATCAAAATGCGTGGTCACTGAATGTCTGGGAAGGAATTATTAATCTTAACATAGTCGGGCAATTTTTTACTTTATCATACGCAGTATTTAAAGTATTGTAATCATGCCGAAAAAAAAAATTGAGATTTTAGCGGAAATAGGTCTTTATGGGTCCCCTGAACATTTTTGACCAAGGTACAAAAAAATGTCTGTGTATGTGTGTGTGCGTGTGTAAACGATTTTTGTGACGACGATTCCGGAGAAACTACTAAAGGTATCGGGACGAAAGTGCGTATTTAGTAGTTTTATGACCAAACTTAGAGCTGAAAAGCTTTTGGTTCAAAATGGTCCAAAGGAACTGGCTATTTACTCTTAGCATTTTTCAACGATTTTCGTCATTTCTGTAATTTCGTCAAAATAGATAAATAATAAATTAAAGTAGACGAAATTTTGAATAATTTATGCCTATGACATTTTTTGGTAAAATTAATAGTTTAGCTTCAAGAGCAAATTCTATTTGATCGAGATCGGTCGCATCTGCATTGATATGAAAGTACATAGTAGCCTGGATTTGATAAATATTTTTTTGTGCTGTCACCACAGAAATGTCTATGGCTGTCACACTCGAAAACAGCTGATTTCATCAGAGGTTGGAGAACAGCTATGGAACGTAGCCGCTCTAGTGCGGCAAAGTACAAAATACTTTTGTGGCGATGATTCCGGAGAAACTACTAGAGGTATCGGGACGAAAATTCATATTTAGAAGTTTTATGACCAAACTTAGAGCTGAAAAGCTTTTGGTTCAAAAGGGTCCAAAGGAACTGGTAGTTTATTCTAAGCCATTTGCAAGGATTTTGCAAATGAGCCGGAATTTCTGTAATTTCGTCAAAATACTTAAACAATAAATTAAAGTAAGTAAATTTTGAATAATTTATGCCTATGACAATTTTGGTAAACTTAATAGTTTAGCTTCACGAGCAAATTCTATTTGATCGAGATCGGTCGCATCTGCATTGATATGAAATTACATAGTAGCCAGGATTTTGACAAATATTTTTTTGTGTTGTCACATTCGAAAACAGCTGATCTCATCCGAGGTTGGAGAACCACTATGGAACGTTGCCGCTGTAGTGCGGCAAATTTTAAAATACAAATTTCAAATAAAGTAAGATCACCAATTTGATTATTTGTTGATAAGAAATATCAACCCGTCTTTATATCTAATTCCAAAAACGATACATTGAGAAAATTATAAATAAAGTATAGCGATGAGTGTAGTTTTATTTTAGTATTTTGGTAGGGATGTGTCATGAACAAATATAAATCTGTCAGAATTTCAATTACCTTTTTAAGGTGCGTTTTCATTAGTGATAATGGCAGTGGTAGCAGACGCCGTTATAGTATTTCCAATAGAAAATTGATAGTGACTCATGTTTATGCACATGCAAACTAATATGTGTCATTATCACGATATGTAAGAAACACTATAATTTCGTATTCTACCACCGCCATTAGCTACCATTACCTACTAATCGGAACGCACCTTTAAACTTGACGTTTCGTCAAAGTGGTACCAACCTAGCATTTACTATACAGAAATCATTTATTTTTTTTTAAATACGTATTTCTTAAAAAGCAACACAATAAACGTTGATGTCGCTCCTGCCAAAAACTAGATAGCCGACTCGGTCATATGCGACGGCGACACTCCGCCTTCGGTGACGCGCCGCATCACCGCTCGTCGCGCTATTCCGTACTTTCGGCATTTGTGACATAAATAACTATTATTCTAATGACGTAGTGTAGGTAGTGTCAAATGCTGATGATTTGACAATACGTACGATTTATCTCAATAGAATAGATTCTCATGCAGGTAAACTATTAATTTTATATATTGTATGATAAAGTCATGTGCCTGGCCACATCAGATTTTTTTATGGAATTCTCAACGGACAAGATTTCAAAACATTATTATTACATTATTTTGTCTTTAGAAATTAAAATCAACAAATCAATAATTACCCAAGATATTCTTTATTCACCAAAAAAACAAAAACATTTCTACCTGCACCACTTTCTATCTTACAAAGCATTGACTACATTTAAACATCTTTTGCTACTTCTTATTAAATTTCAGTTTTACAGTTTCTAGTATTGATGATGATGCTTCTCTTGTAGTTTTCTGTCTTCGTGACCGTGCTTCTTGAGCTCGTGACCATGTTTCTCATGATGGGCGCGTTTATCATCATGGCCATGCTTATTTTCATGACCATGCTTCTTCAAATCTGCTGGTTTCGCAACCGCAAACCTTTTGTAGTGGCCATGTCTTTTGCTTCCGTTGGCAATAGCATTCTGACTAATATCCTGGTTTTGATACGGGTCTTCTATCTGGTTTACGGGATTTCCTGTTATTTTATAGTATTCGTTGGTGTCTTCGATGTGCACAGGGATAATTTGGTCGTTTTTAACGATATACACCCATTGCGTATCGTTTTCTGAAATAACATGTTAGTCAAAATGGGAGGCAAAATGGACTGCACGATTTTGTTACCTATTGGGATATGGATTTCAGCTTCTATAGACGCATCGCCTCCTATTGGTGCTTAAAACAAATAACAAGGAATAGTTTAAAAAAAAGTACAAATATTGGGAAAATCATTATAGGAAAATGGATAGAGGTTTTAGAAGGACTTAAGGCACCAACTATTCCAAAAACTAGGACCCTGATCGACATGAAACATTCGCTATCTTGCTAAAATGAATAAGCTAATTGCTAATTCAAAGTAATTGACCTAAAGTTAGCTGTTTTAAAGTAAGCTGTTGAAAACTGCAACACCTGGTATAACTTACCGTCATATGGTGTGGGAAATTCTGTTCCGTTATATACTGGTTCAGGAGGAATAATATCTCTTTTGTCTCCTAAAATTAAATTAACAGAATTAAAATAGAAGAATTTTTACAGGAAAGTTTATTTGCTCCACAACACTTCTTAAAGTGCTTTTTTGATATATGTCTGTGATATATAGTGAAAACTTCAATGTTATAACTTATATGTAGACAGAAGGGATGAGTCATAGTGGTCCATAGTGGTCCATAGTGGTCCATAGTGGTCCATAGTGGTCCATAATGGTCCATAGTGGTGCATAGTGGTCAGATGAGTCATAGTGGTCCATATTACGCTTATCTCAAGAGATAGCAGTAATATTTTATACAAAAGTTGTTCAATGGTCCTATTAGTGAACTCTTATTTATTCATTTATTCATCAATAATATTCTCCGAATTGCAGGCTTTTTTAACCCTTGCATATTATCAACGTTATGAATTTATCGAGAAACGGTTTTCTAGTGAAACGGACTAATAGAAATGTTTAAAAACGTTTAAAAATAAAATCACGTTTGTTAAGCAGGCGGTATGTAGACATCTAAAAGATGTTAATTTAAAAACTAGGAGAAAAATTGTTATGTCTTTTACAAAAATTAAATGTATAGGAAATGAAAAAAAAATTGTTGCATATATATTTGTTTATTTCCGCAACTTACTTTCTTTGCTTCATATGACAAATTCGTAGGTAATTAATCGTTGTATTTACTCATTAACGCTGAGAAATTTTCTGTGTGGCATACAACCCCTAAATCACAGTAATTTTGTCTACTACTTATGTGAGTATTGCGGTACAAATTACATATCTTTACAACAGAAAAATGTTTAACTTTTACAAAAATTGTTTAAATCCTTTTCTCGTAGGCCAAATTGTAGGGTAATTGATTGCGATTATACTTTAAATGATTACATTAAAAGCTGAAAAGCCTCCACATTACGATATTATGAATGACACCAAGTGGAAGTAGGTTATTTCCGCCAAAATACTATACAGGAAAGACAATTTCCTTATACGGTATGATACGGTATGATATACAAATAATTTTGTGTTGTAGGCAAAAACGATTCAATTCAAAACTAAAACTTTTCAAAGCATGCAGTAAAAACTTACCATGTTTCTTATGAAGGTGACCTAAAACAAGAAACAATAATTACCCATAACCTCTTGTAAAGCACTTATAAGTAATAACTTGTCATAAAACTAAACCTTTGCAAGACTTACTTTGTTTATCTTGATGTTTTTCTTCGTATGGGTGAGCGAAGCACAACCCAACAACAACGACAAGAACGAGAACAATACTAAGCTTGGCCATGTTGAGACGTTGCAAATGATGGAAATTACTGATTGCCATTGAAATGAAAATCATTTTATAGCCGATGTATGCCTTTGTAGTCAGTCTAAGTCATCGCCATAAAAATTTGCAAGGAATTCAAAATGTATTTCGTTATCATGCTCTGGCCAGGCTTTGTTATGTATCCTTGTAACTTTAAGTGCGTTGTTCCTAGCAAATTGTTGTTAAATTGGTTGTTTGCTCAGCACCTTTCACATATATCAAGCTTAAAGAATGTTTTGACTGTTATGGTACATACAAAGTGATTTTGTATGAACTTTTAAAATGTAAAAATGTAGATACTTTTTCAAATTCCGTAATTATTCATCATTGGAAAATGTTCTTTTGGAAAAGCAAAATTTATCAAATTCTAATAATTAATCAAACAGTTAACAACAAATAAATGCAACACAATTATAAACTAAAGAAAATAAACAAAAACAAAAAGAAAGTGAAGAGGCAGTTAAGTATTCCACTACAAATGTTCAAATATCTGGCCTCTTTGTTGAATGCATTCTTGAAGTCTTGTTTCAAAGTCCCTCTGAAAATTTTCTAGTGTTTCCACTGAAATATTGTGAAAACTTCGCCTTATCCTGGTCTTCATGTCTTCTTTAGTGGCGGCAATATCCCTATAAACTTGTTCCTTAACATGCCCCCAAAGAAAGAAATCACACGGCGTTAAGTCAGGTGATCTGGCTGGCCAAGGTGTTGGACCACCACGACCAATCCAACGACGTTCAAACATATTATTTAAATAGTTTTGGACTACTCTAGAATAGTGTGGTGGAGCCCCGTCTAACTGCAGTATCATTTCTTGTATTGTCCTTAAATCAACTTCTTCCAACAATATCGGCAAATTATGTTCCAAAGATCTTTTGAAATCTTGTCTGTTCAGAAATACTTAAAAAAATGGCCGGACTATGTTAAGATTAATATTCCTCCCCAGACATTCAGTGACCACGCATTTTGATTGTTAATTTGTCTTACCCATCGGGGGTTTTCGGTGGCATAATAAAGCATATTATGCCGGTATACCAATCCATTATTTTTAAAATTAGCTTCGTTCGAAAAACTGACTTTTGAAACATAATTTGGTTGTTCATCATTTTTTGGTAACATGCTTCCACAGAAAGCTATCCTGTTTCCCAAATCATTCCCATGTAGCTCTTGGTGTAAACTTGAGTGGTATGGGTGAAATTTATGAAGTTTTAATATTCTATGGACCGGGCTTTTGCTGATCTGGAGTTCTCTACTCGGTTCTCGTGTACTGACATGCGGATTTTCCTGTACGCTCAATAAAACATTAAACTGGGTACTTTCATCTCCAACTACATAACTGTTATATCTACGTTTTAAGGTAGCAGTACTTCCAGTATTTTGAAACCTAACCTATAAATTTTCGAGGAATCGCCTACTCGGCTTTCGGACATTTGGGTACTTTTCGCTATATACTCTTTGAGCGAGTAGAGTATTCCTTTGACATTCTCCTAATATGAAAACCATGTTTACAAGTTCTGCATTATTATAATTCATTATTGCGAGTAAAAGTTGTTACAAGCTACGAATAGACGAATAGACAAAACGCCAAATTTTGAAATCTGTGCGTTTGTCGAATTTTATCATGGCAACTAGATATTTTGTATTAATTTAAGAATTCTTGCGTAGGTTAGATTAGATACTTAATAACTTTTTATCTGTTGATGATACACCTACCAAATATGGCGTGTTACATTAAAAAAAAAATTATAATTTCTGGCTGTAGAGCTAATGATTATCTACAACTTTTATATATGGAAAAAAAGTGTATTTCGATTTTTTCAAGCCATTAATGTACTTTGTTTCTAGCCTGGAACACCCTGTACATAAGATCAATGTCCAATACGAAATTGCTATTGTATTAAAAGTGACTATATATTTATAATACCATATTTATCGAAATAAAGAACAGCTGTGCATTTTTATAAGCAGATTAATAGAACTATAATTAAATTTCTGATAGATTATCTTATACATTACAGAACTATCAGAAAGAACATATGGCATAAAAGTGGCTGTGCGATTGTTTTTAACTGTAATTCTTATTAAATTACTGTCAAAGCCAGCACAGACATGGAACGTGGTTTTTTAATAATTCTGATTATAGTTGTAATAGCCAATTTACCAGAATTCAAAATTGAAGGTAAGTACATATTTCGCCGTGATGTTTTTCAGTACTGTATATGTTTGATTTTAGCATTAATAAGAACAACATTGCCATCTTGTCCAAAGTGCCCACCATGTATATGTTGTGCGGAAACCAAGACAACTAAGACAAAATCTAACCAAAGTAGTAAACCCATAGTAAGGCGAATCAAAACGAACAGAACAGGTATTGTTTAAATCAATTAAATACCCCGGTTGTATATTTATTTGTACGCCACGTGAAGTGAGCTTCACATTAATATAATTCATAAAAGAACTTTTCTTTTCTTTTAGATTACGTTAATTACGTGGATCTATCAAAATGCTACTGTAAGAAGTGCAAATGCCCAAGTGCGAATAAGTGTAAACGTAAGTTTATAACTTTTGTGGTACACCGAACGCAAAAAAGTCGTATTTTGCCTTCCCTATAGTCTATTTAATAACTAGGAAGAATAAAACGGGACGCCAGATTCACACTAGGAAAAAATTGAGAAAACATTGCCAGAAATGTCACCAGATATTTTTGCGGTTAAATTTGAATTATTTTGAGGTTAAACGTTCTTGTAAACAACAACAAATGAGCTAAGGTGAATATTTTTTAAATTAAAAATTAACTCTAAAAGTTGCACTAAAGATAATACTAAAAAGAAATATACTAAGAATTTTGATAAAACTTCCCAGAATCGATAAAAAGAAAGTAATGATCAATGTAATGAACGTAGTAACTCACATCAGTCACTTGTGAAGTCGGTAGGATTAATTAAATTAAACAAGATCTGTAAAAATTGCACTAAACATAATCATAGACTCACAACTCTGGAAATATCCTAAGAATTTTGACAAAACTTTCCAAAATTGGTAAAAGGAAACTAGTAATCAATATAAAGAACGTATTAACTCACATCAGTCGCTTGTGAAGTCGGTACGATTTTTTTAAATTAAACAATAACTGTAAAAATTACACTAAACATAGTCATAGATTCACAACTCTGGAAATATCCTAAGAATTTTGATTACACTTTCCAAAATTGATAAAAGAAAACTAGTAATCAATATAAAGAACGTAGTAACTCACATCAGTCGCTGGTGAAGTCGGTACGATTTTTTAAATTAAACAATAACTGTAAAAATTGCACCAAATATAGTCGTAGATTCACAACTCTGGAAATATCCTAAGAATTTTGATTAAACTTTCCAAAATTGATAAATGGAAACTAATAATCAATATAAAGAACGTAATAACTTACATCAGTCGCTTGTGAAGTCTGTACGATTTTTTAAATTAAACAATAACTGTAAAACGTGCACTAAGCATAGTCATAGACTCACAACTCTGGAAATATCTTAAGAATTTTGATAGAACTTCCCAGTATTGATAAAAGGAAACTAATAATCAATATAAAGAACGTAGTAAGTCACATCAGTCGCTTGTGAAGTCGGTACGATTTTTAAAATTAAACAAAAGCTGTAAAAATTGCACTAAACATAGTCATAGATTCACAACTCTGGAAATATCCTAAGAATTTTGATAAAACTTTCCAGAATTGATAAAAGGAAACTAATAATCAATATAAAGAACGTAGTAACTCACATCAGTCGCTTGTGAAGTCTGTACGATTTTTAAAATTAAACAAAAGCTGTAAAAATTGCACTAAACATAGTCATAGATTCACAACTCTGGAAATATCCTAAGAATTTTGATAAAACTTTCCAGAATTGATAAAAGGAAACTAATAATCAATATAAAGAACGTAGTAAGTCACATCAGTCGCTTGTGAAGTCGGTACGATTTTTTAGATTAAACAATAACTGTAAAAATTGCACCAAATATAGTCATAGATTCACAACTCTGGAAATATCCTAAGAATTTTGATTAAACTTTCCAAAATTGATAAATGGAAACTAATAATCAATATAAAGAACGTAATAACTTACATCAGTCGCTTGTGAAGTCTGTACGATTTTTTAAATTAAACAATAACTGTAAAACGTGCACTAAACATAGTTATAGACTCACAACTCTGGAAATATCTTAAGAATTTTGATAGAACTTCCCAGTATTGATAAAAGGAAACTAATAATCAATATAAAGAACGTAGTAAGTCACATCAGTCGCTTGTGAAGTCGGTACGATTTTTAAAATTAAACAAAATCTGTAAAAATTGCACTAAACATAGTCATAGATTCACAACTCTGGAAATATCCTAAGAATTTTGATAAAACTTTCCAGAATTGATAAAAGGAAACTAATAATCAATATAAAGAACGTAGTAACTCACATCAGTCGCTGGTGAAGTCGGTACGATTTTTTAAATTAAACAATAACTGTAAAAATTGCACCAAATATAGTCATAGATTCACAACTCTGGAAATATCCTAAGAATTTTGATAAAGCTTCCCAGAATTGATAAAAGGAAACTAATAATCAGTATAAAGAACATAGTAAAGCACATCAGTCGCTGGTGAAGTCGGTACGATTTTTTTAATTAAACAATAACTGTAAAAATTGCACTAAACATATTCATAGACTCACAACTCTGGAAATATCCTGAGAATTTTGATAAAACTTTCCAGAATTGATAAAAGGAAACTAATAATCAATATAACGAACGTAGTAACTCACGTCAGTCGCTTGTGAAGTCGGTACGATTTTTTAAATTAAACAATAACTGTAAAAAGTGCACTAAACATAGTCATAGACTCACAACTCTGGAAATATCCTAAGAATTTTGATAAAACTTTCCAGAATTGATAAAAGGAAACTAATAATCAATATAAAGAACGTAGTAACTCACATCAGTCGCTTGTGAAGTCTGTACGATTTTTTAAATTAAACAATAACTGTAAAAAGTGCACTAAACATAGTCATAGACTCACAACTCTGGAAATATCCTAAGAATTTTGATAAAACTTTCCAGAATTGATAAAAGGAAACTAATAATCAATATAAAGAACGTAGTAACTCACATCAGTCGCTTGTGAAGTCGGTACGATTTTTTAAATTAAACAATAACTGTAAAAATTGCACCAAATATAGTCATAGATTCACAACTCTGGAAATATCCTAAGAATTTTGATTAAACTTTCCAGAATTGATAAAAGGAAACTAATAATCAATATAAAGAACGTAGTAAGTCACATCAGTCGCTTGTGAAGCCGGTACTATTTTTTAAATTAAACAATAACTGTAAAAAGTGCACTAAACATAGTCATAGATTCACAACTCTGGAAATATTCTAAGAATTTTGATTAAACTTTCCAAAATTGATAAAAGAAAACTAGTAATCAATATAAAGAACGTAGTAACTCACATCAGTCGCTGGTGAAGTCGGTACGATTTTTTAAATTAAACAATAACTGTAAAAATTGCACCAAATATAGTCATAGATTCACAACTCTGGAAATATCATAAGAATTTTGATTAAACTTCCCAGAATTGATAAAAGGAAACTAATAATCAATATAAAGAACGTAGTAAGTCACATCAGTCGCTTGTGAAGTCGGTACTATTTTTAAAATTAAACAAAAGCTGTAAAAATTGCATTGAACATGGTCGTAGACTCACAACTCTGGAAATATCCTAAGAATTTAGATAAAACTTTCCAGGATTGATAAAAGGAAACTAATAATCAATTTAAAGAACGTTGTAACTCACATCAGTCACTTGTGAAGTCGGTACGATTTTTTAAATTAAACAATAACTGTAAAAAGTGCACTAAACATAGTCGTAGATTCACAACTCTGGAAATATCCTAAGAATTTTGATTAAACTTCCCAGAATTGATAAAAGGAAACTAATAATCAATATAAAGAACGTAGTAAGTCACATCAGTCGCTTGTGAAGTCGGTACTATTTTTAAAATTAAACAAAAGCTGTAAAAATTGCATTGAACATGGTCGTAGACTCACAACTCTGGAAATATCCTAAGAATTTAGATAAAACTTTCCAGGATTGATAAAAGGAAACTAATAATCAATATAAAGAACGTAGTAAGTCACATCAGTCGCTTGTGAAGTCGGTACGATTTTTAAAATTAAACAAAAGCTGTAAAAATTGCACTAAACATAGTCATAGATTCACAACTCTGGAAATATCCTAAGAATTTTGATAAAACTTTCCAGAATTGATAAAAGGAATCTAATAATCAATATAAAGAACGTAGTAAGTCACATCAGTCGCTTGTGAAGTCGGTACGATTTTTTAAATTAAACAATAACTGTAAAAATTGCACCAAATATAGTCATAGATTCACAACTCTGGAAATATCCTAAGAATTTTGATTAAACTTTCCAAAATTGATAAATGGAAACTAATAATCAATATAAAGAACGTAATAACTTACATCAGTCGCTTGTGAAGTCTGTACGATTTTTTAAATTAAACAATAACTGTAAAACGTGCACTAAGCATAGTCATAGACTCACAACTCTGGAAATATCTTAAGAATTTTGATAGAACTTTCCAGTATTGATAAAAGGAAACTAATAATCAATATAAAGAACGTAGTAAGTCACATCAGTCGCTTGTGAAGTCGGTACGATTTTTAAAATTAAACAAAAGCTGTAAAAATTGCACTAAACATAGTCATAGATTCACAACTCTGGAAATATCCTAAGAATTTTGATAAAACTTTCCAGAATTGATAAAAGGAATCTAATAATCAATATAAAGAACGTAGTAAGTCACATCAGTCGCTTGTGAAGTCTGTACGATTTTTTAAATTAAACAATAACTGTAAAACGTGCACTAAGCATAGTCATAGACTCACAACTCTGGAAATATCTTAAGAATTTTGATAGAACTTCCCAGTATTGATAAAAGGAAACTAATAATCAATATAAAGAACGTAGTAAGTCACATCAGTCGCTTGTGAAGTCGGTACGATTTTTAAAATTAAACAAAAGCTGTAAAAATTGCACTAAACATAGTCATAGATTCACAACTCTGGAAATATCCTAAGAATTTTGATAAAACTTTCCAGGATTGATAAAAGGAAACTAATAATCAATTTAAAGAACGTAGTAACTCACATCAGTCGCTGGTGAAGTCGGTACGATTTTTTAAATTAAACAATAACTGTAAAAAGTGCACTAAACATAGTCGTAGACTCACAACTCTGGAAATATCCTAAGAATTTTCATAAAACTTTCCAGAATTGATAAAAGGAAACTAATAATCAATATAAAGATTGATTGGTTGCATATGTGGTGTACGACTTTTTTCGCTCATACTACTTAATACTTGCTGCTGACATAACCTCTCAAGTGTCGAAAATAACGAACTCAAAACAGTTTCAGCCTCTAGTGGACAACGTAGGAACGATTCGATGCTTCAGGCCAATCAATCAACGTTCAAGTCACCACCTGAACGAAAATAAATGAAAAGGTGTTTTTTGATAGCTAGGTTTTAGTTATGGGTTTAGTGAATAAAATAACAACCCAGGAAGTATTTGGCCAATATTTATTTTCCCCAGACAATTTTCCTACATCCACAAACCAAAAAACATCCCTATCACCAAAACAAATTGCATAATTAGGTCAAACATTGTCTAAGTGTTCTGAGTGTAGAACGGTCATCAATTGTGTTTCTTGTTGTCGGATTTGTGCTTCTTTTGTGCGTGCCTTTTCTTTTTATCTTCCGCCTCGGAGGCTGTATTGAGAACTGTTAGTTTTGCCTCATCAAGCGTTAGTTCTGGTCCAGGAGTAGGGTATAAACCTTCAAGGATAGGTTGGATGTCATTTTGTACCTCTACTTGGTTATTTTCACACTTGCATCCACACTGATCACATCGGGGGTCTTTAACCTGTCCATTCCGTTGAGCATTGCCTTCTAGAGCACGACCTGAAAGATATTTTCGATAAAATAAATGCTACTGGAGTCTGATGTGGGTCTTTCATATGTCATTTGATACCAAAAGGTATTTGGATTTCGAAACAAGCACTCTACTGTTGACCAGATACACCGAGTAACCAACATAACAGAAAATGCGTTAGAGGAAAAAAAGGTTTGTTCTGCAATCTGCCTAGATGTGGCACAGGCTTCTGGTAAAGTCTGGCATGAAGGACTGAACAATAAATTAGGAAGTATCCTCCCGAAACAGTTTGCACAACTATTAAAATCTTACCTGACTGAGAGATACTTTAGAGTCAAGCAAGGTGATGCATGCTCTGTCCTTAAGGAAATAAAAGCAGGAGTGCCGCAAGGTAGTGTTTCAGGGCCGGTCCTTTACCTACTCTACACCAGTCACCTCCCAGCATTAGAAAATAATACTGTCGCAACTTTTGCAGACGACACGGCTATCCTAGCTGTTGGGAACAGCAATGAAGAAGCGACGAGAAAACTCCAAACAGCTCTAGGTCATTTTCTCACTATTAATAACCAAATAGTACCGTACGCAAACACAGCCAATTATCTCGGCATGACATTAGACGCCAGGCTCCGCTGGAAAGCGCATGTCAAAAAGAAAAGAGAGGAACTAGGAATCCGTTATAGAGAGATGTACTGGCTGCTAGGAAGAAACTCTACGCTGTCTGTACATAATAAGCTTCTGTTGTACCAGCAAATTCTAAAACCCGTGTGGAGGTGTGGTGCTCAACTCTGGGGTTGCACCAAAAAAAGGCAACATTAAAATTGTCCAGGCCTTTCAAAATAAAGTATTGAGATGCGTTGTCAATGCACCTTGGTACATTAGGAATGATGATCTCCACAAGGACCTCAAAGTGGAGTTTGTGTACAAAGAAATCCAAAAACTAGCAAGAAGTCACGAGGAAAGGCTTCATCATCACGTAAACGTTGAGGCCATCCAGCTCCTCGATAACACAGCATTAGTGAGAAGACTCAAGAGAAAGAAGCCTTTTGAGTTAGTGTGAATGTGATGTTTTTTTTTTTGCTGAATTGCAGGTTGTAGATTTGATACTTACTTTGTTTGGCATGTTTCTTCGTGTGTTTCTTGGAGCTGTGTTTCTTTGCGTGTGCTTGGGCCAATGCATGTTTCTTTCCATGTCTCTTAGCACCTAAAACGTCAACTTTTATTTAACTTTTTTTCTTTTTATCGTATCGTCTACAAACTTCCAAAGGAAGCACCTACTCTTGCATTTTGAAATAGTGCTAATATGAAGTAGATAGACAACAATGATCTTGTTTAAAATGAATTAAGGAGATTGCAAATGCAGCTTACTTTCTTGTTCGCTCTCAGCAGTTTCCTCTACACCAGCATCGACATTTTCAGGCTGCTGATCGCCATCCAGTTCAGCATCTTGGCCATCTTCATTATCCTTGCAACAACAGCTTTCGGAACATATTTCTTTGCAATTTAAAGGTTCGGACGCATCTGTACCTTTTACATCTCCTGCAGAAATGAATTCATTATTGGTTTTACCTACTTAAAAATTGGTGACGTTTTCAAAACTGTTTTTCTCACAAAATATGAAATTTTACCATATTTGCCTACACTGGGATAAACCACAATTATTGACTGAAATCAACCCATAGCCTCATTAAATAAATTGTTCAAAAAAAGTATGACACTCCTCATTGGAGGTAGTGTAATAGTTCTGCTCATTCTGAGAATACTGAAAAAAATATTATAGAGAGTTTCTACAGCTCTGAATATTAGTCTTAGATCCGTTGGCAAAATATCAGCACTAAGAACCAAGAATTTAGCATCCCGCAAAAAAAATCTAGAGCTGCAGTTAGAAATTAGGGCAGGAGTACTGCAGGGTAGTGGCTTGGGACCAATTCTCTATCTACTATGCAGAATATTTGCCAAAATATTTTACTCTGATTCATGACTTTTTGTTTTTAGTTTTGCGTCGTCATATCTAAACGAAAAATATCAGGATAACTCGGTTATTTTAGGAGAATGTCGTGTAGTTTTAAATATGGTATTTTGAAACAATCAAAATTAAACTTCTACCTTTTAGAACGTATACTTTTACGTCTTCACAAGCAAGCTTAACGAAATTTTAATATATTATGTAATATAACGTTCTATAAGATAATATTATGTGGTACATAGATATAAATATAAAAAAGTCATACCTCCATCTGCATTTTTCTTATTATATGGACCAAGATTGTTCCTCGTGTAAGTCACCTGACTAACTACGAAACAATTTTACCAACATTAATCTTGAATCTAATTAGAGTTGTATGTCATACGAATTTACCTGCTAAATTTACACAACCAAGTACGCAAAGCACTGAAATAGTCACGAGGAACTTCATTTTGAGCTAGTCGCTGTTAAATGTACAATCTTCAAAACTGAAACGTTAAATATATACCTACATAAGTATCGCAAAATTTTAGGAATTTTTTATTTCAAGGGCAAACCCGTGGAGAACTTTGCCTCAGAAATTTCCTTAACAAGCTCTATCTCAAATGAGTCACACACGTTTTGAATATTTTCTGAACATTTTTCGATAACAACAACGACGATTAGTAAATCTCTATCTGCGTTGCTTTCAAAATAACTGAGCAAATCTTTATGCAAATTATATGTGGGCCATGTTCAAATGTACTGGGTGACTAATAATGTTGTAGTCAGGAATATCAATCGTGTCTTATTCCCATTTTTCAAAAAAAGCATGTACAGACGTAATCTGTATTGAATTAGTTGCAAAATTTTAGTCGAAAAGTACTCATATCCTAATCCCCATAGGTTTTGAGTAATTGCTTTATTTATCTCAACAAAATCTGATGTGGGCAGGCACATGACTTTATCATACTATATATGTAATAAAAATAATAGTTTAGCTGCATGATTTTCTATTTGATCGAGATCGGTCGTGTCTGATTTAAAAGAAAACTAGTTAGCCAGGATTTGACAGATATTTTGATACTATCGACAGTAGGTATTGTCAAAGCATCAGCGTTTGACACCACTGTTATTAGAATGAAAATCTCTGTCAAATCCTGGCTTACTAGTTTTATATCAATGCAGACACGACCGGTCTCGATCAAATAGAATTTGCCCATGCAGCTAAACTACTAATTCTACTAAAAAATTTCATGGACATAAATTATACAAAATTCCGTTAAGCTGCATGAGCAAATTCTATTTAATCGAGATCGGCCGTGTCTGCATTAATATAAAACTAGTTAGCCAGGTTTTGACAGATATTTTCATTCAATTAATAAAAATATCTGTCAAATTCTGGCTAACTAGTTTTATTTTAATGCAGACACGACCGATCTCGACAAAATAGAATCTCATGCAGCTAAACTATGAATTTTATATCTAGTATATTAAAGTTACGTGCCTGTTTTTTTGGTCTTATTTTTCAAAAAAATGTATATACAGACTTATATTCTGTATATTTTTGAATTAGTTGCAAGATTTTAGTCAAAAAGTAGTTATATCATTCTCCTCATATCATTTTAAGAACTAAATTATATCTTGTCCAAAATAATTACGTAAATTTTCAGTTTAGATAATCTTAAAAAATCATTGATTAGGCTAATTTACTTATGAACACCCAGTATATCGTTATAAATGTAACCTGAAATTCTTACATATTGAAATGAGAACGTTTGGCATACAACGATTTCTGTAACGTCAGTAGGTACACGTGAATAAATATTAAAAAATTCTCCGATAAGCAAAACATTTTTACTTCTGGTTCTTGCAAATTATATTATTGATGATTTTAAAGAAGAAAAAAAAAACAAAAGGAAAAAATAAAGTCGGTTAAATAATTCCCAAAATATTTATTGCCCAAAATAACCAAAATTAATCAAAAAGTACGTGAGAATACCACAATCTTCAAAGAAGAGCTTGACAACAATCAACACTCCTTCTCCTAGTGATGCTTGTTATCGTCGTGACTCTTCTTGCTGTGATGTTTCTTATTGTTGTGGCCATGACGCTTCTTATCTGCACCTAAACCAAACAAACCGTGCATGAGAATCCACACATTAAGCAAAAAACAGGTTAACCTCAGGGTGGTGCTTTCGGACCACCGCTCTACATCATACGTGATAATTACCGGATTCCGCAGCATCCGAACCAGCTTCAACGTTCTGACCGCTGCAAATGCAATATCCGTATCTTGGTCCGTATCTGCATCGCCTCCTTCCATATGCTTGGACATCAGAAGCTGCTGCGTCAGCACCAGCATCAGTACCAGCATCAGCACCAGCATCGAATCCAGCGTCAGTTCCAGCGTCGGTTTCAGCTGCAACATCAGCGGCGTCGACTTCAGCTTCAGCGTCAGCGTCAACGCCAGCTTCAACGTTTTGTAGCCTGCGACAGTTACGAGGACACCTGCACCATCTTGAGCCAGTTGCCAAAGTTTGACTTGGTCTTCTGCACGCTAACCTAGCTGGGTATTGCAGATCGGTTGTGTTGACGCATGGTCCAGATGGTCTGTAAGCGTTGACGTCGTCAGCTTCTGCGTCAGCGGCATCTTCAGCGGCTACGGCGTCTCTTTTTGCTGTGAAGGAAAGAGAGAAACATGGAATGAAACGAGGTCGTTCTGTTTATTTGTTTTCTGGTTTTGTTACCGTGGTGTCTTGTATGATGTTTCTTCTCGTGGTGGTTCTTTACAGGTTCTGCAAATGAAGATTGTTGATGCAACAATTGATTTTTACCCTTAATCTTTATGGTGTGTTTAATATCAAATTGGTAGGTACTCACCAGCCTGGACGAGAAGTGCTAATAAGCAGAAGAATGCAATGAAGAGAATTATCTTGGCCATTGTCGTTTGGGTTTGTTGCTTTGTTGCTTTAGTGGTTACACAAAGAACTGATGGCAATCCATAAATGTGGCTGGTTTTTATAGTATCAAATCCTTCGGACTTGGATGAGTATATTTGAAGAATTCTCGGTCAGTGAAATGTTTGAGTGTTGGTATGGCTGGCTTTATATGTAAAAGCGGGCATACTTTTTATTTTTGCTCGTTCAGAATCCTCGCATGTACATTGTACATCATTAATTTTATATGCCGTATGTCGTGTTGTGTTGGTAATTAATAGTTTTTGTGATATCGAGCCATTTTAAATTTTCTAAGGAGGAGGGGGGAATGTTCTATTAAGAAGCAGCATTTATACATATTTTTTTCTTTTTTATTGTCACCGCAGCCTAGTGGATATGATCTACCCTTATTTTTTTGACGTTTTCTATCAGTTATGATGCTGGGGAAGTTTTTAAGTAAGTTTGAGTCCACCAGTGTGAGGAAAATCATTTGTGTTTTTTGTTATATAAATGAACATTAACTATAAATAAATGTAGGTATTTTTTTTAAGAAAGTTTTTTTTTGTTATTTTTTACCAACTACCAATTTAAGAGAAAAACGGATATTTATATTAGTGACTGACAGTATACAGACGTATTTCTAAAATGGCAGATTGTGTAAAAGAAAGTGTAGTTAAAAAGGCAAAACAAAGTAAATATTTTACGCTACAGTTAGGTGAAAGTACCGACATAAGTTATTTTGATCAATTACTAGTCTTTAACTGATTTGAGGTTGAAGAGGAAATTGCAGAGGAATATTTATTTTAGGAACCTCTGCCCGAAAGAAGATCTGGTGATAAATTTTAATCAGTGTATGTTTAACAATTCCATTCCATGGTAGAAATTTATTGGTGTCTGCACTGATGGAGCTCGGGCTTTAACAAAAAATAATCGCGGCCCTCATAAAAAAAAATCAAACAGTAGCTCCAGAAGCTCAATTCACTCACTGGAAAATCCATCGGGATTATCTGGTAGTCTATACCAGACAGACTAAAAACAGTTTTGGATCAAGCAGTAAAAAGATTACATTGTCTCTTCGTATTTAAATCAGAAATTGAAGTTTTCCATGCAGAAGCTAATTTCGACTTCAAATATGGTTTCTTTGATGAATTGCTAGTAATTTTTTAATTTTTTATATCTTCCCTGAGACCATTGTATATGTGACTGACCTGGTAAGAGAAAGACCGTTTATACAGCTCAGCGCGATGGGCAGATGGAGCAAACAAACCCCTCAATCTTAAATTAAGGTTATGGACATCCGTTCTACAGCGTATCTTCCGCATGAGGTATTGTGGGATCCTCTTGGATAGCAACTTATGATATAATATTGCTGCATGCAACACCTTAGTGTTATCCATGTTCAATCACCCCAAGTCGCCAAGCCCATTCGATACATGATCATACTTCCTCAAACCAAAAACAAACAGAGCACAGGATAAACCAAAAACCAAAAGGATAAACCAAAAAGATAAACCTGGTTTTATCAACTTTAACATACACTTTATATCTCAATGCCAACCCTGTCAAAAACAACCCCATTGTCACTTAGACTTTTTATATTATTTTTTCGTATATTTACATAAGGAAATAATTCCTAACTTCTCATATTGCATAAGATTTTTCTTCAAACAATTAACAATACCGGTTATCTAATACAAAACACGCCATAGTTCGAAGTATTCGCTATAAGAACTATGCGAAAGCATATTTTTTGCAATTTCAGACTTTTCAAGAAATGATAATAAATAACTACGGCTCTCAGACTACAAGCAAAAAACAAATATTTCCGATAATTGCTGGAATATATTGCATCGCAAACTGAAATATTCTACGAGGAGAATCAATATTATATCTTTGTCCTTACACAATACGCTTTTGTACGAACAATAGCAAACCAGTGGCAACAAGTGCTTCGCGAAAAACAAACGCCATGAAAAGTAATGTATTTTCAATAACCTCGCTCTGTCTGGTCTTATTTTTCTTTTGTGGTAAGTTCTATGTAATCTATACCACGTTTTTCTTTTTCATTTTTTGCCACAAAAGTGCGACGTAATAGCAAATACTCAGTATTCTATATATTGATAGTAAAAATTTAAGTTCTCATCCTCGTTGAACGGATGTCCATAACCTTAATTTAAGATACAGGGGTTCGTTTGCTCCACCTGCCCATCGCGTTGAGCTGTATAAACGGTCATTCTCTTACCAGGTCAGTCACATATACAATGGTCTCAGTGAAGTTATGAAAAAATTATCGTTAAACAGTTTTGGGGGAAAGGTGAAGTGTTGTCTGTTTGCTCAACAGGGGGGACTTTAGGCATTGAGCGCACATCGGAGGCTGTTTTCATTTTTATTTTTATGGGCACGTGCGATGTTTTGTTTAGTTGGATTTGCTGCAATTACGTGTAATTAGACTCTAGAGTTGATAAGTTCTCGGAATTATTGTTATATTATTGGTACAATTATGTCTTAGTTCTAGTTTGCGTAAGGGGTTGAGTGGAATAGCAAGGCAATTTGGAAACAAGTGTGCTGATCTCCGCCCTAAATATAAATATTATTTTGTTGCAGTTAATACTGTTTTATGTTAATAAAGGATGTATTTATTTATTTAATTATTTAATTATCTGTCAAATTCTGGCTAACTAGTTTTATTTTAATGCAGACAGGACTGATCTCAATCAAATAGATTCTCATGCAGCTAAACTATTAATTTTATAAATTCTATGATGAAGTCATGTGCCTGGCCACATCAGATTTATTTTGTTTTCACCTATTCATTTCATTATCTAAAACTGTTTAGTATTTGCTGTACTTCTTTTACAGTTTGTTTAATTTTTAGATGCAAGACCGAAAGAAGGTGATAAAGCCATAGAACATCATGGCAAATTGGTACAATCTAAAGCAGATGCAAGAGATAAGAAGCACATTGACGCCAAACACCAAAAAGACAAACGTAAGCTAGACAGTTTCGTTGCACAATTGATGAACACCATTTTTTGTTAAAAAACTAAGTGTCGTCCACAAATGCAAAGACAAACATTGTGGATTAGCGCCACTTCAAAATAATAGTTTCAAATATGTGATTTCTCACAAAATTTTAGCCTGTCGGCGAAAACTCAACTGCCTTTGATCAAATTAAAATTGCGGTTCTTGATACAATTTTTGACGCTGATTACGCCGGTATCATTAGATTTTTCCTACTTGGAACGGTTCGGAAGTTATGACGTTCCCAAGATATCAAAAATAATGCAAAAACAGCCAATTTAGTATGTTAGCAACTTTGAACGCAAGCCGTGTCTGATCTAATCGACCAATGTTCACGTTTTAAACGGTACCGGATAGGAAATTGGCCGAGGAATTCATTTCTGAAAGCCGCGTAGCTCTAAGGTGCACGGTTTGCGAGAAAACCGCGAGAAACCGCGGAAACTATAGTTTCCCACTTTCTGGCCAAACCGTACGAGTTACGGGAAAAGCGACTTCACCGTTGAATTCAGCACATCCCAATGCATACGCATGACTACATTAAAACGCTCTATCTCTCAAAAAGTTATCAAATTATTTTCGACATAAATTTAGCACATTCAGATAGAAAAAAATGAACTTTCCATGAAGTTTGCAACAGTTCGCGATAGAAAGGTTAACCCGCCACCAAATGATAGCTCTCGATGAGTACATCAAAATTATATATACTTTTATAACCTAACATATATCATATTGAAGTTATACGGTCCATTTCCCTTATTTCTGTGTTATTTGGAATAACGAAATTTCAGCACAACTCGGGAACCAGTAGAGACAGAGACTTCTCCTATGTAAATTTGTAATCAGCGCACCCATTTTAGTAAGATAGCAAAGGTTTCATGTTGATCCGGGTCCTAGTTTTAGAGATAGGAGTGCTACTTCAAAATTATAGTTTAAAATATGTGATTTCTTACAAAATTTTAGCCAATCGGCAAAAACTCAACTACCTTCAATCAAATTAAGGTTGTGGTTCTAGATACAATTTTTGACGCTGGTTACGCCGGTATAATTTGATTTTACTTATTTGGAACGGTTCGGCAGTTATTACGTTCCCAATTATCAAAAATGATGCTAAAAACACCCATTTTACTATGTTAGAAACTTTGAACGCAAACTGTGTCCGATCTAATCGACCGATGTTGACGGTTCAAACGGTATCGGATGGGAAATTGGCCGAGGAATTCATTTCTGAAAGCCGGGTTGCTCTAAGGTGCGCGGTTCGCGAGAAAAACGCGATAAACCGCGGAAATTATAGTTTCCCACTTTCTGGCCAAACCGTACACACTACGGGAAAACCGACCTCACCGTTGAATTCAGCACATCCCAATGCATAAGCATGACTACATTAGAACGCTCTATCTCTCAAAAAGTTATAATTGTTTTTCCGGTCGAAATTTAGCGCTTTTAGATAGAAAAAAATTGAACATTGCAACCGTTGGTGATAGAAAGGTTTACCCACTACCAAATGATAGCTCTCGTTGAGTCTATCAAAAAAATGTATACTTTTATATGCCTAAGATTTACCATTTTCGTGTTATGTAGTCCATTTCGCTTATTTTTGTATTATTTGAAAAACCGTAATTTCAGCACAACTCGGTAACCAGTAGAGACAGAGACTTTTCCTATGTAAATGTGTAATCAGCGCACCCATTTTAGTAAGATAGCAAGGGTTTCATGTTGATCCGGGTCCTTGTTTTAGAGATAGGTGTGCCACTTCAAAAATATTGTTTAAAATACGTGATTTCTTAAAAAATTTTAGCCAGTCAGCAAAAACCCAACTACCTTCAATCAAACTAAGGTTGTGGTTCTTGGTACAGTTTTTGACGCTGATTACGTCGGTGTAATTTGATTTTACTTATTTGGAACGGTTCGGCAGTTATTACGTTTCCAATTATCAAAAATGATGCTAAAAACACCCATTTTACTATGTTAGAAACTTTGAACGCATACTGTGTCCGATCTAATCGACCGATATTGATGGTTCAAACGGTATCGGATGGAAAATTGGCCGAGGAATTCATTTCTGAAAGCCGCGTTGCTCTACGGTGCGCGGTTCGCGAGAAAAAACGCGATATACCGCGGAAATTATAGTTTCCCACTTTCTGGCCAAACCGTACACGCTATGGGAAAACCGACCACACCGTTGAATTCAGCACACCCCAGTGCATAAGCATGACTACATTAGAACGCTCTATCTCTCAAAAAGTTAGAATTGTTTTTTCGTTCTAAATTTAGCACTTTTAGATAGAAAAAAATTGAACATTGCAATCGTTCGTGATAGAAAGGTTTACCCACTACCAAATGATAGCTCTCGGTGAGTCTATCAAAAATATGTATACTTTTATATGCCTAAGATTTACCAGTTTCATGTTAAGTGGTCCATTTCGCTTATTTTTGTATTATTTGAAAAACCGTAATTTCAGCACAACTCGGTAACCAGTAGACACAGTGTTTTTTCCTATGTAAATTTGTAATCAGCGCACCCATTTTAGTAAGATAGCAAAGCTTTCATGTTGATCCGGGTCCTAGTTTTAGAGATAGGAGTTCCAGTTCAAAATTATAGTTTAAAATACGTGATTTCTTACAAAATTTTAGCCAGTCGGCAAAAACTCAACTACCTTCAATCAAATTAAAATTGCGGTTCTTGATACAATTTTAGCCGCGGATTACGCCAGTATCATTAGATTTTTCCTACTTGGAACGGTTCGGAAGTTATGACGTTCCCAAGATATCAAAAATAATGTAAACACAGCCAATTTAGTCTTTTTAAATGGCAATGCCATATTCATCTTGTTGATTATGGTAAATCACTTAATTGCCGTCATGAAAGCATACAAATTGTATGACCATACATCAGAAAATTTTCGCTATAAATTTAAGATTTTGTTTGTGTTTGAAAAGCGAATAGTTTCATTCATTATTCAACATCTTTTGTTAAAACCAAAACCGTGCACCTATAGTTACATTTGTCATGGTACGGTGTACACTGTACAGTCAGTTGTTTATTCCGTTCTTTGCATGATGTCTTGTAGGTTATGGATTGAAAAACGTCATTACCGATGCTGCAGATTTAATAGATAGGAATCTGTTGAGCGGTACCAACTCAACAACACAAAAAACTGTTGATGCTGCTGATAGTTTACCTGCTTCCACGCAAGGTAATGGAACAGGATCTTTAGGGCCTGTTGTATTTCCTGGTGAACCCAGCGCAACCGAAACAACAACAGCTAGAGTATTCTTGTTCAATACTTGTAAGTATTCATAACAAAAAAATGATAAAAAGTGGATTTTTTGCGGTTTTAGCCATGCTATCGTTGCAGAAACTGAGCCTAACCGTCTTTTGTTTGTTATTTTGAAGCTACAACGCATCCACCAGATGTTATTGACGCAAGAACTGGACATAAGACAGTGCAAACAATTCTTGATGACAACAAGCGCAGTAAAGATAAGAAGAAGTCTCATGTCCAGAAAAAAGAATTGAAGAATTCAGATGTAAAGAAAAAAGATAACAAGTCCACAGTGGACCACGTTTAGAAAATAATTATTTATTTATTGGTTTTTGTTATTGGTAATTATTTAAAATGCATTCTGAATAAAGATTCTTTGCTTAATTTGGTTCGTGTTAGTTGATGTGTGAATGTATTCTTCTTTTTCATGTCTTGTTTTTTTTAATTGCACGAGTTTTATACATTTTTGTATAGCGTGGCCTATTAGGAATTGAGATATGGATATTTAATTTCTACTAATGTCTCTCTCTTGTTTTCCCATCTTTTCTATATAATATATCTTTATCACTCGAAACAATTGATGCTGCATGGTACTGTTCCAATTGAATTTGATTGGTCGACGCGAGTGATGTGGTGTTTGTCCAACAGATGGCTGCACCGTACGACGGTAAAATATGTTATTCTCCTCTGATACACGTGTTCAAAAAAAGCAATAGTTAAATCATTACAACATTCATATTTTGTAGTGTTATTTTTTACACAAGTTCGTGAAGGTTCAATACAAACTGTCTTAATATTGCTTTTTTGATGTTTAGCTCTGATTTGGAATAAGAAAATAACAAAATTTACCAATTAATGGCTTATAATAACAATATTTTGGAGACTGTGGCGAACTTAGGTATGTCGACGATATTTTTGCCATTTTTGACACCAAGAAGTGCAGTATTCAAGATTTTCTTCTCGTTTTGAATTCTAAATTCAACACCATTAACTTTACTGTAGAACAAGAAGTTAACGACCAACTTCCATTTTTAGATACTCTGGTAGTCAGGAATAGCAAAAATATAATTGACGTGTATCGGAAAGATACTAACACAATCAGGTTTATCCCTAATGATTCGCAGCATCCTTTTCAACAAAAATTGTCTTTTATTAGTTGTTTAGTAAATAGGTTATTGAAATTTCCATTGTCCGCAGATAGATATCAGCAAGAATTATTGTTTATTAAGAATGCTGTCATACATAATGGGTACCCTGAGAAAATAGTTGATAGAATGATTAAGAAGCAGAATCAAAAAATGTATGTAAATCAAATATCTACTTTAAATACTTTGTCTGTAGAAAAGAAGAAATATGTTAAAATACCGTTTGATTGTGCATATACAAGGGGTTTGAGAAGTATTTTTACATCACAAAATCTCTGTATAGCATATTCGACTCATAATAGCATAAAAAACCTTCTTGGAAAACCAAAGGATAAGGTAGATGTACTTGATAAATCTGGTATATATTGTATCAAATGTCATGACTGTGAAAAAGAATACGTAGGCCAGACTAGAAGAACAATTTTAACTAGGTTCAAAGAACATGTAGCTCATTTTAAATATAATCGTTTTGAAAAATCTAGTGTGGCTCAACATATTTTAGACACAGGTCATAAAGTAGTTGTAGATGACTTAAAACTTGTAAAAGCTGTGTCAAATAATAGGGAACTAAACAGCTTGGAAAGTATCTTTATTCACTTGAATAGAGATAAATTAATAAATTCAGACAGGGGTCCTATACCTAGTTCGCCATTGTTTGACCTGCTTTAATTAAAACATGTTTTTTACGCTTCAATGATCAAAAGTCACTGAGGTGTGACGAACAAATGGGTATATATAGGCTAATTTTTAACATGGACGTCACTTCCACTAGTGATTTGCTTGGACAATATCCAGTAAAGATACTATGAAGTGCTAATCTCTCTTTTCTTTTTTTAGTTTCCACTGAAGATGGCAACATAGTTGCTGAAATACGTATTTAGGTTTCTAAAATACTTGTTGTGGTTAGGGGTTTATAATTTTATTATAATTAATGGCTTATTGAAAAAATTATTAAAAAAAAGTGACATCGTAGCCCTTCTAATACACCTTTATCTATAATTTCATGTATTACACGTGAATATTAACACACAATTAAGCTCAGTATGTTTGCTTTTATGTCGTGTTGTTTTGTAGTACGCTACCTCTAGTGATTCCTCTTAATACAGTCGATGAACAATGGATTGTACTTTATCGCCAGTTACGGGTTGTTGTCTAAGGGGCCAAACTCCGAGCGTTGTGGGGCTTCTAGGTCTTTTAATTACCTACAATTTGAGGTATGATAGAAATTTATGCGACAATGTTTGCAAAAGTTATGAACATTTTTCTGCAGTAACTGATTGAAATGCGTTTGCTATTCGAACGGACATTATTGCGATTTAGGGGTATTTGTCTAAGCGGCCAAACTTCGAGCGTCGAAGGGCTTCTAGGTCTTTTAATTACCTACAATTTGAGGTATGATAGAAATTTATGCAACAATTTTTGGAAAAGTTATAAACATTTTTCTATCGCAACCTTTGGCGACAATATCAAACCATATATACCCTATATCAAACCATCAAAATCTCAAAAAATCCAGATACTGGGATTCCGCAAGGCAGTGCACATGCGTCTTTGGACCTCTCCTCTTTCCAACAGCTAAACGCCCACCTCTCGTTACAGAAAACAAGGACTCGGACTATTATCAATCTATAAACGGTAATCTTAAATATAAGCACAATATCAGGATAATTTATAACACAAATCCAACAAATAAAACAAGTAAAATCCTTTTTTGTGATGTTCGTTTATTCATAATTTAGCGGCGGTGACTAGGAATACAGAATTCGGGTTGCGTTAGCTTAGGTCGTCATAGTTGTTTCGTTGGTTTCGGTTGGTTGTGGTCTTCTTAACTCTCTTCAGCTGACTTATTGATGATCTTCGTGTTTCTTCTCTTCGTTGTGACGAGAATGATGTCTCTTCTGGTGGTGTTCTTCCTCCTTATGGTGTCTCTCCTCAGCGTGATGACCATGGTGCTTCTTTTCGACTTCATGGTGTCTTTCCTCAGCATGATGACCACCGTGCTTCTTTTCAGCTTCATGGTGTTGATGCTCATGACGTTCCTCGGTACCATGGTGTTTCTTCACGTGATCGTGATGGCTCTTCTTCTCGTGTTCGTGACGTTTAGCGCCAAAATGCCTGAGAGCGTGTTTGAGGCTATGGTGATCACCATGACGAGCTGGAATGAAAAATTTGATAAGTTCTTTCTCCTCGATGATGACGTGCATCAAATAACCAGCGTATTTGTGACTTACATGAGGACGATCCTCCATTGTAGCCTGTAGACAACAGAACAATTATTAATAAGATAATTGCGTCAATTTATGTCAGAAAACTTACTGCATGGGCACCCTGATCCTGGAGTCACTACCCTCCTGAAGAAGGTGGTTAATGTTGTCACAGAAACGAATTGATAATTTGCTTGGAAGGCTCCAGACACCAGAAGGCTCAGACCAGCGTCAAGGGATACTCCTCCACTTATGAACTGGACCAAGGCGGATGTCACTCTGACTTGCAGACCAATGATGACCGTGATTCTGGTGATGAGGAGGTTGAATGCCTGTATTGTGCCACCAACAGATCCACCGAATCCGTAAAGCAACAGCAACTGGACGTTGTACAATTCATCACCTTGCTGGGCACTGAAGATCGCAATAACCAACACTGATAGCTGTGACGAAACGTTGCATTCAAACTGTTGTACGATTGCCAACCAGAAGATCAGCACGACGTTCTTTTTCACGCTTGTGCATCCTGAAATTTACCAAGAAAAACATGAAGTTGTTCATGATGTAAAGTTAAACACGTTCAAAATAAACATTATTGTTTTATTTGCTAATTAGTCTCTTTATTGTGTTTCTTTTATCAGATGTGTTCGTCTGAAACCCATCTGCGGTTGGAAACGCATGAAAGAAATTGTTTTTATTGTGAACCAAAAAGGGAACCAGTTGTCGATATCACGCTACTCTCTAGCGCATGCAGTGGCACAAACAAATGTCCGTATGATATCAGTTTGTAAATTTGTAAATGTGTGATAAATTTATTATGATTGTATAGATTAAATAAAAAAACCTAATATATAACATAAACGCAATAATGAAATAATAGATTCTACTAAAAATCTTTGGACCGGGGACCTTTGCGTTTCTAGAACAATCCATCTGAGCTACTGAGGCCTATGACATTTGTTAGATAATTGTCATAAATAACAACATTAAAAAAAATTAATTTACTCAACATGGGCTCGATACTGGTTACCATGGAGGTTTGTAATAAAATTCGTGCTCGATTTTGTTGTACTTGAATCATTTTAATGTCTTTGTCTGTACACAAAAATAATATACTGCTGCTATAGTAAAAATGTGGTTCTATAATCGTATGGTACAAAGATATTCTAGCTTTTAATGTAAGTTTATTAGATATTCTCCCTAAGTAGCTAATCTTTCGACTCACCTTTTTAACTATATATTCCGTATTACTCGAAAATTTCAAACTATTATCTAAAATGACACCTAGATATTTAAATTTTTCCACTATCTCAACAACTGTGTTATCAATAACTATGTCTGGTGTAGGGTTTACCGAATTTCTATTTCCCAATACCATAGCTTTTGTTTTCAATACATTCAAACATAATTTATTTTCTTTATACCAATTTGATATCGATACTAGTTCGGAGTTTAATGTCGCGATTACATCAGGTAAGTTATCTCCTGCAATTGATATTAGTGTATCGTCTGCAAATAGGTGCATATCACAAGATTTAACTTGTGAAGCAACATCGTTTATGTACAAATTACATAAAACTGGTCCAAGAACAGAACCTTGTGGTACCCCTAAGCCGTTTATTAATTCACTTGACTCATTTTCTCCAATCTTAACCTTCTGTCTCCCGTTTGTTACATAGTTTTCAAACCATTTCAATTCTTTTCCTCTGATTCCGTAAGTTTCCAATTTTTGTAGTAACTTTTGACGACAAATTGGCTCTTTTCAAGTCTACAAAAACAGCAACTATCGTTATACCGTCTTCTAAGCCTCCTTTCCAATTTGCCAATACCAAATTTAGGGCCGTCTCGCATGAATGCTGAGCACGAAAACCTGACTGTTGGTCAGTAATAAATTGATTTTCATCCAAGTACTCACTGAGCTGTTGTTTAACAATAATTTCCAGTATTCGTTCTAGTTTTGGTAACATGTTAACAGGCCGAAACTCTTCGCATTTGGTGGTGTTCGCAATTTTTTGTATTGGTATAATGGTACTTACTTTCCAACAGTCAGGTACTATTCCTGTATTTAGTGACTCATTAATTAAATTTATTATAAATTGTCCCACAACAGGTAATGCATCGTTTATTATCTTAATTGATATAGAATCTGTGGTGTTGGATTTTTTTATCTTATTTACGACATAAAAGATGTGTTGAACACTAATTGTCTTAAATCTTAGATCAAGGAAAGGAAGTAGTGCTAACTGCCTTGGAAGTAGGGTTCACACCAACAAACGGATTGTCATATCCAGACTGAATTACAAATGAAAATGTTTAACGACTTATTTTGTCAAATTAATATTATAGGCTAATAATATGGTGATATACAGGCGGGATGTAAATTTTAATTAAATAAAAAATTACAGCCACAGCCTGGATTTGAACCAGGGACCTTCGCGGTTCTAGCACACTGCTCTCCCATCTGAGCCACTGTTTGGTAGTAACCAGTACTTCCTTTCCTTGATTTACGACAATTATATCTAACAAAGGTCATAGGCATCAGTAGCTCAGATGTGAGAGCTTAGTGCTAGAAACGCAAAGGTCCCTGGTTCAAGTCCAGGTTGTGGCCGTGATTTTTGATTTATTTAAAATTTACATCCCGCCTGTATATCACCATATTATTAACCTATAATATTAATTTGACAAAATACGTCGTTAAACATTTTCATTCACAATAATATCTAGTTATTTCCACTGTTTTATTATTCTAAAATTGTTACCTGAAGGTGGCGTTGGTGTTACTCCAGTTGGCGTTGGTGTTACTCCAGTTGGCGTTGGTGTTACTCCCGTTGGCGTTGGTGATGTGTCATTTGGCGATGAAGTTGGAGGTTGAGTTGGTGTTACTGTTGGCGGTTGAGTAGGTGGTTCTGTTGGAGGTTCTGTTGGAGGTAGAGTGGGTGGTTCTGTTGGAGGTTCAGTAGGTGGCTCTGTTGGAGGTTCTGTTGGAGGGAGAGTAGGTGGCAGAGTAGGAGTTGGAGTAGGAGGTTGTGTTGGAGGTTGAGTAGGTGTTACTGTTGGAGGTTGAGTAGGTGGCTGACTCGGAGTTGGAGTAGGTGGTTGAGTTGGAGGTTGAGTGGGTTCTGTTGCGTTTGTTGGGGGCGGAGTAGGGCCAGTCGGTGGCGAAGTAGGGCTCGTTGGTCCAACAGTCGGTGGTGGTCCTGTTGTAGCTGAAACACATCGCGTTTTTTCTGAAAATTCTTCGTTGATACGAGTGAACAACAATAAGTAAATATGTACTATGAAAGGTTCTAAATAATACTATGATATGCTTCCTAATAAAGTTTAAAGCAGTTCTTTTTTCCTTTTTCTACTATGCTACGTTAATTTTACATAAATTTAGAAAATTTAAATGACTTTGTTCCCGATTATTTAAAAACTGGTTGGTTATTAATTATTATACAGGGTCCTGCAACTAAGCTCCCGTCTTCTGTAGCTCACTTACTCATTAAGCTAAGAGTTTGACATTTTGCACGCTTACCCTGTACTTCAAGGTACAATTCAAGAAATTATTTTTTTATTATACAGGCTGTTCCAAAAATGTGCAACGCCATGGTAATACATTTTTTTAAATTGCATGCTATACATTTTTCTACACATTTGGAAGCCTTTTATGGATGCCTACATATCACCAAAATTTTATTGAAATCGGTTGAGTGACCGCAGCGGAAAAAAATAAAAACCAAAAAAAAATTGATTTTGCATCGTAGGCTTTAAAAATCAATAAAAACCACAAAATGCACCTCGTTAATAAAAGTTTGCGACGTGCTTATTAAGTTAGATGTAATAGTCTCGTTAGCCAAGTGACATTGATCCAAATTATACAGGGTGACCAAAATCGAGTGCCAAACTTGTCAAACTTCAAAGCGCGCTATTGTTCTTATTTTAAATTGGAACCCATAATTTTTTTAGGTGAAACGATGCGGAATTAAAGGATAAATATTGTTTCTGAATACAACCCCATCACAATTCCCAATATTTTAAAAGTTATTCGCCAAAAACTCATTTTTCAACGTTTCCAACGGCAATTTTAGGTAATAAATATCATACGTGGCGTTGAAAAACAATTTATTACATAAAATATAACGCAGAGAGGTATTTTAGATTTTACTGTACTTAATTAAGTAGTTATTCAATGGCTAAATTTACTGCAAAATTTACCTATAGCCACATTTCCGTCCTTACCGCTATAGGTAAATTATGCAGTAAGTTTAGCATTTGAATAACTACTTAATTAAGTACACTCAAAATCTATAATACGTCTATTATTTTTTATGAAATAAATTGTTTATCAAAGCCACGTACGATATTTATTATCTAAAATTGCCGTTGGAAACGTTGAAAAATGAGTTTTTGGCGAATAACTTTTAAAATATTGGGAATTGTTATGTGGTTGTATTTAGAAACAATGTTTATTTTTTAATTCTGCGTCATTTCACATAAAAAATGTATGGGTTCCAATTTAAAATAAGAACAATAACACGCTTTGAAGTTTGACAAGTTTGACACTCGATTTTGGTCACCCTGTATAATTTGGATCAATGTCACTTGGTTAACGAGACTATTACATCTAACTTAATAAGCACGTCGCAAAATCTTATTAACGAGATGCATTTTGTGGTTTTTATTGATTTTTAAAGCATACGATGCAAAATCAATTTTTTTTGGTTTTTATTTTTTTGCGCTGCGGTCACTCAACCGATTTCAATAAAATTTTGGTGATATGTAGGCAACCATAAAAGGCTTCCAAATGTGTAAAAAAATGTATAGCATGCAATTTAAAAAAATATATTACCATGGCGTTGCACATTTTTGGAACACCCTGTATAATAAAAAATAATTTCTTGAATTGTACCTTGAAGTACAGGGTAAGCCTGCAAAATGTCAAACTCTTAGCTTAATGAGTAAGTGAGCTACATAAGACGGGAGCTTAGTTGCAGGACCCTGTATATAAAAATCCATGTTTTTTTAACAAATAGATTTTGAAACTTTACATTAGTCGATATGTATTGTGTCTAGAAACGAGACATACGCTATGCATGAAGGTTATCTTTTGTGACGTGATAGTAGATGCTATTAAGAACCTATTTAACCACATTTATCTCTATAAAAAATAGTATTATTAATGTTATTTCAAGCTGGTCACCTCGCAAATTATTGCAATCATCCTTGAAGCTGGAACAGCGTTTCTCTATGGTGGTATAACCCTAATACGCACGTTTTGAGTCCGGATTCGCATTCAGCGCAAACAAATCTATCTAAAACGCCTAACAATTTTCTATGCACAGGCTTACAAATGTCTCTCCACAACAATAACTCATTTTTAAGCAATGGACTATGAATTCGACTAAACGTTTTCGATATATTTCCTTGCGATGAATATAAATACGGACTCAAAAGGTTCTCACCCTTCTGCAGAAACTCTGTCATAGCTTCAAAGGACACATGCTATAATTTTACCCAGTTTCAAGTGCTATATTAAGCTTAATTGTAAACTAAACTACTTTCAGTGATACTAAAAGGATCTTTTTAATATATTTTTTAGAAATTTGAATATTTTTTTGATATTTTTACTTATAGCAGGGTAAAGTCGGGGGATCTAGGTGGCTGTGATTAATATTAACCGAATAAAAGTTGAATTAATTATTGTATGATATATTAATATCTACAGGGTGAAATAACAACTTCGCACCAAGAAAATGAGTAATTTTGCGCTAGTTTTAAATAACCATTAGCTATCATACCAAAATAACAAAAACTATATAAAATGTATTCAAATTTCTAAAAGAATAGATTAAAAGGAACCTTTTAGTATCACTGGCATTTGATAATATTTGTCACAAGAGTAATAATTAAGAGAAAAAGAGAAAATATTTTTTTTCAAAGTAGGTGGCTCTGACTTCATACTTGAATATAGCTTTTACTTTACTAAACAACATTTCCAAATAAAGTTTATCGATAGTAATGAAAATAAAGGTACTTTACTCGTATCACAAACTCATATGAATTTGATTCATTCTGAACCGTTCAATTTTACACAATACAACAAATTTACAACTACACAATAAAATATGGTTTTCCATATGGTGTGGACTTTCGTGGACACACTGTATACTTGGATGTGAATATCTAGCAGAAAGGCCACATTTTTCTTTAAAACACGAATCTCAACCGTTTTCAATGCTGTGAAGTTAAGCACAAAACTGAATACTTACAGTTACAGCTGATGGTGCATTTGAATCCTATCTTCAGGCCTACTGAGGTTTCAGCCCTTTTCAGTCTGCGAGCTGTAAATGAAATAAAATCAAGTCGAAGAAAAAAACAGACTTATATTGCCAAAGTAGTCATTGAGGTCTTACCATTCGCAGCAACGGCAAAAAGGCACAAGAGTGCTACTAGTTTCGCAATTTTCGTCATTCTGGATAACCAACTATAGCTAACTTTAAAAGGTTAGCCCGAATTGGTTTCTCATCGCAAACAATCGCTTTATATATCGCACATATACATTTCAGTTATTTCTGTATTCATTCTTTAGGTACTCTGAAGAATTCTCTACACAGTCCGTTCTGTTTTTCTTTGCGTAATAGATTTCCAAGAATGGCATTTCTTTGCTGGATGTTTGTCAACGTTATTCTTATCTGCAATTCACATATTATTTTTCTATTACGCTAGGTTTTGCAATAGGAATCATTCCATAGCGAAATGGATCACGCAGCTGTTATTGTAATTGTGTAGAAGCATTTTTCCTTGGTTTGGAATTTTGTTGTGAAAACTGTAATACTTGTTTGTATACATATATGTACACATCCAAGATATTATACCAAGATCATACCAAGATATTATTTTCTTGTCGAAAGTAAAATGTATTAAGAATTCTATAGCCCGAAAACTATTTCTTGCAGGCAGAAAAATGTATTTTTCGCCGGTGCATTCATGCGGCATTAATATGTTTACCTCAAATGGTCTGCCCAATATCGGCGTAGAAGGTATTTTTACAAGTTTTTGTCGAGCCAGCCGATGCGTTCGAGAGTTTGCAACGTGTTTGCAAGTCCAGATGTGCGATGTTAAATGTTCATATTTTCGGTACTTTCGGTACAAATATGACAGTGCATATTTCGCAGTGCAATTGGCTTAGATTAATAGGATAATAATACTCGAAAACAAAAGTCGATAGCTAATTTTGGTTTTCACCATTGAGTTTCTCTCAAAAGAACCCTAACTCCAAAATGATTTATACAAAAAAACAGATTTATACAAAAATCATGATCCAGGAAAATACAGTCAACACTGAGACAATATTTACGAAATTTATTTGTAATGAAAACACAACCTTTGGAGATTATACTAGTACAAACAATACTTTTAAAACAACAAAGAATAGAGAATACTAGTACAATATACAAAGTTTAACCCTAAATTAAAATTAGCTCTTTTGAACCTTTTTTCTGCAAAATCGCGAGTAATTTCTTTCAGATCTAATGTATTACTCAATTCATATTCAGTGGCCTTCATTGCTAACCCATTAAGACAATTTTAAGTAGACATGGTTCTTAAGTACTTTTTTATTAATATTAGTTTAGCAAACTGTCTATCGCCCGCTCACGTAGCAACAGTTATAGGCAGGGTTAGAAAAAAACTGCTAAGCAATGTTTAAATTTGGCCCAATGTTAAGGGAGGTAATGAATTTTTAAAAACGTCAACTGGACCTTCTGGAAACAAGGTCTATGGACGCAAAATCATTTAACATCATAATTAATTCGCCCGACTATGAAAATAGTACCAATAATACCATCAAAATGTTTACTGAATGAAGAAATTATTATTGGAATGTATTATAAATTATCAGTGATTATCAGTGAAATTGGTCATGAACTACTTGCATCAAATATCTCCGAAAGTATTAAGCTTAGCAGAACAAAATGTACACCATATTAAAGATGAAAAGTATTACTTAAAAATATTGAAAGATGTAGATTTGGGAGAAGGTTAAAAAACGGGTTTTCAGAACCGAAATATTATGTGATTATGTCAATATCTACACTGTTAAGTAATCTGTCATCAGCGAACTTCTATCGTTTCTGACAGAATAGATATTCACATAACATCCCCGTTTTTTACATTTTCCCAAATCTAAATCTTTCAATATTTTAAGTAATTCTTTATCATGTACCCAAATCTTCATCAAAATTTTATCTTTAATATGATGCATCATTTGTTCTGGTAAGAGTATTATTTTCGGAGATATTGATGCAAGCATTTCATGGGGAATTTTTTAACCACTGATAGTTTTTAATTAATTTCAATAATAATATCATCAACGACTCAGCACATTTTAATATTATTTTTATAGGCGGGCAAATTATGTGTCTACCCAAATAAAAATTAACTACCTTACCATTTCGGCAGCAAATGCTAAACCGTTAAGATGGAGGAATCGCCAACTTTTAAAGCGGTTTCTATATCTTTGGAATGTGCCAGTAAATCATTTTTACTTATAACGTTTTCTTTAAGTTTGTGGATATCGCATAAAAACTCAAAAGGATCGTTAGGACTATTTTATATTTCTCTTTTGATTTTTGTATAGGATCACTACACTACAGTACACTACATTGATCCTAATTCTTTCTAAAAGCTAATGAGCTATTTTATTTAAATATGTCTTTTATTGGCTGCTATGCATCTTAAAATATAGGAATGAAGCCTGTCAATTCCTATTGTATTTGACTAAGTTAGGTCAAAAATCAAGTGCGTCACTTTTTTTTTTGGAACCTTGTGAATTTTTTTTTCGTACAACTAACAGGTTCGTAAATTTTACGAATTGTAATTTGACAATAAACAATTTTACCGAAAATCTAACATTTTCGAAAAAAAGTTTACGGTAATTCACCTTTTTCACGACTATATATTGCCATCAAGTTTCTTGAGCAAAAACTCTGATGTTTGCTATATTTTTTTTTTTAGAAAAAAACTGGTGGTATCCAGGATAATCGCATAATCCCACACTTAGGCCGGTGTTTTATAGTCTTTGATAGGTTTGATAGTTTAACCAGCATTAGAAACAAACTCGGCCATAATATCAAGCTAGTAAGGTTATGTCACTGCCAGATATCACCTCAGCTACGTTGTAAAAACAAATTACTCAAACAAAACTACAAACATCAGATTCTTACACAAAACAACGGTTTAAAATACGGTTTTAAAATAATACACAATTCGGTTAATTTTTGGAATGCTCGTTTTTATTGATGGAGACAACGATCGACATAGGAATACAGAATTCGGGTTAAGGTATTGTCAAGTGTTTCGCGCAGTCGTCATAGTGAAGTGGGGTTATGTTTGTGGTTCTTGTTAAAGCGCAAGTTGTTGAGCTTTAGTTTGTTTAGTGGGTGTCGCCATGTTTCTTTTCGTGATGTTTCTTGGTGTTGTGGTGACGGGTGTGATGTTTGTTCTCGTGTCCATGCTTCTTGTGTGCATGACCATGTTTCTTCTCCTCATGGTGACTGTGCTTCTTTCCGTGATGGCTATGTTTCTTCAACTGTTCGATGACGTGGTGACGGCTATGATGCCCTCCGTGACGAGCTATAATAAGTCAACATTAAACCAACACTTCACAGAAATGGCCAAAGAACAAAGGGTAATCTTCATGGCAATAAAATAGTTTCATGCAAAAGTTAAAAACCAAATTATTTACTCTAATTTGCTATAAACCTAAGACGTATGAGTCTGGATGAAGATCTGCCAGAATTGACAAACAAAATAGTTGGTTTTTGATCATCAGAAGTCAGACTAAAAGAAATATTGCAAGTAGATGAAATCGAAAGTTGCTCATCACGTGAGGGTTTTGGGATTTTGTTTCTCGGTATAAAGGTAAAGATTTACTTTGGGGTATTAGACCCAAAAAGGTGGCCATAAGTCAAATTTCCAAATTGTTAAATTCCAAAAAGCAAACCATTTTGTATTTTAACGATAAATGTGACTTTTTTGTTATACACTCTTTAGAACCAAGTATGAACTTTCATTTGACATTATTTTTATTAAAATTTACCCACAATTTTGTTTATCGCAGGGCCGAGGACATTCGCTGTTATAAAAAAAAAAACAGTTTTATGCAGAACTTGAGTGTTTTAGTTTAGTGTTTAGCTTTGTTAAGCTTTTGAAAGTGGTTCAAATTATAGTATACATATTGGACATTACAACTACTGGAAAATCTGCTGCGATTTTATTTCTAATACGTTGTAAAGGAAAATCCAAATATTGATGTACCGTGATAGTAGAGGTAATTTAGAATATACTTAACCATATTTAGCTATATACAAATGGTTACGGTTATCGAGATATTGGCAACTTTATGTTCAATGCATCTTGTATGTTGTAAATGCCGTTATGTACGTATATTTTTCCGTTTTGGATCATGTATAGCAAACAACCCCGATGACCTAGACTCTTAAAAATCATCCGAAAAAAACCTTAAACTTTGTACTTGTATATCATTTCTTGGAAATTGGTTGCTTGAAACCAATCGGATTCATATTCAAGGCAAGAAAATACATGGAAAGCACCTACTTGCAATACTCGCATACACAGTTCACTGGTTTAAATTGGATTCTTGTTGAGGAGAGACAATAGTAAGTTTGTGAATAGAAACTGGTTAGGCGTTTTCGATAAATGTGTTCATGCGGAATGCGAATGCGTGTTCAAAACATGCGTATTAGGGTCATACCAGTAAAAAACGACCGTTTCAGCTTGAAGTATGATCAAATTTCGAAAGTTTTCATGGAAACAATAAGTATAAATATTAGACAATTTTGAAATAATACTAAAAATAATAGATTTTATAGTAATAAATATAGTAAAATAGGTTCTTAATTGGCTCTACTGTCACGTCTTAAAAGGAATGCATCGAACGGAAAACAGCATGAATAGCATAAGTACCGTTTCACAATATCGACTGGTGTAAACTTTCATTTTCTTCCTCTACCACTGGTCTTTAAAAATAAAACTTTTTTCAGCATTTTCTTACAACATAACAGACCCAAACATGTTATCGCAAATAACTCGAAAACGACATGTATTGTTCAATTTTAAATCCGTATATGCTGCGTATTTAAACTGGACATGCCATATATTATTTTATGAATTTGACACAGTAAAACATAATAGAAATAAAATCACAAAAAAATATTGATGACAAATGTTGTAGCAGTAATTAATTTACAATAGGTGTAGTGCAGTGAAGAACAATTTTTAAAACAGTTTGCCTTTTCCTATTTTGTACTGTTTTATTGTGTTTATTAAGTTATTAACCTTCAAATTCGTAGTATGAAGGTTAAAATGTTATACATAAATAAAATAACACATCTAAAGCCTTTTTAGATGAAAAAATAATTTCGTTTCAAATGCTATACACTTCCGACGTTGTCTGCATTGCAAAACAATGAGCAAATACCAATGAGAAATGTTTACAATTTTCTGTATACCAGGTTTAAACTGACTTGCTTCACAAACGGGATAAAATATTCAGTAGTTTAGGTTAGTTAGCACATAGGTACTTACTTGCTACGTTTATTGGTCCACTTCCGGCGTCTGAAAAATAATCGACAACTTTAATAAACAGGTAATAATGTGTAGAATCAATATTAGAAATAATAAAAAAGGTCGAAAGTTTGAATTTTTGCACATTTCGACATTTCTGACTTCACTCACAATTTAAAAATAACAGATTTTCATTACAATATGTATGTCAACAGCTTGTGATGCTGCCAGTAACATATATTTGGGATAAGTTAAGAAAAACTCTATTTTGTCCAGCTAATGAAAACTTCAAAGTCGCTGGAATTAATCAAAATGCACTAAAATATAAATTTTTTACCCATCGGATTTTTTTCCTAGGCCATATGCATTAGGGTGGACCATTGATTGTCCACTTTAACCAACACAAGCTAGATGGCGTTGTAAAAATTGCCGAAAATACTTTTTGCTGTTAAAATATCTTTAAATCTAGAGAAGGACCTTTCGACATCGCAGCTTGTCACTGGAGTGAGCATATTCAAAATATGGAGCAAACTGTGAAAATGTTTAATAGATTTCTTCGTTGTTATAATTATTTAATGAAATTTGCTTCAAAATAGACAAATCATTATTTCTTGCTGCAATAGCATCAATTTAAACTGATTTTGTAATGGCCAGGATATATTCCATTATTGTAAGTTGTTTGGGCATAATGTTTTCTAATAGTTGATTCTTCAGGAATTAGGTCCACTCTCATATACGTTATATGAAGTCTATTGCAGTACAGAATACTTGACAGTATACTTACTGCATCCACATTTAGGTCCCGGTGTGGCTAGTTCTGATGCAACCAATTGCACCTTTTCGACAGTTATTGCTTCCTTTGCATCTCCAATTCCGTCTGCGAGGGTGCTAATCGTCAGGGCTTTGCCTGAAGTGATAGCCGCGCTGACCTTTACGGACAGTGTGATGGCAACGCCGTACTTTAGATGAACAGATACAATCTTCTTTACGAATAATCCGACGAATACCGTATCTTTAGCAGCAGTGATAGGGTTTGATTTATTGATCCCATTAACCAAAACGTCTTGGATACCCTTTAGTTCACCGTCAACAGCACCGAAAATACTGTTTATGTACTCTGTTAATTCGTCAACAGCCTCACATTTGAACTGTAGCACGAAGGTCAACCAGAAGATCCTCACGGCATTCTTCTTGGTGCCAGTGCATGCTAAAACAGAAACAAAACAATAACAATTTTATTTTTTCATTTTTATGTATTTTTATTTTCAATTCATTCTAATAGCACGTTTTTGTCATCAAATATGTGATCATTACGAATAAACTATTGGTTGCGTGGAAGAACAGAACAAGTACAGCCGATGTTTTAGCTATAAGATAATTTATTATTGCTTGTTGACCAAAAATTGCACTTTTGAACAACTACCAATGATCACTTTTTTAGTCTAAATGTAGATACTATATACAGGGTGTGGCTAATTGAAAAATCTCTTAAGTTCTTTATAATTTATATTCACTATGTCCTATATCGATTTTTAGACAACACATCGGCATTCATTTCTCTATACAAAATCGTAATTGTTTATCAAACTCAAACATCGTTACTTATATAGATAAGCTATCTAAGAAAGTAAAGTATCAAATCAATCGTATAAAAATTAGTCGAGTTATGCTGCTTGCTGCGATTCCAACAGCAGATGGGTTTCAGAAGAACGCATCTGATAAAAAACAACACAATCACATTCTTTGGATGAATTTACTAATTCTTTTGATTCTCTAGAAAAGTGTCGGAAATGATAAAGCTATAACTGCATGCTTTTGTTTCTCTTATGTTAAAATATGAAGCACAATCATGTTTCCAAAAGTGGTATGGAAATGTTTTTCATAACATGGTGCAAACTTTACGTTTTTTTTTTGGTAAATACGATAATATTTATCCAATGTTCTGCAAAACGTAGTATTGTAAAAGTACTTACCAGCGGTGCTGGGGTTTGTGCTTGTGTCAATACCAGAAACAGTAGTGTCTACGGAAACAGATGGAGTTGCAGCTGTCGTGTCTACGGAAACAGATGGAGTTGCAGCTGTAGTGTCTACGGAAACAGATGGAGTTGCAGCTGTAGTGTCTACGGAAACAGATGGAGTTGCAGCTGTAGTGTCTACGGAAACAGATGGAGTTGCAGCTGTAGTGTCTACGGAAACAGATGGAGTTGCAGCTGTAGTGTCTACGGAAACAGATGGAGTGGCAGCTGTAGTGTCAACGGAAACAGATGGAGTAGCAGCTGTAGTGTCAACGGAAACAGATGGAGTTGCAGCTGTAGTGTCTACGGAAACAGATGGAGTTGCAGCTGTAGTGTCTACGGAAACAGATGGAGTTGCAGCTGTAGTGTCTACGGAAACAGATGGAGTTGCAGCTGTAGTGTCTACGGAAACAGATGGAGTTGCAGCTGTAGTGTCTACGGAAACAGATGGAGTTGCAGCTGTAGTGTCTACGGAAACAGATGGAGTTGCAGCTGTAGTGTCTACGGAAACAGATGGAGTAGCAGCTGTAGTGTCAACGGAAACAGATGGAGTTGCAGCTGTAGTGTCTACGGAAACAGATGGAGTTGCAGCTGTAGTGTCTACGGAAACAGATGGAGTTGCAGCTGTAGTGTCTACGGAAACAGATGGAGTTGCAGCTGTAGTGTCTACGGAAACAGATGGAGTTGCAGCTGTAGTGTCTACGGAAACAGATGGAGTTGCAGCTGTAGTGTCAGGTACGGAGACAGCTGGTACAGTTACAGTAGGAATAGGTGCTGCAGTAGTAGGGACAAGCTCTAGAACAGAAAGCGACAATATTAGAGTTACACTAATACAATTTACACATTACAGAGAGACAATGTTGTGTGCATTAAAAAAGTCCTCTACAATTAAAGCCTGGTACATATTTAGCTTTGATTGATAATACCGGTAATTTAAAGTAATTATATTTTCGGCTTTTTTTATCGGTTCCAATATCACAACGTTATCACAACAATATCACAACTTTAGTTGTACAGCAACAAACTTACTTGAGCAAGTCCATTCGCAGATTCTGCCTGCTTCGAGCTTATTATCACCGGTTTCAGCACGCTTCAGCCTGGCCCCTGAAAATACCAGAAACATTTAATTATAAAAACAACACCGAGTATTTTTCACTACAATTCATAAATTAACCTTATTACTTAAAACGGAAAATACAAACACTTTTTTTAATTTAACGTCTATTATTCTGAATAGCCTATCAGATACAATAACTATTCAGAGTAAAACAGATCGACGAATACTCGGAACTAAAAGAAGTCAAAGCTCGGGTACCCCAGGGTAAAGCATTGGGACCAATTCTCTATCTACTATATACAAGTGACCTTCTATAACTGGAAAATGTAACAGTCGCCATATTCGCAGATGACACGGCTCTAATGGCAGTGGGACCAACTATTGGAGAATCTACTAGGAATCTTCAACAAGCTACTGATTAAATATATAAATAGACCAAGAAATGGAAGACCAAGCTCGTCGAACTGAAATCTGTCGATATTAACTTTATAAATAAAAGAATCGAGGACATACCTCATCTAAAGATTAACGACGACATTGTTCCATATGCGAACAGAGTAGAGCTTGGCCTCAAATATAGAGAACTCTACTGGCTTCCGGGAAGAAACTCTCGGTTGTCAGTACAGAACAAACCACAAGTTTACAACCAAATACTAAAACCGATTTGGTTATATGGCATCCAGCTTTGGGGTTGTGCGAAAAACTCCAATATACAAGGAATCCAGACTTTCCAAAATGAAGTACTAAGGAATATGGTTAACGCTCCTTGGTACATACGGAATAGTGACCTGCATCGTGATCTTGGTGTCCCACAAGTCATCCAAGAGATAAAAAGATTCGCCACTAAGCATGAATCTCGCCTAAGCCATCACGTCAACGTAGAGGCCCTGCAGCTACTGGACAACGAGAATCTAGCGAGAAGACTAAAAGGAACTAAACCCTTCGAACTGGTGAATCAGTGAACTGTGTAGGAAGCAGAGCACAGTGAGTGAAGTGTTAGTGCTTCTTGTTTAGGACAAAGTAAATATAGGACATCAGTGGATAGCCTATTAGAGACAAGTACCTAGTTTTAAGAATTCAGCTTATTAAGAAACAATTAACGTCTTTGGTAAAGAGCGAAAAGTAGGTACTAAATTAATAAGTAAGAAAAATAATAAGAAAATAATAATACTTACCATTTGCAGTAACAGCAAGTAAGCACATGAGTGCTACCATTTTCATAACACCCGCCATTTTACCTACTTCTGTGCTAACTTGGTTGGTTAGCCCGAATTGATTGTCTGACAAAAATCCTCCGTTTATATACAAAATAGAGACGTTTGAGTTATTTTTCGGACATTCCCATTACCGTTGGAGCATTTCTTCCACCGAATGCTTGAAGTTAGCACTTATCTTATCTAAATATTCTCTCTCGTTCGTTGCCGATGTCGCAAAACTTTGCAAATCTTTCTCATACCGAAATTCTCGCCAACAGGTTGTGTAAACGCATATTTTCATGTTGGAATCTGTTACGCAAGAACGTTCCTCCTGAAAAGCGTAACTGTGTTATCTGTTGTACTGTAGCTTGGAGATAGTTTTGAAAATTTGAGATTAGGAATATTGGTATTGTGAATATTAATTTAGTTTGCGATTTTCAGTGCAGTATCAGTCCTCTCAGGTCATGCGTTTAAGTTGGTGTTCTCTATTTTTATCAGAATTCAATATCTTTATTTTAATTTATTTAATTTTTTTAATTTATATCATAACAAATCACTCAGATCAAAGAATTGATTAATTATTGTCAAACTAGTGAATCGGGTATTACTTTTGATAGGTAGAACACATCTAGCTCTGAAACTTGCAAATGGTAGAATTTTGGAAATCTAAAAAGGCCTCAAGTCATATGTTCTTTGCCAAGAACAACGCTTTCATTTTACTACTTTTCGATACTTATTAAGAGATAAACAAAATAATGATTTAGGGGTAACAACTCCGTTGCTAACAGGCAACAGAGCGACTAACCGATTAGTATTGTAACAATATTAAGTATGGACAGCCAAAGAAACACGAAGTTGATTGCTGAAAATTGTTTATAACGTTTTAAAAATTACTGAACGACGATATTCCATACGTTAAAATATAGACTACCTATCTCAATTAGTTAGTCACTATTTCCCGTTCTGTAGCAAACAACCTTTAAATCACAATAATTTGCATACACTTTCTACGCAAGGTTTCAGATATATTACGAAAAACGCTACAGAAAAACTGTTATAACTTTTACAAAAATTAAATGTATAGGTAATGGAAAAAAAATTGTTACGTATCTTTGCTTCATATGACAAATTCGTAGGTAATTAATCGTTGTATTTACTCATTTACGCTGCGAAAATCACAGTAATTTTGTCTACTACGAGTATTGCGGTACAAATTACATACCTTTACAACAGAAAACTGTTTATAACTTTTACAAAAACTGTTTGGATCATTTTCTCTTAGGCCAAATTGTAGGTAATTGATTGGGATTATACTTTAACTGATTACATTAAAAGATGAAAAGGCTCCACATTACGATATTATGTATGACATTATGATATTTTGGTTGGCTGTGATAACAACATGTTTATAACTTTTTCAAAAATTATTATATACCTTTCCACCATATACTAAATTATAGGTAATTAGATGCGGTAGTCCTAGTCATGAATGCAAAATGTTTTGCTCTGAGGTGAAGAACCCCTAAATAACGATATTGTACTTATGTTGTGCGACTTCAACTGAGCATTACTTTGTTCTGCTTTAGCAAAAAGCAAAAAGGTTATAACTTTTTAGTAGTTTTCGGAACATTTTGTAAATAATACATACACAATTTAGTAATCTAACAAATGTGAATGTTTATAAAAAAACAAATGCAAATGTTTTAGGTGTAAAGGTTCCAGTGCTTTAAATTTGCAACTTTTCCAACAAATAATTAATAAAATATGAGTATTTCCAACGGCTTCCGAGATAACGCACTATTTCTGTCTTATTTAACACCAATAGTAACAGCAATATTGTTCTAAAAAATTTGTGGAATGCTTCATTTGTTTATTTTAAATTTGATTATAGAAGTTATTATAATATTAAATGTACATTCAGCGAAATATACGAGAGTTTCAATGAATAATTACACTTATTCCAGTTTTCCTTTTGTCACAAAAAGTTATACGGACATTTCAAAGCGCTTTTTGTTTGTATGTGACGAACCGGAAACGTCTCCATCACGTCTTAGATTTGCGTTACGCAGACTTCTTGGTTTGGAATCTATGAAAACAAAATTGAAACGATATCTCACATCTCTTGTGACAACATCAGTGTCACCATCACGTCTTACCTGTGCACAGTAATGTTTGCTGTTTCGTGTTGGAATATATTTTGAATACATATAGGGTTTTTGTAATCTCTTATTCCAAAAGTGTTGTCAGATTTTTTTTTGAAGAGCAATTTGAAGAGCATAAAAGCAAAATTCAAACTGTCGAATCCAATTGTAGTCAAAAATTTAAAAAGTTTTGGATTTGCTTGAAACTTATTTTCCCTAACGTCATGACAAATTTGAAAAATTCAAAATCGCGCATTAAATATGTAGGCCAAAAATATGTGTTTAAAACGCATTTCATGTGATATGTTATATTTTCAAAACATTTAAAATGGAACCAATATAGCGACCAAAAACGAAACACTTTTTTCTGCGTCATTTCAAAATTCAAAATTCTATAAACGCTGATATGAAAAAAATTATCTTTAGTATGTTTTAGACTTGCAAATTGATGACGTAATAGTAACTGTTCATCAAATTTACTGTATTTTTTTCTTCTAAACGGTTAGTTATACCAAATAGAATACTAAATAGAACATTAATTATTACATGCTATAATTTTCATATTAGCTATTTTTCCGAAAAGTTTACTTATTCAAAGATAATCGCAGAACACTGATTCATTTTTATATCTTACAATAGATATATCAAATAATCATCGAAACTAAGTTTTGACCTTAAATTCCCTTTATTCTGGTCAACAATCGTGACATCCGTTAGATTAAAGTTTTATAAGTAGGGGCTTAAAATACTCATACTAAGTTACGCGTGTTCTCTTGCAACATTTATATCGTTGTAATTTCAGCTATTTTTCATTATCACCACTGAAAAGTAAGTCTGTCGCAACCTACAAGGCGAAATGCTTATTGCAAAGGTAAATATGCTAAAGGAACTAAAGGAATCCATTTATTTCAATAATTTCTCCGTTATCAATACTGTGTATTTACAGAAGCATTTCTAACTTGTTTGCCAGTCACTATTGCAGTTGCAACACCAACAATTTTATGTCACAAAATCGACCGCTTCGAAACTAAAGTCTATAATTACAGTCATTTGTTCCGTTAATGTATTCTAATATACCTATCTTAGTCAGAGGAAAAGAATTGAAATGGTTTGAAAACTATTTAACAAACAGGAGACAGAAGGTTGGGATTGGAGAAAATGAGTCAAGTGAATTAATAAACAGTTTAGGGGTACCACAAGGTTCTGTTCTTGGACCGGTTTTATTTAATTTGTACATAAACGATGTTGCTTCACAAGTTAAAGCTGCACCTATTTGCAGACGATACACTAATATCAATTGCAGGAGATAACTTACCTGATGTAATCGCGACATTAAACTCCGAACTAGTATCGATATAAAATTGGTATAAAGAAAATAAATTATGTTTGAATGTATTGAAAACAAAAGCTATGGTATTGGGAAATAGAAATTCGGTAAACCCTACACCAGACATAGTTATCGATAACACAGTTGTTGAGATAGTGGTCGAATTTAAATATCTAGGTGTCATTTTAGATAATAGTTTGAAATTTACGAGTAATATGGAATATATAGTTAAAAAGGTGAGTCGAAAGATTATCTACTTAGGAACAATATCTAATAAACTTACATTAAAAGCTAGAATATCTTTGTACCATACGATTATAGAACCATATTTTTACTATTGCAGCAGTATAATATTTTTGTGTACAGACAAAGACATTAAAAAGATTCAAGTACAACAAAATCGAGCACTCAGAATTTTATTACAAAGCTCCAGGTTAACCAGTGTCGAGTCCATGCTGAGTAAATTAAATTTTTTGAATGTTAAACAAGGAACGGTATATCAGGCACTCACGTTGGTATATAAATGCATAAATAATAAACTCCCAAATTATATGACTAATTATTTAACATACAATAGTCAGCAGCATGAATACAATACTCGGCAAATGGACCACTTCAGATTACCAAAATATACAAAAAGCAGCACACAAAATTCATTTTATTATAAAGCACTGAAGATGTTTAATACCCTGCCAAGTGATATAAAAAACAGTAGTTCGCTAAGTCTTTTTAAAACATCATGTCGGGTTCATGTATTGGCTAATTTTAAGTAGTTGATAAGTTTATTACTTAGGAAACCAAATTTATTGTGATTATTAGTTTCTTTTAACTAAATAAATATCATTATTATTATTATTATTATTTCTTGTACACTTTTGTCTCAGATACAAACCCCAAAATCGCTCAAAATTGAGACTCTGACCTTGAAATTTGAGTAATAATTCCAGTTTTTATGTAAAAAATCTGATGTGGACTGGTATATGACTTTATTATACTATACAGCAGTGTCAAACTGTGTCAAACGCTGAAGTTTTGCCAAGACTGTGGATAGAATCAAAATATCTGTCAAATCCAGGCTAACTAGTTTTATTTTAATGCAGACACGATCGATCTCTATCAAATAGAATCTCATCCAGCTAAACTATTAATTTTGTATATAGTATGATAAAGTCATGTGCCTGGCCACACCAGATTTTTTTATAATAACACTGCACTAAATAAATTCTCTCTTTTATGGATCGTATGAAAAGGCTTCTAAAACCAATAGCCAATAAGATGTGACATGTATGGTTACTGGTTTTTATGGTTACATATCTTAAGTTCAATTTTGCATAAAATTGGCAATTATTAATTAAAGTCTATAGTTGGAATATCACTTTTGCGCTATTTAGGTGTTTGAACATGTCCGACGCTTTATTAAATTGCAGATATGTCAATAAATATGTCAAGAAAAATTAGTAATGAAAATTTTCTTCCTCGATCTTGAGATACACTGTATACGAGCATCTTGTATCATCTTGTATACATGATATTTATACAGCCTTGAAGTAGCAGGCGTAGACAAAGGTCGGCGTGTTGTTGTTTGTGCAGGGTCACATATACATTCCCAAAACTAGTACTTTTAGAATGATTGCAAAAAAAACATTGCTCACTGTTTGATAGGCAACCAAATGTAAACGTTGGTATTGTAAAATAAAATTATCCACATGACTAATTAAATAATAATCAGGGAATCAAATTTGCCAATCGATTAATGAAAGAAACTATTTTACAAAATTTGTATTAGGTATAATATTATAAATTATTAATTACCTTTTAAATATATTTAATTAAAACTAAATTTTTAATAACAATATAAGAAATAATAATTCACATTCTTAATGCAATCAAATAAAACTTGTACAATATGTAAATGTTCTTTATTCAAATTATATTTTACAAATCAATCAGCTTGACTAACAACACAAACTCAAATAAACCAGATAAATAATTAGTTCACAAATCATTCAATCTTAAAACGATAATAAATTTCTAAAGGCAAGCGAAAGATATTGTTATTCTTGCGTTATTCTTCTAGAAAATAACATGACTTAAGTACATTGATTCTACACTAGATGGCAATGTAAACTGTTTTTAATTGTGTATCTTTACATACTTAGAACTTAACAGAATGAATAAGAACTTAAGCATTAGTGAGCGTGTTCATCATGACCATGCTTCTTGTGGGAGTGCTTCTTATGAAAATGCTTCTTCAAATCTTTCAATGCCTTCAGCTTCTCGGAGGTGTTGCTTTTCCTTTTATTTCCACCTATAACAAATATTACACATTAACGAAATTATGGCAAATAATATAAAATTATATTAAACTGTGATTAGATAACTACAATTAAATCGGTGGGTGGATGAACAGAATAAGCCCAAAATATTATATTTCAAACTAACTATTTTTCAAACCATTTTGTATCTAACTTCTCGATCTTTTCGAAAATATTAAAATTCTAGCAAAAAAATATTACACGCAAAGTTAAAATGGAATTCTTATTAAAGAATTAATAATAATAGAAATTAATTCTAAGATTAATTCCAAGAACTTCTTGTAGGAATATTTTTTGTATATAATGCATCATTTTTGAGTTATAAGCAATTAATCAAAACTCATAAACTTTTATTTTAACTGAACGGATAAAAAAATAACAGAACAATTAAATAGAATTAAATTAAATATTCAAACAGCTAATTAAATCAAAGTACAGGAGTTTTAGTTAATTGCTGATACCTAAAAATGATGCCTCTAATGAAAAATGGTTCGCAGAGTAAATTAAAAAAAAAAAGATCTGTTTTACATAAGTCTTTAACTTCTTTATCACGTATTTTTGTAATCTCTCAATTGTTAGTTAACGAATATAACCACCTTCAAGAACCTGAACTAACTAACCTCTTATCTGTCCTTGAGACACAACTTTTCCACCAACAGAGAAAACGTAATTTTGTCCAGAATAGTTCCCGTTTCGTATCAGGTCAGCCATGACATTGTCAAGACCGACACATATCGCATTTTCAGCTGTCACAAACGGTTCTGCTAAACTTTGGACTCCCTTCACAAAACCACCGGCTATACCATCGAGAGCTGATAAAATACCTGAAAAGGAGACTCATATAAAAAGAAAAACCACCTCGTATTCCAGTCAAAACTATACCTTGACCTAAGCCATTCGCAGACACCGATCCACTGAACGAACCACCCCCTCCTTGTCCATTACCCCCTCCAATTTGTCCTTGGATTTGACCTTGCCCACCGCCTTCAGCTTGACCGTTGCCTCCTGCTTGCCCTTGACCTTGTCCATTGCCACCTGGTTGACTTTGACCTTGACCATTACCACTCCCCGGTGGTCCTTGACCTGGTTGGTCACCTAGAAACACCATAAAAAGTTACGAACCTTATTATAGATTATCCTGATTTTGTGCTTATATTTAAGATTACCATCTGTAGATTGGTAAAAGTCCGAGTCCGTGTTTTCTGTAAAGATAGGTGGGCGTTTATAGCTGTTGGAAAGAAAAGAGGTCCAAAGACGCTTGTGTGCCTTGCGGAATCCCAGTGTCTGGATTTTTTGAGATTTGGATGGTTTGATGTAGGGTATATATGGGTTTGATATAGTCGCAAACGGTTGCGACAGAAAACTGTTTATAACTTTTGCAACAATTGTTGCATAAATGTCTATCATACCCCAAATTGTAGGTTAGTAAATAGTAACTAGTAATGGTAAATAGTAACTGTTAGTTAGTATAGCATTTTCAGTAAATATTGTGTTTGTAGACATTCACTCTTTTTAAGACCTGAATCCATTTCAGTTCCATCAAACTTTGGGAATTAACTAAAAACAATGTAAGCTCATACCAGACTGTGGCGCAGCGGTAAAGCGCTTAGCTATCAGTCTGGGGGACGTGAGTTCAATCCTCGCGCCCTGCTTTCGGAGTGAAGGGTTTTCTGTGGTTTTCCTTTACTCCTCGGCGAATGCTGAAAGCCAATCAACTTAAGACGTGCCACAGACGCGGGCCATAATAATGATAATTCGGGCCTGCCGATGTCCCCGCAGTGGCGAAAGCTGTTGGGGATGTTACGGCGTCGATTATTATTATTATTATATCTAATTGTTCCTCTCTTTCTCCTGATATACAGTTGTTCTCAGTCATTTTAGATCACTCACTAATATATAATCGCTAATTTAGTATACTCGTGGAATTTTTCAATAGCAATTAAGGGCTGTCAATAGAATTATGGTTGAGGTTGTTTAAATTTTATTCGAAACACCAAAAGTGCCGAGAGTTTGGAACTAAATTATGAAAACATGATTACAGTATGCTGGCCTTTAGGTCCCTTTGATATTTGGTGTAAATAGAATGTCCCAAAACTCAACGACATGCCTTGGAAGGTTGATGTGGCGTATCGTGTCATGAGCACAAGTTTTTATTGAACAGGAAAATAACCAACGCAGGGGAGAAAACGAAAGAAAAGGATAGTTATTTTAATATATAAAACATATTTTAAAGAAATCATTAATACATTTTTAACGAACTTACTTAGTGTTTTTTTTTTATTTTCTATTCTTGGAAGCACACCGTTTATTTAAGTAATTCATATGACAATAAACTTGAAATGTCATGAGTTACCCTTCAAGCGATCATAATAAGATTAACCTATAAAAATAACTTCTAAAAGAGTACTTAAAAGTTTACCATTTTTCGGGGGGTTACCACCCTGGATTTCTGTTGCTATTTGGCCACCCGTGCCATTGGCACCGATTCCTCCACTTGCGCTACCATTAATACTTTGGGCTTTAACCGAAGACACAAAATTAGTTTATGCATATTTTTTTTAAATTTATTTTTAGGCATTGACACTGTAAATAGATTATAGCAGATTAAGGAATGTTTCTTACCGTAAGCCAGGGCAAATGTTAACAACAATACGTAGAGAACCTTCATGTTTACTGCGTCGAACTAGAATGTCTTTATCAACTTCGTTGTAAACCTTATTATATACAGTTATTGCGGAAACATTTTCCAAATTTCAGCCTTGCTAGTACACGGCATATTTCAAAGAAATATTTATTATATTATTCTTTACGTAGGGTATTATATTTAGACACGCCATTTCCCTATGTGTCATCAATTCAATCATTGTTAATGTTCGAATTGATTATTGAATTGATTATGTTGCGAATTATTTACGCTGTTCAATGATTTTGCGTCTAAAATAACTAGATCAGTGGTTGTTGTTAAGTTGTCGAGTTGATACCTTTGTGGTTTGGCCACACGGTAGAGATAAACTTACTGAGTTCCTTAGCCACCTGAACAATGTTAATCCTTCTATCAAATTCACGATGGAAATAGAAGAGCATAATCAGCTGCCATTTTTGGATGTGCTGGTATACAGGACGTCAACGGGTACGCTTGGACATACAGTCTATCGTAAGAAAACACATACCGATCGGTAATTGAACGCCAAATCACACCACCATCCCCAACAGAAGAGAAGTGTTATTAACACTCTGTTCAAGTGAGCCGAGAAGGTGTGCGACTCCAGCACCTTGGACGACGAACGGAAACACTTGGAGTGGGCTCTACGTCAGAATGGACACACCAAGTCTGACATACGAGGTGTCACACAAAGAAAACCGCAAGTCTCAGAGGAGCGACCAGAGTCAGAGGGGTTCGCTTGCTTACCATACGTAAGTGGCGTATCAGAAAGAATCGGTGGAATACTGAAGAAATCGGGTATCACGGTAAGGTACGGAACACCAGCAAAGGTAAAGGTTCTTTTGCCTAACCCAAAGGATATCACACCACTCCTGAAGAACGGAGGGGTATACAAGATAACATGTGAGTGTGGAACATGCTATGCAGGTCAGACAGGACGAAGTATCGAATGTCGAGTCAAGGAGCGCAGTAGAGACACCCGGCTACGCAAGATTCAACAGTCCGCTGTTGCTCAACACTGCCACGAGTCGGGACACACAATGATTTTCGATGACGTGAAGATGTTGGCAAGGCTTATTAGAGAAGCCATCAAAATTTACAAACATCCTAACAACATCAATCGCGAGGATGGTACTGACATTAGTAGGGTCTGGAAATCGATCCTAACGCGGTCAGGTGGAAAAGCACATGGGAGCGGTAGCTCCAGATGTGCGCAGTGTGGTGTAAATACAGGTATATAAGGGAGAGTTTCTTGGTAGGTCTTCAGTATTCAATTAGGTTTGAAGATGCGAGCAACATGGTTCGCGAAACGTCTGCATTAACAAATCTTGACACACGGCTTAACCCGGAAGCAGTTTATTTTCTAAATATATTATTATTATTACTATTATTATAGTAAACTAAAACTTACTGTATTCTGTATGATTATTTTTATTTCGTGAATAAGAATACTACAGAATTATAGATAAAGCATGGCCAATAATGTAAATGTAAATATTGCTGGATAATTAATTTTATTGACATAGCAAAGAAGCCAAATAAATAACACAATAAGTTACTAAACGCGAACTAAAAATGCTGTTTTGTTTTCTTTTCTTTCTAGGTTAGCAGGAATCTGAAACAGACAACAACAAAATTGATTTATTAACTTTTCAGAAAAGTATACAACATGTACAATGAAAATCTTCAAAGATTACAACAGTATGGAGCATCGTCCACTTCTAGTGGAACTAGTGGAAAATAGGTAATACAAAAGAACATATGAACATCAGTCCAAAATACAAAACAATTATTACTTTGATTTGAATTAAAAAAGAGTTTAAGAAAAGTTTTTCTTTAGTTGCAATTTGTATACATTGTTTTGGAAACCTTTTCAAAATATACTTACAAAGTTTAGTTCTAATGTATAGCTGCGTGGTTTTCATGTCCATGCTTCTTATTGGCGTGCTTTTTTTGGCAGGTCTTGCCTTTGCCTGGTTTGCCTCCGTGACCTTTGTCGCCACCCTTGTCGTCAGTTCCCTTGTCAGTTTTGCCTTTGTCGTCGGCGCTTGCATCACCTTTCTTGTCACCTTTCAGTCCCAACTTCTCGAAGATGTCAACCTTCCTTTTATTACCTCCTTTTACTTGACCTAGAAGAAATACGAATGAACACAATTGTTCTTGGCAATGCTGTTTTGACTGTTGGAGCATCTTTGAGTATCAAAGAAGATGGTACAACGCACAGAATCCTAATGGTGACCAACAGTTATACAGTACGCGGAAGAACATGATGATAGAGCATCATACTTTATACGATTTGATGCTCTGTCATTCCTTCAGATGCTGAAGGAAGACTCTTAGAAGTGAGAAGAAATCTTAGCATAGAAATCTTTCTTGGTTATAAAATTGTACATTTATTTACGTTAGGAAACTCTACTTTGAAAGTGTGCAAGCTTGTACAAACCTTCAACCTTTCCAGTATGGACAACATTTCCTCCAACACTCACAGAGTAATCTTGCCCTGCATAGCTAGCATTATTCTTCAGACCAGCGAGGACCTTGTTAATATTAGAGCATGTTTCTTTGCTAATCGCCTCAAAAGGTTTTTCAACAAAGTCTTCTCCTTGGTGAACAGCATTTTCTATGCTATTAATAGCGCTACTAGCTGCACCATTTGCAGCAGAGGCAATACCTGCAAAGGCAATTTAAAAAAGAATCACACCACTCAATTATTTTCAGTCAAAATTATACCTTTGATGAAGTCTGCTGGGTTTGGTGGACTAAATGAGCCACCGGCTTGGCCGTTGCTACCTCCAACGTGTCCTTGGATTTGACCTTGTCCGTTGCCTGCAGCTTGTACCTGGATTTGACCTTGTCCGTTGCTTCCAGCTTGAGTTTGGTCTTTTCCATTACCCTTTCCATTGACCTCGCCTTCTCCTTTGCCACCAGCAGATGCGTCCGTATCCTCATCTAGAAATAACACACGAATTTTAGGATCCTTATATAAATTATCCTATTCATAAGTATATGTTATGGTAGCCATTGAAATTCTGGTTATAGTGTTGTATAAGAATAGAAAAGAGGCCTAAAGACGCATGGCCATTGCCTTGCGGAATCCCTACGCCGGGTGACCCACGCCATTGGTACTGCGTTTATTTTGTTATTTATGATGCTGGACAAATGAAAATTTGAGAATTGCTAATAGACAAAAAATGCTATTTTTTGGGTTATTTTAGAGGTTAGTATATCTTCCGGTTTTTCCGGAAATGACCATCATTTAATGAACTTGGTATCATTGTGTCGGAAAAATGTTTTTCATCGCATAATCAAGGTACTTCCTTCGAGTAGCCCATTGAGTGACTTGTAAGCTAACTTTGATCATCAGGTCAATATTTTTTTCGGTGTCCTTGTTTCTAACAACGTTTTTGCGCTAGAATTTCAATAAAATATCAAGTATTTGGTATCATTGTAATCGGAAAGATGTTTTATTGACAATTTTCGACTATTTTCACCAATTCCTAGCCACCTAGATTAACACACAAAAAAAGTAATTTTTGCGTTGCCTTGGTGATACAAATAGACGATCGATATGTTTTTGTGTTCAGAATGTCATCCTGATTGAAAATAGCACACAAAGAATAAAAGGTGGCGTTTAAAATTCCAATGATGACGTCATTTCCGGAAAAACCGGAAGTCGTATTAACCTCAAGAGTATCCCAAAGAATGACATTTTTTGTCTATTCACTCATTCACATAACATAACAAGTCCTATATTATGAACTTACCGGTGTTTTGAGTGTTTCCGCCATCTAGTTCTGTAGCAACTTGAGCACCACCTTGTCCGTCACCTTTTACACCAAATTGCCCACTTGCAGATCCTTTACCGCCTTGCCCTTTCCAAGAAATTAAGAATTAGTCATAGTCACGTTAAATAAACGATACAAGAATACAACAAATTATGTATCAAATTCGAGAAATCAAAATTTCCCTGCGTCTGGAAAAATATTACAAAAAAATATTTCTTACCATATGCCAGGGCAAAAGTCAACAACAGCACACAAAAAACCTTCATGTTGGTTGCTTGTAGGGTTGCACTATAATGGTCATAACAGCTTCGAGGATCCTTATATACAATTTTTAGCAGATATGGTGGATACATAGTTTAAATTGCAATGCTGCACATGAGATATTTTTGAGGATGTTTCACTATTGTTTTCTATGATGTGAAGCATACGTAGCATACCCTGGATGTAAGAATTTAGTTACTCAACTAAATGGTAGACATAACTAGTAAGTAACCTCGAGAAATCCAGGCAATATTTTACGTCTCTATTTATCAAAAATGACGTATCTCAAAATAAACCGATGCGCAATATCTGGTAAAAATTGCTTTTTTAGTGGTTTTGATATGTTTTTTGAACGGTTTTTATAATATGTCTGATAGAACAAAAAATAAAAACTATACAATGCGTAATATTATTTATTTTAGCCAAGTTATTCGAAAGTATGAAATAAATATAGCCATCGCTATATTCTTAACGCAGTTTCAAGCTCAAATTTGCCTCAATAATTAACTTTGTCCTATGTTTGTCCTTTAAAAAGCTGGCCATAAATCAAATTTCTAAATTGTTAAATTCGAAAAAGTAAACCAGTTTCTGGGATAGGTAAAAGACCGATGTATTAAAAGGCGGCAATATTTTTTCACCTGAGCCCTGAGCCACGTGTCCTTGTCAGCCAAAAGTTCTATTTTACTATGGCTGAATATAGATGCACATAAGTTGACGCTCTTAAAAACGGTTGCAATTTTGTATTTTAACGATAAATGTGACTTTTTTGTTATACATTCTTTAGAACCAAGTATGACATCATTTTCGACATTATTTTTATTAAAATTTGCCTACAATTTTGTTTATTGCCGGGCCAAGAACATTCGCTGTTATAAAAAAAGAACAGTTTTATGCAGAACTTGAGTGTTTTAGTTTAGTGTTTAGCTTTGTTAAGCTTTTGAAAGTGGTTCAAATTATAGTAGACATATTTGACATTACAACTACTGGAAAATCTGCTCCGGATAGGTGCGGATGCGGTTTTTGTGATTTTATTTCTAGTACGTTGTAAAGGAAAATCCAAAAATTGATGTACCGGCTTATATGTAATTTGGTGCAATTTCTTGATACCGTGATAGTAGAGGCAATTTAGAACATATTTAACCATATTTAGCTATATACAAATGGTTACGGTTATCGAGATATTGACAACTTTATGTTAAATGCATCTTGTATGTTGTAAATGCCGTTATGTACGTATATTTTTCCGTTTTGGATCATGTATAACAAACAACCCCGATAACCTAGACTCTTAAAAATCATCCGAAAAAATCCTTAAACTATGTACTTGTATATGCATTTCTTGAAAATTGGTTGCTTGAAGACAATCGGATTCATATTCAAGGCAAGAAAATACATCGAAAGCACTTACTCACATACACAGTTCACAGGTTTAAATTGGATTATTGTTGAGGTGAGACAATAGTAAGTTTGCGAATAGAAACTGGTTAGGCGTTTTTGATAAATGTGTTTATGCGGAATGCGAATGCGGGTTCAAAACATGCGTATTAGGGTCATACCACTAAAATACGTTTCAGCTTGAAGTATGATCAAATTTCGAAAGTTTTCATGGAAACAATAAGTATAAATATTAGAGAATTTTGAAATAATACTAAAAATAATAGATTTTATAGTGATAAATATGGCAAAATAGGTTCTTAATTGCCTGTACTATCACGTCTTAAAAGGAATGCATCGAACGGAAAACAGCATGAATAGCATATGTACCGTTTCAATACACAATATCGACTGGTGTAAACTTTCATTTTCTTCCTCTACCACTGGTCTTTAAAAATAAAACTTTTTTCAGGATTTTCTTACAACTTAACAGACCCAAACATGTTATCTCATATAACTCAAAAACGACATGTATTGTTCAATTTTAAATCCGTATATGCCGCGCATTTAAACTGGACATGTCATATATTATTTTATGAATTTGACTACCGTGTCAAACATAATAGAAATAAAATCACAAAAAAATATTGATGACAAATGTTGCAGCAGTAATTAATTTACAATAGGCGTAGTGCAGTGAAGAACAATTTTTAATACAGTTTGCTTTTTCGTATTTTGTACGGTTTTATTGTGTTTATGAAGTTATTAACCTTCAAATTCTTAGTATGACGGTTAAAATGTTATACATAAATAAAACAACACGTCTAAAGCCTTTTTAGATGAAAAAATGATATTTTTTTATCATATTTTTAATATATTTTTAACAATAAACTTTTAAAGAATTCTTAAATACAGACATTTTTACCGCAGCTGGAGGTATGACAAACCATTTATAGTTAAAAATGCGTTTAAATCCTGCAGAAAGTAACACTGTTACATCCGCGTTTATTCTTCAGCGTTTGCGTGAAGGATTCTCGCGGTTTCATCTCACAGTTCAGCCGAAATTCAGTATCCGCCGCGACGTCAGATACAGCGTATCGCCCCATGCCATTGCAGTGGCGTACGTATCGTAAATAATCGCGTTTTACCCTTTGCGGTGTTCCGTTGGGTTTAAATTTTTGATCAAGTCATTTTCGCGTAAAGGTTAACAAGTTTTTCGCTGTGCTCTCTCAAAATCTCCGATAAGTTAAAGAGGAAAGTTTGTTGTACTAAATTTTCGTGAAAATTATTTGGTTGGAGTTATTAATTTTTGATTGTGATGTCTGCGTGAGATTTTAGTAAGTTTATTGTTCTTACGTTGGCTGGTTAAACTCTTGTTGCTCGTTTGATGTTTTGGAGAAAAGTTTAAGTTCTTAGAAAGGAACACCCTGTACTAAATTATTCTCGATTGAACGTAATATGATAGACTGTTTGTTGAAAAGTTTTTACTATTTTAACTAAGGTCAACGTTGTTTTCGTAATCGTTTATTTTTGTTAGTTTTATAAAAATTTATTCTGTGTGACTAATTACTACTTTGAAAGTCTTAGATTCTTTTTATTCTTCAAAATGCGATAACGTGTCATTTTATCGTTATTGTTCAACAGCAATTGTTAGTTGCTTGTGAACACAGGTTTTCGCTCACATTTCAAAAAACATCCTTTGTTACTCGCATTTTTTTTTATTTCCAAGTGAGTGCAAATTTCAATCCAATACAGCGCTATGTTCTCTGGATAGAACACAATAAGCTAAAGCAACAATGCATGAATTTTTAATTGAAATAATTTATTTATCTGAAAATACAATATCAGAGCAGTACAGTACAGTAACCGCCAAAAAGTTGGCATCACTATAAGAAAAGGTATTCATTTGTTATCAATTACATTAATACACGAGTAATATATATCACATATAAAAAAGATTTCTTGTTTTTAAGAAATATATTTGTTTGTATTTATTCTTTTGGGTCAAAACATATTTCTTTGACGCCAAGAATATTTACTTCATTGAATACTCTAGTTTATTTGCTTGCAGAGATTAATTTATTTGAAATATTTATTTAAGTGAAATAAATATATATGATTCAAACATATAAATTTGTATATAAGGAGAGATTTATTTCGTTTAAACTAATATTATGTCTTTGGCTTAAAAATAGGTTTACTTCCGCCAAAGAAATCATATTTTGATTAAAATAAATATATTTGTACACAAGAAGAGATTTATTTCCTTTAACGTATAATTTTTGTTTTGGCTTTAAAATAGGTTCACTTCCACCGAAGAAATCATATTTTGATTCAAATAAATATATTTTTAGTGTGAATAACTGTATTGTTAGATGGCGCTGTAAACTCTCTCCTCGCACTTCGTACATATCGAGAGTATAAAGGCCGCGTGATCGACAGCATAGACTTATAGAGTACAGTGCCTGCAGGTTCAAGTTGCGATTCCAAATCAGCGTACACTTTACTAACTTAACCTCGACTATATGTAGGGCTGGGAAGACCAACCACTGGTCGAGGATGTGCGACATCCCAAAAGCCATTTTCATTGTGTCAATACCCAAAAGTCAATAAGAATTCACATATTTTATCATATATCATATATTTATAAGTCCAATCACTAAATAGTATTGAATTGGAGAACATCTGACAAATTATTTAACTTTATATCATGGATTCGTGACAAATGTACATATTATTTCTCCAAATGTTTACAATGAACGTTACAAAGATTTTTAGAAAAACGATGATTGCTTTTCGCAAACTTTTTCATAAAAATGCCATCGGCAACATTGTAGAACAAAATCTACTATTTTGGCATTTGTCACTTTTGACAGTTACACAATCAAATTAGGTAGTATGACTTGTTTGTGGTAATTTTGTGTTATCTCTACCGTTTTACATGGTGGTTTAAAAAATTGTTTTGTACACACCCTTTTTTGTTTTAAGAGAAATTATCACATATTTCTTTTAGTCCAGTCATTATAAATACATTTGGAAATGCAAAAAGGCCTAATTTTTGATATGACGTAGGTGGGGCCTAGAAAAACTTAACTTCAAATTATATATATATATGGTATAGGTATGGGTGGATATATATAGACATACTTTGTCAATTTAATTGTCCTTTATATCTCTAATAGTAACAAAGCATCCCTAAAATCCAACGTCCCGTGAGACACGCTGTATACTACAATCAGCCAGACGACCTGTGCTCAGCATGGCGAATAAAATGGTCTGCCGAAATGTCCCTTGGGGTCCTCTCAAAATCGAACACACTAAGGCCCGTACAAAGTTCAGCAACTGAAGAAAAAAAAACAGCCTTATTGGCATTTCTCTTTTATAAACCGCTGTTCGATATGATCAATTTATCTTTTGCTATCGACAGATGTACTGCTATAAGTTAAATTCGAGTTTAAAAACGAAATTCGAAATTTGTATTTGTATAGAAATATACATTTGTCCGTGCCTTAGAAGTAAAGAATTGTACCTTCAGTTTTAGTCGATACAACAGAAACAAAAAAAACTATCATTTCAATGAATGAATGATTACGAATCTTAAGCCCATTAATGTACTTCGCTTCCACCGTGGGACATCCCGTATATCGGGTGTTCCGCAAGGCAATTTCCATACAACTTTACACCACTACTCTTTCAACACGACTTCATCCGAAGTGCCCAACCCAAAGTCCAAGGAAACTGACATCAAACTTATCAATCGAGCCTCTATTAACAACCATAAACCAACTTTGCAAACTTCCTAACTTTGCCGGAATGCTAAACACATCAAAGAAGGCCAGGAGAGTATTGGACATCACGGAGTTTTTAGACCGCGAAACTTGGTGACAATCTGACATTAGTGGTGGCGTAGTTTTGCCGTCGAACGTGTACGAGCGCGTTTCCCACAATCCCGTGGGAAACTTCAAGGACGATACGTCAGTTTATCAGATATATATATATATATATATATATATATATCGGGTGGACTGACTAGAGATCCCGAAGAAATGGTGTGTATTATATTTGTGGTGCATGAAGCACTTAAAGTAGGTCGAGAGCATGAAATAAAAGAAAGATTTGAGAGTGATGTGTTTCCCAGAGGTTTCCTAGACGTAGATATACACGAAAGCGTTAAATTTTGTCCCTAAGAAACTAGATTGCTATATTGCTATATTCTGATTACTTCAAAAACATAGAAGTGTAATACTGAGTTTTATTTTCAATTTAGGTATTGGTCCATTGTATTGTTTATACGTTTCTAGTTGTTGTCTCTAAATTATTAATTAACAAATAACAATCTATACAGACAAAAAATATGTCAGAAATAATGTTTCCAAATTAAGAGGAATTAATTATTAATTACTCCGGAAATAATCCATAGATTTCAACTAATTAAAAAGTAAAATCACCTGCGGAATGCTAGCTTTCAATGTGCCGTTTTGTAAAATCATTGGATTAGTGGTTGACCCACAAAAAGCTATATTATGCAACGCCAGCAATTCCGTTATTAGAAGAGTTAGAATAATAAAATATAGACTGTAGGCTACCCAATAATTCATAAGTTTAAAGTTTATTACATAATCATGGTTTATCTTGCATTTTTCATACAAAAGATCGTGCTGAAACTCCGCGTGAATTCCGACGCTCTACGGTCTTTGGTGTGCTGCGGGGAAGAGAGGCGTTAGCGGTGCTGTCACGTCGGAGAGAACCGACACAGCTGAGAGAACCGGGGCAGCTTATTATCAATACACAAAAAGAACGATAACTTGTCAAGGTAGTAATTTAAACTAACAATTAAATACTTAATTTTTGCATAATTTTGATTATAATATGTGACCCGGTACGAGAGAAATCTGTTCTATCGATTGGCGTTTTTGTTTTCTTCAGTTTTTATACAATAAGGTTGTAAACAAGATTTTGATGGAAGCGGATAGATCTAATAATATAGAGTTAGCAGATTTTCCGATTAGTGGTGAATACTAAATTCAGTTTGCTTGATAAACCCAAAAAATATTTAATTTTATTTACTCTGAATACAAAATTATCCAACCTTCTGTTACAATTTACAACAATGATAACAATGTTTCAATAAACAGTGTTTAGGCAACACATTAAAACTATGTTTATATACACACCGAATAGGAAATAAAATAAAAAGTATACTTTTTCTACATTTTCGTGTAGAATTTATCACACCAATACAACCTACGCCTTTTTATCGAAGTCGATCTTTTAAATTGGACGACTTCGACGCTCAAACTTTTGAATCGTTCAACGGATCGAGTTACTTTTTTCCCCTTAAAGAAAATACTTTTTATAGGATGTTGGCCCTGAAATAAGTAAAACTTTAAATCGACCTGAAAGTTCATACATAAAACCCATACTGTCTATATGCAACTTTCTTAACCAAATATTGGATCAACCGCAAAAAAACTTCATCTATATAGTTTCACAACGTTTTTGAATTTTAGATTTTTGCATTTTTTTTACAGGAGCTACAGCGTTCGCAGTTCAGCCAAGCTCTCAGCGCTGATAGTGCCTAAAACAACAACAGCCACGTCTCTTCTATATTTTTTTAAGAAACAAATTTATATTGAACTCTAAGACAAAATTTATGTTAAGGTTTAACGAGATATTGTTCTATAAATGATCATTTTTTGCGATGTTATTCTTGCTTATAAAAACAATATTATATTTAGAAAGAAATAATTGAAAAGGCTCTTGATGAAAATCTCAATTATTATTTAGTGTACTAAGGCAGGGAGGTTTATTTCTATTGAAGGGAGATTGGATAAAATTGCCCTAAAAACAGTTAAAAACATCACAAATCTAAAATTGACGAATGTTCAGGCAAGTAGGATTTTGTGTATATAAAATTATGTTTATATTAATAAACTTGAAAGTTTTTGATGATATAGTACGAAAATCTCATTTTAAGATATTGAGAGTGCCATATTACTTAAATTTACACATTATATAAATTTATTTCAGTTAATACACATATTAATTACGTAAGTAAACATGCAAAAACGTCTTTTTGCCGATGATTGGAGATACACAATTTCAGAATTGTAATATGAAAATATATTCACTAAATGTAAATGAATTCTTTAAATTTAATTTAAATTTATGTTTAAAGTAATTTATTACTTGTGATTTTTACTTGTGATATTTGATTGTGCTTAAATCAATTGACAGAGTATGTATTTTATATGAAGGCATCATTGCAATCGAAATATTATATTCATATGAATTTATTTTACTTTACAGCTGTTAATGTTTCAATTCTTATCTTCCATGAGATCTAATACAGTCATTTCTGTAATTTCGTCAAAATAGATAAATTATAAATTAAAGTAGAGGAAATTTTGTATAATTTTTGTCTATAACATTTTCTGCTAAAATTAATAGTTTAGCTGCAGGAGCAAATTCTATTTGATCGAAATCGTGTCTGCATTAATCGTAGGTATCCAGGATATTTTGCAACTTTTGACAGTATTCAGAACGTCAGCGGTTGCGAAACGTCAATTCAACACGCAAATGCATGGAGCATGCGACGAGAAGGAGAAACACGCGCGCACGTACAGTGCAACAATATTAAAACATCTTGGTGTCAATGCGTATTTCGATTGCGGATAGCAATGTTCTTATGTTTTCGCGAATAAATACAAGAAAGATTGTAAGACGGTATGGTAACATTAAAACTTATTTGGAATATTGAGCATAATTCTTTATGAACTTTTGTAGTTAGCACTGAAGACAGTGTAAAACCCGAAAATATAGTATGCTAGAAGCCAATATAATATATTAATTATCAGAACCAATAACCTTTTTACTTTATCATATGTAGTATGACAAGGAGCTTTAGTCTTAGGAAGCAAGTCGAAATAGTTGAAAATAGTTGAAATAGTTGACAGCAGGTAGTGTCAAATGCTGATGTTTTGACATTACATACTGTAAATGTAATCAAAATATCTGTCTAGTTCTAGTAGTTTTTTTGTAATGCAGACGTGGCCGATCTCGATCAAATAGAATCTCATGCAGCTAAACTATTAATATATGGTATGATAAAGTCATGTGCCTGGCCACATCAGATTTTTTGAGAAAGTAAATGTTATACTAAACGAAAAGTTTCATATGGACTTTAGTTTTTGGATTCATTAAAATGTTACATGCGTTTGAATTATGAACATTACTTAATTTTAAACGGCTCTTTAGAAATAGAGAAAACCAGTAAGTGTCAATTAATATTTTTACTGAAAATTATAAATCTTTTATTGTTATAATAGGTATTTATTGTGTTACATTTTTGGTTTTGCATTGTTTGATATCTATAGAATTTTTTATTTGATATTTATGTTAATATTTCAGAGGCCTGTACCTTCTTAAAGAATTGAGAAACAAATAAGTTAATATAAAATATTTTTCTCAGAATGATAGTTGAGTTTTACGAACCAATGTTGCACGAAAAAAAGTGGGACACCTGTATGTAATGTTACGCTTGCATTTGTTACTTAGAGTTTCTAAAAAATACAAAATAGTGTTTGTTGATTAATTTAATTTGCAATTTTAATTAATTTTATTAAAACCGGCCAAAAACCTGAAAAGTTATAGAAATAGAAGTTAATTTTCGCTTATTTTTAGACGAAAGTCTGACTTCTGATTGACGCTGTATTTCCGTACAATTTGGTAGTAAAATTCTGTACATCACTAGTAAAATATGCTAGCGGTTACAACCAGTAACATACCACAATGAATGTATACTGAAGACTGTGGTATGTGTTAACTTTTATTGCTTTAATCTGTTAGCACCATTTTACGACTGTTTGAAAATGCAGTTGTGTTTAGCCAGAGTGGACGTATAATTACTATTTAGGCAAACATCTGGCGATATTACAGTATTTACAATCTTGGAGACGATTGAACGTGCGAAAAAAAAAATGTGTGAAGAAAAATTCATATGCCATTACTAACGTCTGCGATGCTATATTATACTCTAAACAAACGAATGAAATTTGTTTTGCCATTTGATGATCTACAAGACCTTGGTCATAAAAATATACGCAGTTTTTTGTAACTCATTTTTTTGTAATAGTTTTTTTTTATATCCAAAAGCAGTTGAAACGGAAACATACAAGATACCGGTCAAAATCGACACACAAGTGTTTCTCATCTTCAAATTACTAAAGATAGACATCAAACAAACCTTCAAAAGTTTAACAAAAGCAATATAAACGAACACGATTTTGCCTTAAGCACAGGTACAGACATCGAAGTTAATTTTATCGAAATTAATATACATATCAAACGCGAAAAGAAAATATTTCAACTTCCGATTACCTCATGTTGTTACAGTTAAGCTCATAATCCATTACAGGTAGACTTAATGCGAAACCAAACAGAGGTGTCGCTAGAATAACAAAGCGTTAGTTGAAGAATTAATGTTGTGTTGACATGAACAACTTCCAGATAAAATGATAGTGATAATATACTTTTAACGTGTTGGTAAATTTGACAACGACGTTTAGAACTAGAATGGAGTGGAACGTTCTTTTCTTCTTGCATAGCCTCATCTTCTTGGAGATTGCTGTGTTAACAACAACTGGTAAGTACTTGTTATTTAACTTGTTCCTACTTGTTACTACTAATGTATTATAAAAAGGTGCAAATGAGCGAATTTGAATTGTCATTGTCGTATATTTAATGTTTATTAATTTGCTATAAGAAATGTTATTTGCAAGGTAGGCAACTGCCTACGGCGGCAAAGTTTAGGGGCGGCAAAACCAACTGAACTACAATAAAAGAGGCACTAAAATATTGCCTGAATCTAGAAAATAAAGCAATAGTAAACTACAATCAAATACAATAGGAATTGACAGGCTTCATTCCTATATTTTAAGATGCATAGCAGCCAATAAAAGACATATTTAAATAAAATAGCTCATTAGCTTTTTATAAAGAATTAGGATCAATTAGGAAAAATATATGATCAATTAGGAAAAATAATATGAAAGTGTACTGTAGTGTAGTGATGCTACACAAAAATCAAAAGAGAAATATAAAATGGTCCTAACGATCCTTTTGAGTTTCTATGCGATATCCACAAACTTAAAAGAAAATGTTATAAGTAAAAATGATTTACTGGCACATTCCAAAGATATAGAAACCGCTTTAAAAGTTGGCGATTCCTCCATCTTAACGGTTTAGACTTTGCTGCCGAAATGGTAATCTAGTTAATTTTTATTTGGGTAGACACATAATTTGCCCGCCTATAAAAATAATATTAAAATGTGCCGAGTCTTTGATGATATTATTATTGAAATTAATTAAAAACTATCAGTGATTAAAAAATTCCCCATGAAATGCTTGCATCAATATTTCCGAAAATAATACTCTTAGCAGAACAAATTATACATCATATTAAAGATAAAATTTTGATGAAGATTTGGGTACATGATAAACAAAGAATTACTTAAAATATTGAAAGATTTAGATTTGGGAAAATGTAAAGAGCGGAGATATTATGTCAATATCTATTCTGTCAAAAACGACAGAAGTTTGCTGATGACAGATTACTTAACAGTGTAGATATTGACATAATATTTCGGTTCTGAAAACCCGTCTTTAACCTTCTCCGAACATCTCTCTACATCTTTCAATATTTTTAATATGGTGTACATTTTGTTCTGCTAAGCTTAATACTTTCGGAGATATTTGATGCAAGTAGTTCATGACAAATTTCACTGATAATCACTGATAATTTATAATACATTTCAATAATAATGTCTTCATTCAGTAAACATTTTGATCGTATTATTGGTACTATTTTCATAGTCGGGCGAATTAATTATGATGTTAAATGATTTTGCGTCCATAGACCTTGTTTCCAGAAGGTCCAGTTGGCGTTTTTAACAATTCATTACCTTCCTTAACATTGGGCCAAAATTAAACATTGCTTAGCAGTTTTTTTCTAACCCTGCCTATAACTGTTGCTACCTGAGCGGGCGATAGACAGTTTGCTAAACTAATATTAGTAAAAAACGTACTTAAGAACCATGTCTACTTAAAATTGTCTTAATGGGTTAGCAATGAAGGCCACTGAATATGAATTGAGTAATACATTAGATCTGAAAGAAATTACTCGAGTTTTTGCAGAAAAAAGGATCAAAAGAGCTAATTTTAATTTAGGGCTAATCTTTGTATATTGTACTAGTATTTTTTATTCTTTGTTGTTTTAAAAGTATTGTTTGTACTAGTATAATTTCCAAAGGTTGTGTTTTTATTACAAATAAATTTCGTAAATATTGTCTCAGTGTTGACTGCATTTTTCTGGATCATGATTTTTGTATAAATCTATTTTTTTTGTATAAATCATTTTTGAGTTAGGGATTTTTTGAGAGTCACTGTCAAATATTTATGCTGAAAGTACCGAAAGATGAACATTTAATGCCGATTCGTAACATCGCACATCTGGACTTGCAAACACGTTGCAAACTCTCGAACGCAGCGGCTGGCTCGACAAAAACTTGTAGTTCTGTCGCCGTAAAAATACCTACGCCGATATTGGGCAGACTATTTGAGGTAAACATATTAATGCCGCATGAATGCACCGGTGAAAAATACATTCTTATGCCTGCAAGAAATAGTTTTCGGGCTATAGAATTCTTAATACGTTTTACTTTCGACAAGAAAATAATATCTTGGTACGTAGTGTGTAGTATGTTTGTTTTCGCTACATTACTAACGCGTCTTGCAAAATATAATGATAAATAATACACGCAAGGACTCATGATGCATGAATTTATTATTTGATAATAATTATTTCAATCATTTGCAGTTGGTTTGTTATAAAAGTAATTAATCAATCAATCAGGGGGGCGGCACTATTGAGATTTGCCTACGGCGACAAAAACGCTAGGGCCGGCCCTGGTTCGTGGTCAAGATGTTTCAAACTAAAAACTTATAAAACCCAATAATATGCATAACAAGTTGGGTTTGGGTAAACTCAAGATTATATAAATACATAACTAATTTCTGGAATAAAGGTTCTTGAATAACTGCGTTGCGTGCGTACGTGTTTTGCAAGTCTTCAGCAGAAATGCTGAAGTATTATTCCAAGGAAGTAAAACAATTAATTATCAATGTCAGAAATTTATTTTTCACTGAACTATAGCACAGATGTTGTATCTGTCAAAAATCACCATCAAGCCAAGTTATTATTTCTATTAGATTTTATAGCAAAAAAATCAGATGCAATGAAGTAAAATTATTGTGGTTACCTGTAGCCCATTGCGAGTTTAATGCAATTGAATTAATCTGGGCTTACGTTAAAAAAATAAGTTGCAAAAAGCCACAATACATGTAAAATTAAACATATGTTAAATTTATGCAACGAAGTACTGTACCAAAAGAGATATGGCAAAATTGTGTTGCATATCATCAACAACTGATTTTAGCCAGATTTAATATTGCGAAGTACTTAATTAGAAATCACAAAACAGAATATGTATACAATTCCACAAATAAAGAAAAAAATCACGTATTCTCAGTTTAAAAAATAAAAACGAACGAGAACATGACAGCAGATTTTATTACATACAAAACCAAGAAAATAAAAACGTTAATCTATAGAAGACAGAATAAATTTTTTTTGTTAATTGTTTACGAGAAAAAAATCTGAATGTCAACCATTATGATACCAAAATAATTCAGGAATATATTCCTGTAAAGTATGTTATAGCACTTTATTTTTTTTCTTCAGTCATTTCATAGTTACGGGCCATCAAACACAGGGCTAAATACTTTGCAACCGATAGTAAGTACTACGTTGACTGGTTGACTTAACTGTATAATAATGGTGCGACATTTACAGAATTCTTTAATCTTTTGCTAATACTTGATTGATAAGAGTACTTTATCTGACTTTTAAATCTTTGAATGAATGGTTAATTGAGTACCAACGTAATTTTGACGCGCACATAATCAGCATTATAAATTCTATATGCAAATCGGCAAATGCAAATTCGAATTTGCAAATTTCGTAGCTATGGGAAATGGACGTCAGATTGGCGACGAAAAACAAATCATTCGCGAACACCAAACTCAATCTGCGCTGATTTGGTATTCACTTCGATAATTCACTTTACACTCAAAATAAACTACAAAATCTGCATTAACAAAATTGATTCAGAGGACTCAAGACAACTGAATGATTTACTCTAGATGAAATTGTTGTCTAATCAATAAAATAACTGCCACAAAACCTTAAACAATTATTAAATATTGCAAATCTTGGATTTTAATCTGGTCAGAAAGTACAAGACAAAACAGTTTTAGAATATGGACCATAGTTCTGTTGGAAAATTACGAGACTTTCGAAAATATTTTGGTAATTTATAAAAGATAATTTCCTTTTTTTTTGAAGAGGATATTTTTTACACAATGTCTATCTATTACCAATTTATACCGTGTGTTCATTTCAAAAGTATCCACCCTTAATAACTCTTTACCTGATGCGATTATTTCTTTGAGTGAAAACACGTCGATTTAGATATTGAGGGGGAAGTTTGAAAATTGTATCTAGAGAATTTTAGGTTTCATCCCTTCGCCCCCCAGCCACCCCACTCTAAAATTTAAAGTGGCACCCCCTATCTTGTGATAAATCATTTGAAAGGGCACAAAATTCTCTACTCAACCATGATAAAAAAGTGAAATCGATCGATTGGTTCTTAAGATAGACTACACAGAAGATGGAAGGTATGAAATAACTCAACCCTTAATAACTCTTGACCTGATGCGATTATTGCTTTGAGTGGAAACACGTCGATTAAGATATCGAGGGGAAGTTCAAAAATTGTACCTAGAGAATTTTAGGTTTCATATCTTGTGATACATCATTTGAAAGGGCATAAACAATTCTCTACTAAACAATGATAAAAAAAATAAATCAATCGATTGGTTCTTAAGATAGACTAGAATAACTAAAATAATTTCTTATTTCTTATTTTATTATTTATTTTAATTTTTTATTTCTTATGACTTTAATTTAATTCAATAGTGTATCCAATTCGCAATGTTCCGCTAATAATAATCGATTTCATACCTTCTATCTTCTGGGTAGTTTATCTTAAGAACCAATCGATCAATTTATTTTTTTTATCCTGGTTGAGTCGAGAATTTTATGCCCTTTCAAATGATATATCACAAGGTAGGGGGTGCTATTTGAAATTTCAAAGTGGGGTGGCTGGGGAGTGAAGGGATGAAACCTAAAATTCTCTAGGTACCATTTTTTAACTTCCCCCTCGATATCTAAATCGACGTGTTTCCACTCTAAGCAATAATCGCATCAGGGCAAGAGTTATTAAGGGTGGATACTTTTGAAATGAACACACGGTATATATATATATATATATATTCTGAAGGTTAGTAATATAATCAACTAAACTACTATACTCGACCCTTAATTTAGGTAATAGCCTATCAAACATTGGTGTCCCATTACAACGTTATTAATAGCACAGCATAAAAGATAATCTATTTTTAATTGTATTTTATTTGGACATCGATCAGGCAGACCAGCAATTTAAGGTGGAAAGATTATTGCTTAATAAATTGTCACAATCAATCAATGCCAGCTATTACAATTTACAATGTTATGATCCAGAAGTACAACTTTTTATTATACAACTGGTTCGATTTCGGTATAACTACTTTAAATATAATACGCGCACTACGTCTATCGTAACGGTAAATGGAAACGTGGCCTGGGACATTGGACGATTATTTACTATTAGTATGATACGATCGGAACAATTTAATTTCGGAATTTTGAATAGTGCGAGTTAAATATAGATAATGAATTTCGATGTACAATTAGTTATACCCGCATCTCGTTCGACTGCCTCGCACCAAAACCCACAAGCGAGGGAAGCCAAACTGCACAAAATATTGTTCAAGTTTAGTTCGGAATTAAAAATGAACAAATAGTCGGAATGCTATTAAATACAAGGGATGTGTATCGCAATAAATAAGGATTATTTGTTTCCTAACTGCGTTGTCCTGCTAACATTCGTTGCTGAGATATCTGCTTCCATCAAAATCTCGTTCGCAACTTTTATTACATAAAAAAAACTGTTGCAAGTGGATATTTAAAAGTTCAAAGTGACGAAGGAAGCTTCAGAACCTTCAGCAATATTGTTTCTAGAACAATTCCTCCAAATTATCAATTGTAAAAAAGAGTTTTGTATGAGGTAGAGAATAAATCCTTCTGAAAATATCAGGTTATCAAAAAACGGACGTTTATATAAATTTCACACTGATGTAGCTTTCTTGTAAAAGATCTTACGTTAAACAGTTTATTATATAAATGTGTACTTTATATCTAATCAACTAAAGACGCAAATGGTAATTAACCCAGGTGAGGATAATTTTTTGAAAAAAACACCTCCGCCTGGATTTGAACCAGGAAGCCTCCAATTTCCGGTTGACAGCTCTCCCAGTTGAGCTACAGATGTTGTGGAGACAGAGCCTAGTTCAAATCCATGCGGAGGTGTTTTTCCAAAAATTATCCTCACCTGGGTTAATTATTTATCATTCGCTTCTTTAGTTGATTCTACATTACTGACGAGTATACCTAATAACCATTTTCCCTTGAATTTGTTCCTGTATGAGCTGTTTAGCAATAAACATTTAGCGATTCTAATTACCAAACTTCCATCTAGCCCCAATAGGTGTCACGACGGGTTTGTTTAACTCTAAACTCGGGGACACCAAGATCACGATGCAGGTCACTATTCCCTATGTACCAAGGAGCGTTAACCATATTTCTTAGTACTTTATTTTGGAAAGTCTGGATGCCTTGTATGTTGAAGTTTTTCGCGCAACCACAAAGCTGGATGCCGTATAACCAAATCGGTTTTAGTATTTGGTTGTAAATTTGTAGTTTGTTCTGTACTGACAACCGAGAGTTTCTTCCCAGAAGCCAGTAGAGTTCTCTATATTTCAGGCCAAGCTCTACGCTTTTCTTCTTAACGTATTCTTTCCACCTTAGTTTTGTATCCAGAGTCAAAGGCGTCGTTATACTTTACATGGGGTATGTCCTCGATTCTTTTGTTTGTAAAGTTAATGTGGACAGATTTCAATTCGTTGAGGTTGGTCTTCCATTTTTTGGTCCGTTTATACATTTTATTAGTAGCTTGTTGAAGATTCCTAGTAGATTCTCCAGTAGTTGATCCCACTGCCATTAGAGCCGTGTCATCTGCGAATGTGGCGACTGTTACATTTTCCAGCTGTGGAAGGCCACGTGTATATAGTAGATAGAGAAGTGGTCCCAATACACCACCCTGGGGTACCCCAGCTTTGACTTCTTTTAGTTCCGAGTATTCATCAATCTGTTTTATCTGTTATTCTATGAACTTGATCTATAGTCGAATGCTTTTCTCTAAAACCAAATTGGTGATTAGGAACTAGTTCCTTTCTCTTAATGATAGGTTTCATTCTCTTTAGAAGCAACTTTTCAAAGAGCTTCGAGATCATTGGTAACAGTGATATTGGGCAATATGGTAAAACATAAATGTTTAACATTTCTTTTTGCTGGAATTGATGCAACTGTTACAGTTATAGCAAATAATATAAATTAAATAATTAGTATTAATATTCTTCAGAATTCAATAGCCATAAATATTAATTTAGGCATTTAGGGCGTTTACCTTATGTTAAATTTACACATACAGCCTCCGGCAAACACCAAACTGCCAACCTACGCAGCCCAGCCACCTTTTAAAACAATTTACTAAAAGCTTTAATACCCTTAAAATAAACGACAAAGGAACGCCTCTGAGGTTGCGGACGCAACGATTATGTCAACTAGTCTCCTGGTTTTCCAACAGTAATCTGTTAGACCTTTCGTCTAGCTGGTCTAGCCTCTAGGTCCTTGTCTACAGCATAATAGCAGCGTGTGCAAGCTTAATATCACCTTGTCTCAGTTAAAAACATTATTTTGTCAGAGTAGAATTCGTTTTTAAAACTGCCTGAGCTTAGCGAAGAGGGTAAAAGAGTACTGAGACATGATATTACACTCTTTCATTTCAGGAACAATTGACGACGCGGAAATTTTAAATGGGGCCTGAGTGGATTTTTGTAATGAAAAGAAGAAGAAAGGATGAAAGCATTTGTTGTAATTGTCTGGGGTAGCGAAGCTTGGAAAGGGGAAATTCTGAATTTTAATTTATTATGAAAATGATTAATTCTGGATGCCTACAGGTGTGCCTTAGAAGCACTGCTTGGGTTAATTATTAATTTGTTTAAACAGTGTTATTTTTAGGATTTAATATCCTAGAATTTTAGTAAAAACAGCAGGTAGTGTGTATTGTTTCCAGAGATTTTTTTCAATCCAGGGAATCGAAATCGACAGTACGATAGAAAATATTTAAAGGAGTTTAAGTACTCTTATTATTTATAATTTTGTTCAGGTAATTACCAAATTATTTTACTTTGAATAAAACAATATATCCTGACATATTTAACCTTTCGTTTACACCCTGGATTTGTTGATATAAAGTTGTTCTATCAATATTAGGGTTCCGTATATGGGGCATTCTTTCTGTGTCCCAATCCAAAAATGTAAAGCTTTCGGATATAGTTGAAACTTTGGAGAATTATTGTACTTAGTAACAGTAACAAATACCTAAAATAATAGCTCATGAAAAAAAAAATATTGAGGAAATTACTAGGGGTTGAAGTTTGGTCGTTTTGAGTGGCAAGGTCATTTTTAGATTAGTGTAACTCCAATAAATCTTTATATATTTTATTTTTTATTTAGTGCATTTTAAAGCATTTTTCATGAACTTTTTAATGTTGACAAAAAAAAAATTAAAAAGCAAAAATCTAACACGTTTTTTTAACAAGTAATTTTATATTTCGATTTTTGTCCCATTTGGGTAATTTAATATTTTTTAAAATAGTTTCATTCGAAAGCTGAGTCTTTTTTCTATACAATGAGTAAAGATGAAAGTGGGACAAAAGTGGGTTTGGGAGAAAATTAATAACTAAGCAAACGGAGCACCCGCGCTTCATAGGCCAGCGCCAGTGTAGGTCACCCATTTGTCTACTTCAGTAACATTTAATAACAATAATAATCCACGCCTCAACATCCTCCAAACAGCTTTCGCCACTGCTGGGGCATCGGCAGGCCCGAATTATCATTATTATGGCCCGCGTCTGTAGCACACCTTAAGTTGTTTGGCTTTCAGCATTCGCCGAGGAGTAAAGGAAAACCACAGAAAAACCTTCACTCTGAAAGCAGGGCGAGGTAGGTCTGTTTCAAGTCGAAATTCTCTTTCTGGTTTTTTTATATCGTATTTGTGTTGTTTTTGATTCTTCTTGTTTCTTTTTCTGTCTTAAATGGATGGAGCAAGTAAAAGGGGAACTCGATTTTCATATTTGTTGGAATAAATGGATAAATAGTTTTAGAAAACTTGGTCACACATCATTTGATTTACGTGGTTAATCACTTAAACTACAAGAACAGTTTCCATCTATATCAAAGTCTTCGAAAATTTCTTCTAAATGTAGAAAAGAACTTTATACATTAAAGACAGATAATTCGAATGCAGAGTCAAATTCTTCTGTTCTTGATACAGCTCTGTCTAATTATATCATTCCGTCTGAAATGCACTTTTAGATAGAAAAAAATTGAACATTGCAACCGTTGGTGATAGAAAGGTTTACCCACTACCAAATGATAGCTCTCGTTGAGTCTATCAAAAAAATGTATACTGTTATATGCCTAAGATTTACCATTTTCATGTTAAGTGGTCCATTTCGCTTATTTTTGTGTTATTTGAAAAACCGTAATTTCAGCACAACTCGGTAACCAGTAGAGACAGAGACTTCTCCTATGTAAATTTGTAATCAGCGCACCCATTTTAGTAAGATAGCAAAGGTTTCATGTTGATCCGGGTCCTAATTTTAGAGATAGGAGTGCTACTTCAAAATTACAGTTTAAAATATGTGATTTCTTACAAAATTTTAGCCAGTCGGCAAAAACTAAACTACCTGCAATCAAATTAAGGTTGTGGTTCTAGATACAATTTTTGACGCTGATTACGCCGGTATAATTTGATTTTACTTATTTGGAACGGTTCGGCAGTTATTACGTTCCCAATTATCAAAAATGATGCTAAAAACACCCATTTTACTATGTTAGAAACTTTTAACGCAAACTGTGTCCGATCTAATCGACCGATGTTGACGGTTCAAACGGCATCGGATGGGAAATTGGCCGAGGAATTCATTTCTGAAAGCCCCGTTGCTCTAAGGTGCGCGGTTCGCGAGAAAAACGCGATAAACCGCGGAAATTATAGTTTCCCACTTTCTGGCCAAACCGTACACGCTACGGGAAAACCGACCACACCGTTGAATTCAGCACATCCCAATGCATAAGCATGACTACATTAGAACGCCCTATCTCTCAAAAAGTTATAATTATTTTTTCGGTCTAAATTTAGCACTTTTAGATAGAAAAAAATTGAACATTGCAACCGTTGGTGATAGAAAGGTTTACCCACTACCAAATGATAGCTCTCGTTGAGTCTATCAAAAAAATGTATACTTTTATATGCCTAAGATTTACCATTTTCATGTTAAGTGGTCCATTTCGCTTATTTTTGTGTTATTTGAAAAACCGTAATTTCAGCACAACTCGGTAACCAGTAGAGACAGAGACTTCTCCTATGTAAATTTGTAATCAGCGCACCCATTTTAGTAAGATAGCAAAGGTTTCATGTTGATCCGGGTCCTAATTTTAGAGATAGGAGTGCTACTTCAAAATTATAGGTTAAAATATGTGATTTCTTACAAAATTTTAGCCAGTCGGCAAAAACTAAACTACCTGCAATCAAATTAAGGTTGTGGTTCTAGATACAATTTTTGACGCTGATTATGCCGGTATAATTTGATTTTACTTATTTGGAACGGTTCGGCAGTTATTACGTTCCCAATTATCAAAAATGATGCTAAAAACACCCATTTTACTATGTTAGAAACTTTTAACGCAAACTGTGTCCGATCTAATCGACCGATGTTGACGGTTCAAACGGTATCGGATGGGAAATTGGCCGAGGAATTCATTTCTGAAAGCCCCGTTGCTCTAAGGGGCGCGGTTCGCGAGAAAAACGCGATAAACCGCGGAAATTATAGTTTCCCACTTTCTGACCAAGCCGTACACGCTACGGGAAAACCGACCACACCGTTGAATTCAGCACATCCCAATGCATAAGCATGACTACATTAGAACGCCCTATCTCTCAAAAAGTTATAATTATTTTTTCGGTCTAAATTTAGCACATTTAGATAGAAAAAAATTGAACATTGCAACCGTTGGTGATGGAAAGGTTTACCCACTACGAAATGATAGCTCTCGTTGAGCCTATCAAAAAAATGTATACTTTTATATGCCTAAGATTTACCATTTTCATGTTAAGTGGTCCATTTCGCTTATTTTTGTGTTATTTGAAAAACCGTAATTTCAGCACAACTCGGTAACCAGTAAAGACAGAGACTTCTCCTATGTAAATTTGTAATCAGCGCACCCATTTTAGTAAGATAGCAAAGGTTTCATGTTGATTCGGGTCCTAATTTTAGAGATAGGAGTGCTACTTCAAAATTATAGTTTAAAATATGTGATTTCTTACAAAATTTTAGCCAGTCGGCAAAAACTAAACTACCTGCAATCAAATTAAGGTTGTGGTTCTAGATACAATTTTTGACGCTGATTATGCCGGTATAATTTGATTTTACTTATTTGGAACGGTTCGGCAGTTATTACGTTCCCAATTATCAAAAATGATGCTAAAAACACCCATTTTACTATGTTAGAAACTTTTAACGCAAACTGTGTCCGATCTAATCGACCGATGTTGACGGTTCAAACGGTATCGGATGGGAAATTGGCCGAGGAATTCATTTCTGAAAGCCCCGTTGCTCTAAGGGGCGCGGTTCGCGAGAAAAACGCGATAAACCGCGGAAATTATAGTTTCCCACTTTCTGACCAAGCCGTACACGCTACGGGAAAACCGACCACACCGTTGAATTCAGCACATCCCAATGCATAAGCATGACTACATTAGAACGCCCTATCTCTCAAAAAGTTATAATTATTTTTTCGGTCTAAATTTAGCACATTTAGATAGAAAAAAATTGAACATTGCAACCGTTGGTGATGGAAAGGTTTACCCACTACGAAATGATAGCTCTCGTTGAGCCTATCAAAAAAATGTATACTTTTATATGCCTAAGATTTACCATTTTCATGTTAAGTGGTCCATTTCGCTTATTTTTGTGTTATTTGAAAAACCGTAATTTCAGCACAACTCGGTAACCAGTAAAGACAGAGACTTCTCCTATGTAAATTTGTAATCAGCGCACCCATTTTAGTAAGATAGCAAAGGTTTCATGTTGATTCGGGTCCTAATTTTAGAGATAGGAGTGCTACTTCAAAATTATAGTTTAAAATATGTGATTTCTTACAAAATTTTAGTCAGTCGGCAAAAACTAAACTACCTGCAATCAAATTAAGGTTGTGGTTCTAGATACAATTTTTGACGCTGATTACGCCGGTATAATTTGATTTTACTTATTTGGAACGGTTCGGCAGTTATTACGTTCCCAATTATCAAAAATGATGCTAAAAACACCCATTTTACTATGTTAGAAACTTTTAACGCAAACTGTGTCCGATCTAATCGACCGATGTTGACGGTTCAAACGGTATCGGATGGGAAATTGGCCGAGGAATTCATTTCTGAAAGCCCCGTTGCTCTAAGGGGAGCGGTTCGCGAGAAAAACGCGATAAACCGCGGAAATTATAGTTTCCCACTTTCTGGCCAAGCCGTACACGCTACGGGAAAACCGACCACACCGTTGAATTCAGCACATCCCAATGCATAAGCATGACTACATTAGAACGCCCTATATCTCAAAAAGTTATAATTATTTTTTCGGTCTAAATTTAGCACATTTAGATAGAAAAAAATTGAACATTGCAACCGTTGGTGATAGAAAGGTTTACCCACTACCAAATGATAGCTCTCGTTGAGCCTATCAAAAAAATGTATACTTTTATATGCCTAAGATTTACCATTTTCATGTTAAGTGGTCCATTTCGCTTATTTTTGTGTTATTTGAAAAACCGTAATTTCAGCACAACTCGGTAACCAGTAGAGACAGAGACTTCTCCTATGTAAATTTGTAATCAGCGCACCCATTTTAGTAAGATAGCAAAGGTTTCATGTTGATCCGGGTCCTAATTTTAGAGATAGGAGTGCTACTTCAAAATTATAGTTTAAAATATGTGATTTCTTACAAAATTTTAGCCAGTCGGCAAAAACTAAACTACCTGCAATCAAATTAAGGTTGTGGTTCTAGATACAATTTTTGACGCTGATTATGCCGGTATAATTTGATTTTACTTATTTGGAACAGTTCGGCAGTTATTACGTTCCCAATTATCAAAAATGATGCTAAAAACACCCATTTTACTATGTTAGAAACTTTTAACGCAAATTGTGTCCGATCTAATCGACCGATGTTGACGGTTCAAACGGTATCGGATGGGAAATTGGCCGAGGAATTCATTTCTGAAAGCCCCGTTGCTCTAAGGTGCGCGGTTCGCGAGAAAAACGCGATAAACCGCGGAAATTATAGTTTCCCACTTTCTGGCCAAACCGTACACGCTACGGGAAAACCGACCACACCGTTGAATTCAGCACATCCCAATGCATAAGCATGACCACATTAGAACGCCCTATCTCTCAAAAAGTTATAATTATTTTTTCGGTCTAAATTTAGCACTTTTAGATAGAAAAAAATTGAGCATTGCAACCGTTGGTGATAGAAAGGTTTACCCACTACCAAATGATAGCTCTCGTTGAGCCTATCAAAAAAATGTATACTTTTATATGCCTAAGATTTACCATTTTCATGTTAAGTGGTCCATTTCGCTTATTTTTGTGTTATTTGAAAAACCGTAATTTCAGCACAACTCGGTAACCAGTAGAGACAGAGACTTCTCCTATGTAAATCTGTAATCAGCGCACCCATTTTAGTAAGATAGCAAAGGTTTCATGTTGATCCGGGTCCTAATTTTAGAGATAGGAGTGCTACTTCAAAATTATAGTTTAAAATATGTGATTTCTTACAAAATTTTAGCCAGTCGGCAAAAACTAAACTACCTGCAATCAAATTAAGGTTGTGGTTCTAGATACAATTTTTGACGCTGATTACGCCGGTATAATTTGATTTTACTTATTTGGAACGGTTCGGCAGTTACTACGTTCCCAATTATCAAAAATGATGCTAAAAACACCCATTTTACTATGTTAGAAACTTTTAACGCAAACTGTGTCCGATCTAATCGACCGATGTTGACGGTTCAAACGGTATCGGATGGGAAATTGGCCGAGGAATTCATTTCTGAAAGCCCCGTTGCTCTAAGGTGCGCGGTTCGCGAGAAAAACGCGATAAACCGCGGAAATTATAGTTTCCCACTTTCTGGCCAAACCGTACACGCTACGGGAAAACCGACCACACCGTTGAATTCAGCACATCCCAATGCATAAGCATGACTACATTAGAACGCTCTATCTCTCAAAAAGTTATAATTATTTTTTCGGTCTAAATTTAGCACTTTTAGATAGAAAAAAATTGAACATTGCAACCGTTGGTGATAGAAAGGTTTACCCACTACCAAATGATAGCTCTCGTTGAGCCTATCAAAAAAATGTATACTTTTATATGCCTAAGATTTACCATTTTCATGTTAAGTGGTCCATTTCGCTTATTTTTGTGTTATTTGAAAAACCGTAATTTCAGCACAACTCGGTAACCAGTAGAGACAGAGACTTCTCCTATGTAAATTTGTAATCAGCGCACCCATTTTAGTAAGATAGCAAAGGTTTCATGTTGATCCGGGTCCTAATTTTAGAGATAGGAGTGCTACTTCAAAATTATAGTTTAAAATATGTGATTTCTTACAAAATTTTAGCCAGTCGGCAAAAACTAAACTACCTGCAATCAAATTAAGGTTGTGGTTCTAGATACAATTTTTGACGCTGATTATGCCGGTATAATTTGATTTTACTTATTTGGAACAGTTCGGCAGTTATTACGTTCCCAATTATCAAAAATGATGCTAAAAACACCCATTTTACTATGTTAGAAACTTTTAACGCAAATTGTGTCCGATCTAATCGACCGATGTTGACGGTTCAAACGGTATCGGATGGGAAATTGGCCGAGGAATTCATTTCTGAAAGCCCCGTTGCTCTAAGGTGCGCGGTTCGCGAGAAAAACGCGATAAACCGCGGAAATTATAGTTTCCCACTTTCTGACCAAGCCGTACACGCTACGGGAAAACCGACCACACCGTTGAATTCAGCACATCCCAATGCATAAGCATGACTACATTAGAACGCCCTATCTCTCAAAAAGTTATAATTATTTTTTCGGTCTAAATTTAGCACATTTAGATAGAAAAAAATTGAACATTGCAACCGTTGGTGATAGAAAGGTTTACCCACTACGAAATGATAGCTCTCGTTGAGCCTATCAAAAAAATGTATACTTTTATATGCCTAAGATTTACCATTTTCATGTTAAGTGGTCCATTTCGCTTATTTTTGTGTTATTTGAAAAACCGTAATTTCAGCACAACTCGGTAACCAGTAAAGACAGAGACTTCTCCTATGTAAATTTGTAATCAGCGCACCCATTTTAGTAAGATAGCAAAGGTTTCATGTTGATTCGGGTCCTAATTTTAGAGATAGGAGTGCTACTTCAAAATTATAGTTTAAAATATGTGATTTCTTACAAAATTTTAGTCAGTCGGCAAAAACTAAACTACCTGCAATCAAATTAAGGTTGTGGTTCTAGATACAATTTTTGACGCTGATTACGCCGGTATAATTTGATTTTACTTATTTGGAACGGTTCGGCAGTTATTACGTTCCCAATTATCAAAAATGATGCTAAAAACACCCATTTTACTATGTTAGAAACTTTGAACGCAAACTGTGTCCGATCTAATCGACCGATGTTGACGGTTCAAACGGTATCGGATGGGAAATTGGCCGAGGAATTCATTTCTGAAAGCCCCGTTGCTCTAAGGGGAGCGGTTCGCGAGAAAAACGCGATAAACCGCGGAAATTATAGTTTCCCACTTTCTGGCCAAGCCGTACACGCTACGGGAAAACCGACCACACCGTTGAATTCAGCACATCCCAATGCATAAGCATGACTACATTAGAACGCCCTATATCTCAAAAAGTTATAATTATTTTTTCGGTCTAAATTTAGCACATTTAGATAGAAAAAAATTGAACATTGCAACCGTTGGTGATAGAAAGGTTTACCCACTACCAAATGATAGCTCTCGTTGAGCCTATCAAAAAAATGTATACTTTTATATGCCTAAGATTTACCATTTTCATGTTAAGTGGTCCATTTCGCTTATTTTTGTGTTATTTGAAAAACCGTAATTTCAGCACAACTCGGTAACCAGTAGAGACAGAGACTTCTCCTATGTAAATTTGTAATCAGCGCACCCATTTTAGTAAGATAGCAAAGGTTTCATGTTGATCCGGGTCCTAATTTTAGAGATAGGAGTGCTACTTCAAAATTATAGTTTAAAATATGTGATTTCTTACAAAATTTTAGCCAGTCGGCAAAAACTAAACTACCTGCAATCAAATTAAGGTTGTGGTTCTAGATACAATTTTTGACGCTGATTATGCCGGTATAATTTGATTTTACTTATTTGGAACAGTTCGGCAGTTATTACGTTCCCAATTATCAAAAATGATGCTAAAAACACCCATTTTACTATGTTAGAAACTTTGAACGCAAACTGTGTCCGATCTAATCGACCGATGTTGACGGTTCAAACGGCATCGGATGGGAAATTGGCCGAGGAATTCATTTCTGAAAGCCCCGTTGCTCTAAGGTGCGCGGTTCGCGAGAAAAACGCGATAAACCGCGGAAATTATAGTTTCCCACTTTCTGGCCAAGCCGTACACGCTACGGGAAAACCGACCACACCGTTGAATTCAGCACATCCCAATGCATAAGCATGACTACATTAGAACGCTCTATCTCTCAAAAAGTTATAATTATTTTTTCGGTCTAAATTTAGCACTTTTAGATAGAAAAAAATTGAACATTGCAACCGTTGGTGATAGAAAGGTTTACCCACTACCAAATGATAGCTCTCGTTGAGTCTATCAAAAAAATTTATACTTTTATATGCCTAAGATTTACCATTTTCATGTTAAGTGGTCCATTTCGCTTATTTTTGTGTTATTTGAAAAACCGTAATTTCAGCACAACTCGGTAACCAGTAGAGACAGAGACTTCTCCTATGTAAATTTGTAATCAGCGCACCCATTTTAGTAAGATAGCAAAGGTTTCATGTTGATCCGGGTCCTAATTTTAGAGATAGGAGTGCTACTTCAAAATTATAGCTTAAAATATGTGATTTCTTACAAAATTTTAGCCAGTCGGCAAAAACTAAACTACCTGCAATCAAATTAAGGTTGTGGTTCTAGATACAATTTTTGACGCTGATTACGCCGGTTTAATTTGATTTTACTTATTTGATATACCACGTAAATCAGATGATGTGTGGCAAAGTTTTCTAAAAGGATTTATGCATTTATTCCTCCAAATATAACAATCGAAGTCCCCTTTTCCTTGCTCCATTTCAGCTGAAAAAGAAACAAGAATAAACAAAAACAACACAAATACGAGATAAAAATACAAAAAAAACATAAAATACCAGAAAAAGCAATTCGTCTTGAAACACACCTACCTTGAAGTACATGTTATAGGATGTTACTGAAGTAGGGATACAAATGGGTGACCTACGCGCCACTGCCTGGATGCGCGCTGGCGTATGTAACGCGGGTGCTCCGTTTGCTTAATTATTAATTTTCTCCCAAACCCACTTTTGTCCCACTTTCATCTTTACTCATTGTATAGGAAAAAGCCTGAGCTTTCGAATGAAACAATTTTAAAAAATATTAAAAAAACCCAAATGGGACAAAAATCGAAATACAAAATTACTTGTTAAAGAAACGTGTTAGATTTTTGTTTTTAATTTTTTTTTGTGAACATTAAAAAGTTCATGAAAAATGCTTTAAAATGCACTAAATAAAAAATAAAATATATAAAGATTTATTGGAGTTACACTAATCTAAAAATGACCGTGTGACTCAAAACGTCCAAACTTCAACCCCTAGTAATTTCCGCACTATTTTTTTTTCATGAGCTAATATTTTAGGTATTTGTTACTGTTATTAAGTACAATAATTCTCCAAAGTTTCAACTATATCCGAAAACTTTACATTTTTGGATTGGGACATTTAACAAAAATAAGATATATTTTATCCAGCACGGTTGAACACAACACCCTGTATAAATGTAAATATTGGAAAGTGTATAGAGCATCTTTATCTTTCTCTTATGACAACGGAAATATATGCGATATTAATAAATCACTTAAACAACTTAAATAAATAATTTTAGTTTTTGATTTGTATTAATGATTAATTTTATTTGCCTTCTATACAAGGTGAGTCATTACAGTTGAAGTGGTCAATATTTCAGTTGTTTTACGAGATATTGTATGCAAAAGTTGTTTGACCCAACATTTCTACAGCACAAAATTATTTTCATTCAAAAATGATGAAACAAATGATGTTTTAGTGGTCTACTTGCAACACCCCCTGGAGCAATCCAGGAACTCTTTATTAAACCACATTTAAACTACAATAACAATTTACCAGGCGTCCGAAAACTATTTTCAACTTTCCATGTCGAAGCTATTTGCCTCTGCTGCAATAATACGTTTGGATGCAAGATTTTAACATGCACTCAAATAAAGTTAAGTACCCGGCGTTACAAAAATACCCCCTCCAGGGGATTCTCTTTAAACTACCACGTAGTAATAATGGCCATTTCCCCCAACGAACCTTTTCGAAACATCTGAACGTCGTTGCGCTTCATTAGACCTAAGCAGCGAGCTAAACGATCCGATCCTCGAAACAAACGACTAACACACTTTTTTCATTGTTTTCTTTCCCCTCTTTTCTCAAGCTTCTTCTTATTTCGTTCTCAGTGAACGATTTGCGTATGTAATTGAATATATCCGATGCTTGAGTATCGATTTGGAGGCTTGTTATTGCGAGTGAAAGAGCTATTTGACTTCTGTAAGGGTGCTGTAAGTTACAACGGTTTAATATGTAATGGAATAGGTAATTTGTAATCGATTTATATGCCCTGTATTAAAGGTTAAACTTGAATTTCGACGATGAACTACACGAGTGTTGTTGATTTATACCACGTCTATTAAAACTTACCGAGCGATTGTAATCACAGACAATTTTGGGCGAATATTATATCAGTATTTTATTATATTAATTAGTAACTTAATTACAAACAATATTTTGGAGACTGTGGCGAACTTAATAATAAAATTATAAACCCCTAACCACAACAAGTATTTTAAAAACCTAAATACGTATTTCAGCAACTATGTTGCCATCTTCAGTAGAACCTAAAAAGAGGAAAAGAGAGATTAGCACTTCATAGTATCTTTACTGGATATTGTCCAAGCAAATCACTAGTGGAAGTGACGTCCATGTTAAAAATTAGCCTATATATACCCATTTGTTGTTCACACCTCAGTGAATTTTGATCATTGAAGCGTAAAAAACAAGTTTTAATTAAAACAGGTCAAACAATGGCGAACTAGGTATAGGACCCCTGTCTGAATTTATTAATTTATCTCTATTCAAGTGAATAAAGATACTTTCCAAGCTGTTTAGTTCCCTATTATTTGACACAGCTTTTACAAGTTTTAAGTCGTCTACAACTACTTTATGACTTGTGTCTAAAATATGTTGAGCCACACTAGATTTTTCAAAACGATTATATTTAAAATAAGCTACATGTTCTTTGAACCTAGTTAAAATTGTTCTTCTAATCTGGCCTACGTATTCTTTTTCACAGTCATGACATTTGATACAATATATACCAGATTTATCAAGTACATCTACCTTATCCTTTGGGTTTCCAAGAAGGTTTTTTATGCTATTATGAGTCGAATATGCTATACAGAGATTTTGTGATGTAAAAATACTTCTCAAACCCCTTGTATATGCACAATCGAAAGGTATTTTAACATATTTCTTCTTTTCTACAGACAAAGTATTTAAAGTAGATATTTGATTTACATACATTTTTTGATTCTGCTTCTTAATCATTCTATCAACTATTTTCTCAGGGTACCCATTATGTATGACAACATTCTTAATAAACAATAATTCTTGCTGATAAACAGCTTGGAAAGTATCTTTATTCACTTGAATAGAGATAAATTAATAAATTCAGACAGGGGTCCTATACCTAGTTCGCCATTGTTTGACCTGCTTTAATTAAAACTTGTTTTTTACGCTTCAATGATCAAAATTCACTGAGGTGTGAACAACAAATGGGTATATATAGGTTAATTTTTAACATGGACGTCACTTCCACTAGTGATTTGCTTGGACAATATCCAGTAAAGATACTATGAAGTGCTAATCTCTCTTTTCCTCTTTTTAGGTTCTACTGAAGATGGCAACATAGTTGCTGAAATACGTATTTAGGTTTTTAAAATACTTGTTGTGGTTAGGGGTTTATAATTTTATTAGTAACTTAATTGTTTATCCGGGTGTAGCTTTTTCAAGCGACAAAAAATAAATAAACATACTTTCACTGAACTAGTTCGAAGGGTTTAGTTCTGCAACGTCCTGTATAAACAAACTTGTATACTATGAATGTAAATAACCAATTTTCATGATTAATGTTCAATTTCCATTATCATATTTCATCTAAGTTGAGATAAAATAGATTAATTAAAACAATCCCGGCGCCTTCGCCATTTTGTAAGCCCTCCGGGTGAGTTATAAGTATCCCGGCGGTGGATATCTATTAAATGGTTAGAAAAAGAAAAAAATGTTTAACACAAAAGTTGTTCGACTCACCAGTTTCTATAACGTAAAATTATTTTCATTTATACAGGGTGTTGCATATAGGCGTGACGGAAAGTACGTATTTTTTTTTAAATGGAATGCCCTGCATATTTTATTATTGTATGAATACTAATAAATTTAGCTATCCAACGGTATAGCTTGCTAACTCTCAGCGTTAATAGTACCCGAGATATTCAATTATTTCCCCAAAATATGCCCGTTGCAGGATCTTCTTTAAAACTATGTAAAAACGACAGTTTTGCAGATTTTGCTTTTAAACTAGGTCAGATAATAGTCAAAGCTAGTAGACGGATGATAGTATCCAAAGATATTAGATTCACTATACAGGGTGTTCATAAAACATAGTAAATTTTGATGTTTTACAAATGGGTTTCCCTTGAGTGTTTTAAATGGAACATTCTGTATAAGATGTGCTAGTTGAATAAAATATTTCCTGAATATCTGTAAAAAATCTCAGTCGAGAGGTTTTCAAAGGCAGTTTGCTACTGTTCACACTCGGACGCGTAGTAGGGAGGTGCAGTCATCAGCGTGAACAAATATTGCACCAGTTCGGGGAGCAAATACGGGTAACGACATTCGGAAATGTGGAGGCAGTCGTATATTTGGGGTTATTTGGTGACGCCTTAAGCTTTAGACGGTTTAAAAGCCACGCTGATGTTAAATCCTGGGGTTGGACCGCACCCCCCCCTCCTAATTCGGCATTTGCATCCCCTCTCCGACGATAACGCCGTTCGAATTTCGAGACCCCAATTTCAACAATCCCTCAATTAAGGTCTGTTTACCCGCACGGAATTACCCTGTTAATTTTATGAGTTTTTAAATGATTTAGGGCCTGAATAAGCGATAAGGGTGCTTACGTTTTTACTGGAAACACATATTCATGAAAAGGTAATCGTTTTTTTACTTTAGTATTATGAAAATGAGCTGTTTTGAAATTTAAATGTTTTTAAGTACATACAATAAAGAAAACTGATTCAGCATAAGAATGAAATTTTGATAATACGTTCACTATGTAAGTAACAATTATTTTTAGACTACCATTATATTTTCGTTAACGTTTTGCAGAATATAGGCCAAAATTCAGTTTTTCTGAAACGAAGTGACTATAAAAAGTTCAGATCTAAAATGTTTAACCCATTTGAACAATTTCTTGATGTTTTCGCAATCTTATTTATTTCAGAATTAATATATTTAAACGAATCAGTACAGCTAGTACGTCCTACAGAACAAAAATCCATTCTGACCTTAATTTTGTATCAATTCTCTCATTATATACATGTTATACAGCTATCAGAATATATCAAATAGGTGGTGCAATTTATAATCACAAAATGATGGGTCACGAACAAAATTTTGTGTACCTAGAAATTCAAAACATTCACACACACAAAATCTGGAAAATATGTGGATGAGTTAACACACAAGTTAAATCTTGTGATATGCACCTATTTGCAGACGATACACTAATATCAATTGCAGGAGATAACTTACCTGACGTAATCGCGACATTAAACTCCGAACTAGTATCGATATCAAATCGGTATAAAGAAAATAAATTATGTTTGAATGTATTGGAAACAAAAGCTACGGTATTGGGAAATAGAAATTCGGTAAACCCTACACCAGACATAGTTATCGATAACACGGTTGTTGAGATAGTGGACAAATTTAAATATCTAGGTGCCATTTTAGATAATAGTTTGAAATTTACGAGTAATATGGAATATATAGTTAAAATGGGTGAGTCGAAAGATTAGCTACTTAGGAAGAATATCTAATAAACTTGCATTAAAAGCTAGAATATCTTTGTACCATACGATTATAGAACCATATTTTTACTATTGCAGCAGTATATTATTTTTGTGTACAGACGAAGACATTAAAAAGATTCAAGTACAACAAAATCGAGCACTCAGAATTTTATTACAAAGCTCCAGGTTAACCAGTATCGAGTCCATGTTGAGTAAATTAACTTTTTTGAATGTTAAACAAGGAACGGTATATCAGGCACTCACGTTGGTATATAAATGCATAAATAATAAACTCCCAAATTATATGAGTATTTAACATACAACAGTCAGCAGCATGAATACAATACTCGGCAAAAGGACCACTTCAGATTACCAAAATATACAAAGAGCAGCACACAAAATTCATTTTATTATAAAGCACTGAAGATGTTTAACACCCTACCAAGTGATATAAAAAACAGTAGTTCGCTAAGTCTTTTTAAAACATCATGTCGGGTTCATGTATTGGCTAATTTTAAGTAGTTGATAAGTTTAGTACTTAGGAAACCAAATTTATTGTGATTATTAGTTTCTTTTAACTAAATAAACATCATTATTATTATTATTATTATTACATCGAGAGCGGTCTTTCCTTCAAACAAATACAAAAATAAATTCGAAAATTCCAGTATTTTTTCGAAATTTATACACAAATATATCTTGTTTTCGTATTATTTCTTTTTTGTATTACATTAATGTTTATTGCAAATGAATTTCGTTCGAGTATAAGCTTTACAATTCATTAAAAAGGTGCAGCTGTTTAAAATATCCACATGATACATGATACATGATACTATTGACAGTAGGTATTGTTATCGTGCTAAAACCTTATATAAAAGATAAAAAAACACCTATCCATTTTTAAAAATAGCAGCATACAAGCTTATAATAAAAAAGAAAGAAATTGTTTTGTCGGGTTAACATACTTGCGCGAATTATTATTGTTTTCAACCACGAATGTCTTAAACTTTGAATATATTATGTTGACCAAGGCATTCAACATTAAACATACATACAGAAAAACCTTCCAATTCAGAGTATCTTCACCCTATTTACTGACTGAACAAATGCAATATTTGATCAAACTGAGTCTGCAACTTCCCCGTTTGAGTGTGAACAATTCCACCCTCTGTTTGATGTGCCGCGAAATGTCAACCCCGAAGCGTTCGAAGCCAAGTTCGTACAAATTGAATAACCCCTTCCTGTGATTAACATATGAATGACTTTAATTTTAGCACGGCGGTCTTAGCTTGAAGGTATATAAGTTACAAATTTGCTCACTGGCAACAACCTAGAATACAAATTTGACTTGTTTTCGATGTTTTGCCTTTCCCTAACTAGTGTGTAATTTATTCATAAGTAACGTACATCCAAACCGAGTTAGTGGGTGGTTTAATCGAAGGCAAGGGTCCCCATATTTAGTTACTATAAGCTGGGCTCAATTATTAGACTACACTGTTCAATTTCGTTGCTTCAGGTCTCCAACTTTACATGAGTGTTTAGCATTTGTGATATTTCGAATATACATGTAACGAATTTTGATGTTAATTTGAAATAAATGAGGTTTGTTTGTGTATCTGAAGACATCCAGGAGGGATTCGTTATTGTTTTGCGTTCTGAGGTAGGCAGAAATTATTTCTATATCTTTCATGTATTCGTTTCATGTATATATTATAAAGTGGGACTCACAATGAATTGTATTCATCTAGAGTTTTCTCGGCTTCGGTTTTTCGCATTTGTATCAACACTGTGATCCCGCAGGGCAGTACATATGCTGGGGATTTTCATTCGTCCAGATCTTATGATACAATTTGGTCCACACAGCATTGTACATATTATCAACAGTCTGGATGTCTTCCGATTGGTAAAACATAGAAAGTTGTCTATTCTTTTCAATGTACAAGCCGCATCGGACCCAGTGCACCAACCCACAGCCCCGCGGAATATGTCTTTGGTGGTATCCACTATTTCTCCCGCTGACCCATCATGTTCGCAGTACAGTTGTCTGTATGTACTTCGATACAATTGTCATGTTGCCAGATTCTGATTCCCAAAAGGCATGACTGATTAGTGATTTTTTTACCAGAAGAAATTAAAAATGACTTTAAAAATTTCTTTAAGAATTGCAATCCCAATAAGTCGACATGAAACTATTTACACAGAATAATTTTTTCTTGTAGAGAAGCAAATGTCTTAAAAAGTTGTATATGTGCATTATGTTTATTATTGCATTTGTTGACTTAACTTATTTTTAATATTTTGAATTCTTTACTTAAATTTATTTAGTTTTATTATTGTTACGGGTATCGATTGTGTTCCTTTTTTGTTTTCGCATAATCTGATAGGTATTTTGTTGTTTATTTTTGATAATTAAAAAGATTTTTGCATTATTTCCGTTAGGCTGTACCGGTACATCAAACGCTGAAAATGTTTTATTCCGCCATTCACCAATTATTAATATCGGTTGGGTTATAATCCGATATTTTAAGGTTCCAATAAATGTTCAATTGATTGAAGGAATCAATGTGGACTTTAATTGAAAAGAACTTTCTGGAACGTACAATAAAGTAAAAAAAATTGCTTCTACCCAATATGTTTCAATAAAATGTTATTTCAATTTAATAAAAAAATATTTCAAATAAATTAATCCCTACAAGCAAATAAGCCACAGTATTCATTGAAGTAAATATATTTTGTGCCAGAGAAATATGGAATTAATATTTATAATGTGCCAACATTTCACAGGAAAAGACATTTATTTTTGTAAGAGGATTTGCATGTCCTAAAGACTCTACAACCAAAGTCAGAATATTGATTACATACTATAATACGAAACAATAAATTGCTAAATATGAGTAACAGTAAAGTATAATTCTTTATTTCAGAATTAAATGTAAATTTTGAATGGAAATATTGAAGTTGTTTCAAATTAAATCTAATAAATAGATTTCTTAAAATAGATTTCTACAAGAAAACTCGATTTTTCCAAAAGCTTTCCAAAAAGCTTTCAATGTGCATTTTTGTAAAATTATTGGATTAGTGCTTGACCCACAAAAAGCTATATTATCCAATGCCAGCAATTCCGTTATCAGAAGAGCTAGAATAATGAAATATAGACTATAGGCTACCCAATAATTCATAGGTTTAAAGTTTATTACATAATCATTGTTTATCTTGCATTTTTCATACAAAAGATCGTGCTGAAACTCCGCGTGAATTCTGACGATCTACGGTCTTTGGTGTGCTGCGGGGAAGGGAGCCGTTAGCGGTGCTGTCATGTCGGAGAGAACCGACACAGCTGAGAGAACCGGGGCAGCTTATTATCAATACACAAAAAAACGATAACTTGTCAAGGTATATGGAGGTATATGGAGTTAGCAGATTTGCCGATTAGTGGTGAATACTTAATTAAGTTAGCTTGATAAACCCAAAAAATGTTTAATAAGCATGCCTGATTTTGTTATATAAATATTCAAACTATTATAACAGTTTCAACAGTTTATTTATTAATAATATTTCTCTTGATATATTACATATATTACAAACGTCAGCCCTGAGCGTATAAAATTTAAAAATATCAAAAAACTTTTACAAATTTAGCATCGTAAATTTGTAGACACATAGAATATTAGAGATCAACTCATTAATCTTAAATGCTAATCCCGAAACCCGATTTAAATTGCCAAGAATTCCCATGGGACTTCCAAATGCCTGTTCGTGGTTCTGTTATCTTATTGACTCATTTTGCCGTTATTTTTTAATTCGGTAATCTGTCGCCGGATATCCAAATTGCTTTGGCGAGGCATAATCGCCGTGTCGTTATATGTATTGTGTCCGTAAACACTGTTCTCCTAGTAACTAATGCACGTGCGATCCGCCACTACTGGCAGCGTCGCTGTCGATCCCTTCCCCCGCTCGCCCCAAAGACCGAAGAGCGCCGCGCCAATTGCAGCAATCATGAGATGCTTCAACTCGATCTTTTGTAGGGAAAATGCAAGATAAACAATGATTATGTAATAAACTTTAAACTGAATTAGTGGGTAGCCTATAGTCTATATTTCATTATTCTAGCTCTTCTAATAAAGTAATTGCTGGCATTGCATAATGTAGACACAATTATTAAACTGAATTTCTCGGAAGCGAATATCTCTTTTTAGTCTAATATTGCTCGCTAATACATTTTCAGAAAGCAAACAAATTTCTATTACAACGAAGATTAAGTCAATTTATAGACTTCTTTGTGCAGTGCAAACATGCCAATCAAACGTTTGATGTCACAACGTTCCAAAGGTTGACTGATTAGGTCAATTTTCTCCTCTCAAAGTGCCTTCTGACGTCACAGACTATTGAGAATTGCTTGCACGCGTCTTGGTAATACAGACGCGCAATTACAACAAGTGCAAACAAAGTCCTTCAAAGTTCTAGGAAGCAAAAGCTCTATACGCCCCTCAAAGCGAAGTTAATACAGTGTTAAACAAGACGACTATGTAGTTATATTTATAAGAGGGAGAATAAGGAATTAAACGATTATTTTGCAGTTTAATATATGCGTTATTCCCTTGAAAATTATGCATTATCCAGCTTCTTTTGTTCGGTTCCTTACTTCGCCCTTACAAGCCAAACTAATTTAAAGCTCGAATCGGTTTGAGGTCCTTGAAACGTCGTGCAAAAGACATCTAAAGAGGCACTTGTAAAGGTCGTTGGGTAGTCCTTATTATTTGGTATGGAAATACGAAATATGTATTTTGCAAAGGGTTTGAGGCCTTTTTCATAAAGGTTGTTTCACAGAACTGTTCCATTAACTTTATTGGGTTTAAAATAATTATGATTTAGTTCCAGAATGGACTTTCTTTGGAGAAAATGCCTTGATAATAGACTTCTTGGCTGCAAAAAGATAACTGGAACTAGAAGTTTCTACAAATAGTCTCGACAAGAAAGGGAATAGAATATAAGAAATAATTGCCTGTCTTTATGACCATCAGTGGTGGATTGATGAGGAACTTCAGTCAAGAACTTCTGTCAAGAAGTCTGCTGAACACAAAGTATGGATTTCTGTGAAGAATGTTTTAAGCAAACTAATATCTTTAGATGTTTTTTTTTCTGGTCGTCCAGTAGCTGCAGGGCCTCTACATTGATGAATGTGGACAGATTTCAGTTCGTTGAGCTTGGTCTTCAATTTTCTGGTCGATTTATACATTTTATTAGTAGCTTGTTGAAGATTCCTAGTAGATTCTCCAATAGTTGGTCCCACTGCCATTAGAGCCGTGTCATCTGCGAAGTTGGCGACTGTTACATTCTCCAGCTGTGGAAGGTCACTTGTATATAGTAGATAGAGAATTGGTCCCAATACACTGCCCTGAGGTACCCCAGCTTTAACTTCTCTTAGTTCCGAGTATTCATCGATCTGTTTTATTCTGAATAGTCTATCAGATACATAGGATGTTAGCAGCTCTACGTATTGTAACGGTAGCATACTCTTTAGTTTGTGTATCAATCCTTCGTGCCAAACCTTATCGGAAGCCTGTGTCACATCAAGAAAGATTGTTGAGCGAATACGATTTTCTTCTAATGCTTTCTTTACGATATCTGGTATTCTATGAACTTGATCTATAGTCGAATGTTGCATAAAATAAAATACAAGACAACTTTTCCCTACACGATTTTTAACTTCATTTCGAAAATCTGCTACTTTACTTTTGGACCAATATAACATGTCATCATTTATCATTACAACGTCCAAAATTCTTTATAAAGTACGACTTTTTTACACATCACAAGATTTAACAACTGAAACAGTATCGTTTACTTACAAATTAAATAAAACCGGTCCCAATACAGAACCTTGTGGAACAACAATCACCAATTCCTTCAACAATCATCCGGTAGATTATTATTTATGCCAGTACGTAGTTACAACAAAAGATTTTCCTTCAAATATTTTCGGTATAAACCATACTTGAAGCGTTGTTTGTGCACTCATCAGTAATCTAGTTACCTACCTTTGTTAGTGGAATAAACGAAGAAATTGCCAGCATAATCATCAAGAAAAATATTTATTTTTCTTTTACGACCTTATGGAAAATTTCAAGTGGAACTAACTCCGTCTGTAATTCTTGGGACTAGATTTTCTTGTGGACGGTCGGCAACATTTATTAAGGTTTTTCCAGCGCGGAGAAATAGGACGCAAAAACGTTTGGATTAAATTCTGTTTACAGTTATGATATAGTTCAGTTTGCGAGAAAATTCCCACTTTTAAAGTAGGAAAACAAACTTTTTAAGCATTCTAACTTCTTATTTTTCAATACCAAAAGTTCTGTAATGTTATGCGTAGGATGGAGCACCAGACTATCAATTCGTACAACGTCAACTGTCAGGAAAAGTTAGACGAAGTCATTAATATCGGAATAACGCAAAAAGCGCTATCACCGACATAGGAACCGTTCAAAATTACAAGAAACGTTGCAAAGCAAGTAAAAACGTTACGGTTAGTAGAAAATGTACTGCTGTTGGAGCTAAAACTTATTATTGAATGTCAAATCTATGTAATTAATCAGTTATGTTTCCAGAATTCTTATTTCAGTCTCAATAATGACTCTATTGTCTAGGTCTTCAAATGTAAACGTTGGTAATTTATTAGTTTAATAAATTAAATTAACTCCAATATTATGTATATTATCATCAATTTTAGTATGACCTCCACTGATTTATCAAGAAATATTTATAAATTGACTAATTTCAGCGTCTTACAACATGGAGTTGACGTTCAGTCCTTTGAGATTATAAAGATAACTTTGCTATAGTCTGTAAGTTTTAATATTCGCCTGCAATGAGAGTGAGCATAAGGCCTTCCTTGGGTAAATTCTTTGTGGTGGTGGACTTCGAAACTTTATAGCAGCAGCTGTGCAGCGCACTGGAAGTTTTGACGTATTGAAAGAGCGATAATAATCTTACTTTGGGTCGATAAAACGTTTGAAGTTTAACGTATAAACTTAGCACGTACGTTATATTGACGTGATAGAGGGTTCTCGTTATTTAAGTGGGAGTTTATGTACCTAGAGTTTGCTTTTATGGCCAAAGAAAAACAAAAACCGTAAGATAGTCTTGTTTATTAAGTTTATTCATCATAAATCAGTTGAAACTGATAGATGCCACACAGAGATATAAAACAGTTTTGTTTATTTTCGTGTGCTTTGAGATGAACAACTTCACTACGTAAGTTCTGCCTGAAACTGAAACGATATTATAATTTCAGACAAAATGAGTTTGTGTGAAGGAATTGACACTTTTTAATAATCCTCCAAACTATTTTATCTCTATAGATGTCATGATAGGTAAAAGTCAAACAAAGATCCTTTTCTCTTTTCCCTTTTTCCCTTTTTCCCTTTTTCCCCTTTTCCCATTTTCCCATTTTCCCCTTTTCCCTTTTTCCGTTTTTCCTTTATACCCATTTTCCCTTTATCCCTTTTTCCTTTTTCTCTATTTCCCCTTTTCCTTTTCCCCCTTTTCCCATTTTCCCTTATCCTCTTTTTCCCTTTTCCTCTCTTCCCTTTTCCCTTTTTCCCTTTTTCCCTTTTTCTCTTTTTCCCATTTTCCCTTTCCCCCTTTACCCCTTTCTCCCTTTTTTCGTTTTTCCTCTTTCCCGTTTCTCTTTTCCTTTTTTCCTTTTCCCTATTCCCTTTTCCCTTTTTCCTTTTTCTTCTTCCCTTTTGCCCTTTTGCCCTTTTTCCTTTACCCTTTTCCCTTTTGCCCTTTTCCCTTTTCCCTTTTCCATTTTCCCTTTTCCCTTTTCCCTTTTCCCTTTTCCCTTTTCCCTTTTCCCTTTTCCCTTTTCCCTTTTCCCTTTTCCCTTTTCCCTTTTCCCTTTTCCCTTTTCCCTCTCCCCTCTCCCCTCTCCCCTCTTCCCTCTTCCCTCTCCCCTCGCCCCTTTAATTTTCGTAATTTTCCGAGTCCGTCATTTTCAATAGTTTAAAGAAAAAAAATTTTCGCCAAAAATTCATTTCTTTTTATTATTAACAGTTTTTAATGAGTTACTTTATGAAAAATTCCGCAATTAATAATATCTTTCTTTTGCAGAAGATGTTGAATTTAACTGTCCAGATCAGCACTTCCTCTGTAAGAATACGACAAACATCTGCATTCAACAGAAAAACAACTGTGATGGTCAACCGGATTGTCCAAATGGCACAGACGAGGAACATTGTGGTAAGGCATAAACACTATTATTTCATTCAATAAATCTACCCACAAATATGTTTTTCTTGAAATTTTAAGTTTTCTTTGAAAATAATCTCAAAAGTTAACAATTAATTTAAAAATGCATTCTTTGCATATTATAAATACTCAATACTACAGTTAGATGATCATAGTTATGTAATATATATATGATATTTTATAAGTTTAACAGCTTTTTATTATTTTCGTTTTTCGGTTCACTGAGCAACAGTTTCTTTTTACTTTATTTGGATGTTTCAGGCCAGAATTATGATTTTAAATGGTTTTCATTTTATTATGAAAATATAAAGGATTTTTAGTCAGCCTACATGGATATTATTAGAATTTTCTTAATTACTGTTATCCCGTAGCGATGTAAAAAGAAGGCAATATAATAAATACATTCGTTCTACACGCAAACTTAGTTTACGAATTGTTTTGAAATATTAGTAAAATATATTAAATTATTTTTACATTGCTTTCATCTTTAACAGGCATTTTTGTGGCTTTTGACGTAATGCCAACGTTTTGTGAGAAACATTTATTTTATTAGGCAGCCTAATAAAATATTAAAACTTGCCTACCAACTTCTGTTTTCGTTTCTTTCTTGTAAACAATATGTGTTTTATTTTAAATAAACTATTCAAACAGTGTGTCTCTACTTAGTATACTAAAATCCAAGACGTATGAACTCCAAAGTTTTAAAATTAGACTATAAAATAGAAAAACCTTAAAACAGAAAATTCGTCACAATGTGTCTATTGACATTAATATAAAAAAGCTAAAAATTAAACTCTGAAGTTGAACTAAAAACTGCATTAAATATTATGTTTTTTGTTTACGTTTAGATGATATCTACGATTCTAAATATTTCGACGATATGTTCAGGAAACGCCCATCAGCAGAAAATGATCATTTAGACCCAACCTGTCGTAAGTACACTCAAATTCTAAGTATATAATCCTAATTTTGTGAAAACCATATTCCAAATCTTTTGACCTTATTCGTATTTTGCTTTCGTAGAATTGAAATATACAGGCGTCTGCTTATGTAGGCACAGAGATATCAGATGTCTCCATATGAATTTTACTAAAATACCAGAAGATTTGCCCAAGGAAGAAATTCATTTATTGTAAGTTTTATTATATCTTTTTTTTGTTAGCGTCAGATTCATATTTATTTTAACTATATTGTAGGGATATGACTGGAAATGCGTTCAGTTTTGTGACTAAAAACATGCTTGCAAATGTCCCGAAAAGAGTCAAGACATTGTAAGTATATCTGTACTATCGTGGCCATATGTTATGTCCCCTCTTTTGACGTCCATTTTCTCGCAAATCTAGGGGCGAAAAAAGTAATATATCAATAGTTGTATTCATTTTATATTGTTTGTGCATGTATGTAAATATTAATAAATAAACTGTTGAAACTGTTATAATAGTTTGAAAATTTATATAACAAAATCGGGCATACCTTCTAAATATTTTTTGGGTTTATCAAGCAAACTTAATTTAGTATTCACCACTAATCGGAAAATCTGCTAACTCCATATTATTAGATCTGTCCGCTCCCATCAAAATCTTGTTTACAACCTTACTGTATAAAAACTGAAGAAATCAAAAACGCCAATCGATAGAAGAGATTTCTCTCGTACCGGGTCACATATTATAATCAAAATTATTCAAAATTAAGAATTTAATCGTTAGTTAAAATTACTACCTTGACAAGTTATCGTTCTTTTAGTGTATTGATAATAAGCTGCCCCGGTTCTCTCAGCTGTGTCGGTTCTCTCCGACATGACAGCACCGCTAACGCCTCCCTTCCCCGCAGCACACCAAAGACCGTAGAGCGTCGGAATTCACGCGGAGTATCAGCACGATCTTTTGTATGGAAAATGCAAGATAAACAATGATTATGTAATAAACTTTAAACCTATGAATTATTGGGTAGCCTATAGTCGATATTTCATTATTCCTACTTTGGGAGAAAATCGACGTCAAAAGAAGGGACATAATATATGGCCACGATAGTACAAGAGACAATATCATTTATTTTACACTAGTCTTTCGTTCTAGGGTTTTAACACATTGTAACATCAAAGCGGTGAAAACTAACTCATTCTACAATTTATTAACATTAAAAGAACTGTAAGTAACAAGATATATAAAAATTATTTGTTTGTATATTTTGTGATCGTTTCTAGGTATATTGAGAATAACAGAATAAGTCATTTGCCACCAGAATTGTTTTCTGCTTCAAACATACTTTTAAAATTGTAAGTATTGTGAGAATTTTAAAACAATAATAACTTATTTCTTTTAATTTTTTAGGACGCTAGGCTACAATGGAATTGAAATTATTTCTGATTTGGCGTTTGAAAACTTGGACCTCCTGCATACATTGTAAGTGCTATTAATTATTAAAGCTATTTATTATCTACACTACTTCAGAAATAGTCGAGATTTTGGAAAAATTTTAATATTTAGCTGTCATATTAGACAACAAGTTGAAATTTATTATTATACAGTTTATTTAGTTAAAAAAGTGGGTCGAAAGATTACCTACTTTATCTCAAAATAACAAGTTCTGTTGGTATTTTAAATAGCTTTACGCGAATACGTGAGATATTTGGAACATCGGACAAACACAGACTTGCAAAACTATACAAAAGTCCCCTACATAGTATTTTATCTGGTATTTTTTTACTCCCATAACTCTGGCATACAAGATTTGAACTTTTCGAGCTACATTATAGCTGTCTCACTGTCTGGTATGGGTTTTCTTTTTAAGACAATAAATAATTCCTGAAAATCTCTCGAGTATAAAAGATAAAATTCTTTTAAAGAGCTTAAAGGTACAGTACCGACAAAATTATTGTACAAGTCTCTATTATATCGAGTTTTATAACATAAAGCAGTATGCTGTAAACCTTGTATAATAAGGCGAGATTCATGCTGATCGCTAACACGAAAATGCAAATATATGAACTGGAAAGCTCCACGTGAAAGCACGGCGTATAGTGTCCTGAAAATGTATCATAATTTTCAAGTAGTTCATAAAGTTTACATGCACTGAAAACCAGTCATGTGCTTTATTGAATTTACAATTTTTGCAAGTATAATATAGATATAGTTTGTTTCAGCTTATGCCCAAGATCGGTGCTAAATTCAATGTATTTTAGGACGTATATTTTTGCTATTGTATTTGGACCATGAAAATTATCATAATAAATCATAATAAATCATAAGAAATCATATAATTATCATAATTATCATAATCTAATACATATAACTGTTTCTTAATATCACCAAAACGACCTAAAAATCTTCATAAAGTTGAACTAATACCAGTTAAAACTTATAATAATCAGAATCAGGAATTTCTTTTCAAAATCGAATCGTTGGACCCCTTTTTTGGCCATATATAACGGCGCCCATGTCTTCAACCCTGGTTTATGATTACTGGCAAACAAATGGCTAATCAACAAGTGGACTAGAATAATCACCAGATAATATATTCTACATGAATACATCCGTATATACACAGAGAGACAATATTGCAGAATTCTAAGCAAGTAGGTACCTACTATGTTTGGCCTGTGTGATACTGACAATGATAGGACTATAATAGCGAATGGAATGGAGCCCTAATTCCAAATTAATGGCATTGCTTCGCACCTACAGTTGTCCAGTATATTAGGTTTATCCAGTATATTAGTTTATCACTGGTATAGAATTGTTATCTTGCAGGGAAAGCATTAGAATCCCAATTTTGGGTTTTGTTCTTGAATTGGATTCGAGTTTACGTTGTTTCGTGGTTGCTTGTCTGGTATTTCGAAAATACTGAATCAAATTAGACAATTATTGTAATTAATTTGCTCTTTACCAGTGTTAATTTACCATAGAGAATTTTAAAAGTTATAATTTTAGCGAAATTATACTCTCAATAGTTCTGATTTTGCATTATGTGGGATAACATCCAATGTTGATTGGTTACAAATTATTTTTATACACTCCTTGGTCACAGATGAATTAGATGATTAATCTTGAAAATTATAGCTCTTTACCAGTGCTCATCTACCATAGAGAATTTTAAAACTTATAATTTTAGCGAAATTATACTCTCAAATGTTCTGTTTTTGCATTATGTGGGATAACATCCAATGTTGATTGGTTACAAATTATTTTTATACACTCCTTGGGCACAGATGAATTAGATAATTAATCCTGAAAATTACAGCTCTGTACCAGTGCTAATTTACCATAGAGAATTTCAAAACTTATAATTTTAGCGAAATTATACTCTCAAATGTTCTGATTTTGCATTATGTAGCATAACATCTAATGTTGATTGGTTACAAATTATTTTTATACACTCCTTGGTCACAGATGAATTAGATAATTAATCCTGAAAATTACACCTTTTACCAGTGCTAATTTACCATAGAGAATTTTAAAACTTATAATGTTAGCGAAATTATACTCTCAAATGTTCTGATTTTGCATTATGTGGGATAACATCCAATGTTGATTGGTTACAAATTACTTTTATACACTCCTTGGTCACAGATGAATTAGATAATTAATCCTGAAAATTACAGCTCTTTACCAGTGCTAATTTACCATAGAGAATTTTAAAACTTATAATTTTAGCGAAATTATACTCTCAAATGTTCTGATTTTGCATTATGTGGGATAACATCCAATGTTGATTGGTTACAAATTATTTTTATACACTCCTTGGTCACAGAAGAATTAGATAATTAACCCTGAAAATTAAAGCTCTTTACCAGTGCTAATTTGCCATAGAGAATTTTAAAACTTATAATTTTATCGAAATCATACTCTCAAATGTTCTGATTTTGCATTATGTGGGATAACATCCAATGTCGATTGGTTACAAATTATTTTTATACACTCCTTGGTTACAGATGAATTAGATAATTAATCCTGAAAATTACAGCTCTTTACCAGTGCTAATTTACCATAGAGAATTTTAAAAACTTATAATTTTAGCGACATTATACTCACAAATGTTCTGATTTTGCATTATGTGGGATAACATCCAATGTTGATTGGTTACAAATCATTTTTATACACGCCTTGGTCACAGATGAATTAGATAATTAATCCTGACAATTACAGCTCTTTACCAGTGCTGATTTACCATAGAGAATTTTAAAACTTATAATTTTAGCGAAATTATACTGTCAAATGTTCTGATTTTGCATCGTGTGGGATAACATCCAATGTTGATTGGTTACAAATTATTTTTATACACTCCTTGGTCACAGATGAATTAGATAAATAATCCTGAAAATTACAGCTCTTTACCAGTGCTAATTTACCATAGAGAATTTTAAAACTTATAATTTTAGCGAAATTATACTCGCAAATGTTCTGATTTTGCATTATGTGGGATAACATCCAATGTTGATTGGTTACAAATTATTTTTATACACTCCTTGGTCAGAGATGAATTAGATAATTAATCCTGAAAATTACAGCTCTTTACCAGTGCTAATTTACCATAGAGAATTTTAAAACTTATAATTTTAGCGAAATTATACTCTCAAATGTTCTGATTTTGCATTATGTGGGTGAACATCCAATGTTGATTGGTTACAAATTATTTTTATACACTCCTTGGTCACAGATGAATTAGATAATTAATCCTGAAAATTACAGCTCTTTACCAGTGCTAATTTACCGTAGAGAATTTTAAAACTTATAACTTTAGCGAAATTATATTCTCAAATGTTCTGATTTTGCATTATGTGGGATAACATCCAATGTTGATTGGTTACAAATCATTTTTATACACGCCTTGGTCACAGATGAACTAGATAATTAATCCTGAAAATTACAGCTCTTTACCAGTGCTAATTTACCATAGAGAATTTTAAAACTTATAATTTTAGCGAAATTATACTCTTAAATGTTCTGATTTTGCATTATGTGGGATAACATCCAATGTTGATTGGTTACAAATTATTTTTATACACTCCTTGGTCACAGATGAACTAGATAATTAATCCTGAAAATTACAGCTCTTTACCAGTGCTAATTTACCATAGAGATTTGAAAACTTATAATTTTAGCGAAATTACACTCTCAAAATGTTCTGATTTTGCATTATGTGGGATAACATCCAATGTTGATTGGTTACAAATTATTTTTATACACTCCTTGGTCACAGATGAATTAGATAATTAATCCTGAAAATTAGAGCTCTTTACCAGTGCTAATTTACCATAGAGAATTTTAAAACTTATAATTTTAGCGAAATTATACTCTTAAATGTTCTGATTTTGCATTATGTGGGATAACATCCAATGTTGATTGGCTACAAATTATTTTTATACACTCCTTGGTCACAGATGAATTAGATAATTAATCCTGAAAATTACAGCTCTTTACCAGTGCTAATTTACCATAGAGAATTTTAAAACTTATAATTTTAGCGAAATTATACTCTCAAATGTTCTGATTTTGCATTATATGGAACAACATCCAAAGTTGTTGGGTTACAAATTACTTTTCTATTTATAGGATAATTAATCCTGAAAGTTACACTTTTTTAGTGCTATTATTTTATTTGTGAAACGCAAATAGTTGTTTTTTATTTCTTTTATTTACTTTCAGAGATTTGAGGTACAATAAACTAACTGAAATTACCGAAAAATCACTGGAACCTCTAAGAAGTTTGACAAAATTGTAAGTATTAAAGACTTTTATTAAGAATTTTTATGCGAAATGAAAACTCCCCGTACAAGTGACTACTTATTTCTTGCGAGTAGTGCATATAAAGTTAATTACCAAAATTAAACCAAATTACCAACCTACCGCTTCCCTTTGGTGAACAACCCCTTTACAAATAACAACCGAAGCATTTTAATTTAAATTTTACTCACCACCATAACATGTAACCCTTCGTTAAAACACCCTTGCCTTTTCTATTGCGAGCCAAAACCTGAAAGGGTTTCGAGCAACCCTGCTGCCTGTAATTTGTCCATCTATTCACGCAATTAATTACTGCCACTCTTTTGTAGGTTCTTGCAAGGCAACTGCTTAAAACACATCAAACCTTCCTACTTTCCCAATTTGCCGCTAGATGACCTGTCGTTAATGGAAAATAACATCGAGGCCATCGACGAAGGCAGTTTCGGACAATTATACAACTTAAAATCCCTGTAAGTATGTTTATTTTTGTAGGTATTTTACTCGCTAGTGTTCAGTATATGTCCCTTCTTTTGACGTCGATTTGCAAACCTAGGGTCGAAAAAAAATTCTGATGCTGTCCTTGATTAATATGCTATAACTCATCAAAAATAGAAGAGCTAGAATAATGACATATAGACTATAGGCTAACCCAATAATTCATAGGTTTAAAATTTATTACATAATCATTGTTTATCTTGCATTTTTCATACAAAAGATCGTGCTGAAACTTCGCGTGAGTTACGATGCTCTACGGTCTTTGGTGTGCTGCGGGGAAGGGAGGCGTTTGCGGTGCTGTCATGTCGGAGAGAACCGACACAGCTGAGAGAACCGGGGCAGCTTATTATCAATACGCAAAAAGAACGATAACTTGTCAAGGTAGTAATTTTAACTAACAATTAAATTCTTAATTTTTGCATAATTTTCATTATAATATGTGAACCTGTACGAGAGAAATCTCTTCTATCGATTGGCGTTTTTGTTTTCTTCAGTTTTTGTACAATAAGGTTGTAAACAAGATTTTGATGGAAGCGGATAGATCTAATAATATGGAGTTAGCAGATTTTCCGATTAGTGGTGAATACTGGCAGCCTCGCTGTCGATCCCTTCCCCCGCTCGCCCCAAAGACCGAAGAGCGCCGCGTCAATTGCAGCAATCATGAGATGCTTCAACTCGATCTTTTGTAGGAAAAATGCAAAATAAACAATGATTATGTAATAAACTGTAAACCTATACATTAGTGGGTAGCCTATAGTCTATATTTCATTATTCTAGCTCTTCTAATAGAGGAATTGCTGGCATTGCATAATATAGCTTTTTGTGGGTCAAGCACTAATCCAATGTATTTACAAAAAATTCACATTGAAAGCTAGCATTCCGCAGGTGATTTTACTTTTTAATTCGTTGAAATCTATAGATTATTTCCGGAGTAATTAGTTGAAAGAACAATATATTCCTTGTGCAGCTCCAGAATTAATTCTTTATTGTACAATTTATTTTTAGATCGATATTTTTTTGTGAAAATTACCGTTAACACAATTCTTTCGGACAAACATCCTTAATTCCCAGTAGGAAAACAAAACCTGTGCCGCAGAAGCTGGCTATAAACTGCCCGGAACAACAAGGCATCGCATAAAACTGCTATAAAATCGGCCGCGAACTCTAAATATTGTGACTACGGTTTAGTCTAGAAAGCCATAATATTTAATGAGCAGTAAAATGATCTGATGCAAGTACATAGTTTGGCCGCAGCGTACATTAAATAGGATTTACTCAGCTGTTATTTGATACAGACATGAAAAATAAACATCATGTCAAATAACAATGTCCATGTTATTATATTATTATTTACCATAGATACTAATAATAAGTAGTATGAAGAATTGTTGATTATATTATATATTATAATATTATTTTATATATTATATATCATATTTCTAGTAAAAATGCTTAAAAAGATGACACACATGGGGAGGCTTCATACAAAATCTGACACGTCAAAGTAAACTAATTGATTTATAAACAAAAATCGTAACAGGAGTAACAAAAATGTACATATTTCAAAAAATAATATTAAATTAGTGTACTGCTTGGAGGTATGTTTAGAAACGCCGATCAAAAAACGGTGTAAAATATATATTTTTTTAAACGAAGTAAGAGATGAGGTAACTGGTTAAAAAAAGCAGTACAATAGACTTAAAAATAGGTAAAAGCTGACTGAAAAAGGTCTACAAAGTTGCTGAAAAGTGGTGAGAGTAAAGTTTAAACCTCAACAGAGTTAAAACTTAAACCAAACAATCACAGAAGACACGTCTTTTGGTACTAATTGTATCAAACAGTGTTAAACTTTATATCTGAACAGTTTCAGTGAGGTAAGTGCCAAAACAACAATCATATTCTGTTGTTTTTTATATAGTTTGTCTAATGAACTAGCAAAAATTCAATTTGTAACAGGTGATATAACAACTGCCATAACATGTATATCTATGAAATTTCATAAAATTAGTATTTGGCAAGGTTTACTTTATTATACATGTTACATTGTTGGCATGTTTTACGTAATTCGCTACTTGTGATTGTTTGAGTAATTCTTTGAATAAATAAATTTGTTTAAACAATAAAATACAATGTTAGTACTTAATTCTTAGCAAAATTATTATAGGATTTCTGGTATTTTTTGTAATTTTTGATGCTTTACGATATCGGTCAGATCAGTACTGTGATTGCAACACTAATTATTTATTATTATAGTGTTTATTATAGTATAATTGAAAAATGGTTAACAAATTAGGCGAAGGGATACTTCAGTACCACTGTATATTTTTGTTTTGACAAATGGTATTTGTTTAAACAATTGCAAACTGGTTAATTAATGACAAACAATGCCAGTAATTTAACAATAATTACTCAAAGCCAATAATTTAATAATTGCTGTAAAAAAATTGAAAAATATGTTCGTAACATCGTATATTTTTGTTCAAACAAATGCTAATTGTTTAAACAATTACAAATTAGTTAATAAATATCAAAAAAAAATCAATAATCCAATTATAATCATTCCTGCAAAAAAAAATAGTGAAGCACACAACATCCTAAAATTATAAATTTGGGGAAACTTTTGTCTCATAATTAGGGTACTATACGGGGGGGGGGGGTTTAAGGCTGGTGAACAAAAAAAAAGTGGTTGTGGATTTGTTCCCTGGGGAGTTCCGGACAATTTCTGCAATTTTTTTAAAAATCCGAATCGTAAAAAAAGGAAAGCGATGCATTTTTGTGTATCTGTGTGCTTTTTAAATGGGAAATTTGAGGTGCTCGGTGGCACGTGTTAACGTTTCAACCGGTTTTTCACAAATTTTGGGGATCTTTTTTGTCCTGAAAAATGAACAGATTGGGGGGATTTATTTATGTTAAAGCCAGTAGTGCATAGACAACTTTAATGCAACAAAATATGTTATTGTACTTAGCTCATATTTACTTCAACTCCTCAGTTGTTATTAACAGCGATAGCAAGCCTTACAAAAGAAGATGCCCGAACCTAACAAATGAAATTTTAATGATAAACGTATTGCAACTGATCTTATTCTATTTGCGGATGACGCAACGGTAATTAAGGGAGGTGATGATTATGAACAGCTTCTTAATACAGTTGACCTATGTGACAGAGATATTGAAGAATGGTTTTCTTCAAATGCGGTTTGCATCAATCAGGATAAGTGCTTATCGGTATTGTTTACATTGCGACATGAAGCGCGTTCCAGTACGGACGATAATGAGAGTGTAAAATTCTTGGGTGTTATTCTTGACTCCAAATTAAAGTGGGAAAGTCATGTCGGACATGTTTCAGGAAAACTTGCGAGGGTGATTCATTATTTGAGAATCTTGAGAGAATCAATCTCTATAAAATGTCTTAGGATTGCATACTTTGCCTTTTTTCACTCCTTGATGACATATGCAATATTTAACTGGGGCCATTCAGGTCACAGCAATAAATTGTTTTCTCTACAACGCCGATGCATAAGAGTAGTAATCGGAGTCGGTTGGAGGGAAGATTGCCGTGAACACTTCCGAAATCTCAATGTTCTGACACTTCCATCCGCCTACATATTGGAATGTTTAATGTACGCTAAGGTCAATGCCAGTACGTTTGTGACATCGAATGCAATTCACTCGTACAACACTCGTGAGAATCAGCAGTATCGCCGACCTTTTCTGAGATTGCAGAACTCGCGCAACGCATCAAATTACTGGGCTCTAAAATTTTTTAACGTTCTGCCGCCAGCAATTAAGTGTTACTCCAATAACAGATTTAAGACAGTAATGAAACAATTCTTTAAAAATTCCGAAATATGTAAATTAGTGTCCGTAATTAATTAATAACTGGTTAGGTGACACGTAATATTCGCAAAAATCGGGATATTCAATAGGCTGTATCTCGTTGACCGTTTGTTCAATCTTAATAAAACCAACACCATTCGATTCCCCTCTTTTTAAGCTATAGGAATGTCAAAAAGTCCGATCGCGATTATAAATATTTTGCTGTATCAAGCAAATTGCTGCTCTGATATAAGAAAAAGACAAAACAGCGACTGACAATACTCCTAAACACGCTTATTCGATCTTAAAATGACTGAAAATATCAAGTTCGCCTACTAAGGTTAACGTCGAAGGCAAGTGGTCAGGTTACTTTTACAAAACTCCATGAAAAGCAAATCCTTTTCCTCCGTTTTCAGTCGCGAAAGAATTTTTAATTAACAACTTTTGTCGAGACATTCCCGACTTGGATTGATATCAGCCAGGCTACCAGAGATCACTGTGTCTGCATTTCGGAATTATAAAAGCTTATTGAGAGCTCAAATTGTTGAAGTGTTTTTGGGGTCTTTACAGTAAGCTTATAAAGTTTTATCTTTGATAATTCTTGGAACTGTTAAGACTTAAGAGGTTAAATGTTTGAAGTTGGTAATTGAAATAGTATTACAGGGTGATGTTGTATAGCGATTCTTCGTATTCCCGGAGATACTTAAGTTTCTTGAACTTTGGTGGTATAACTAATATCAACAACGATTAATATAGAGAACCCCCTTGCTAATCATGACACGAAACGTTTCAGTTCTCGGAAGTGAGATATAGCGACAAAACTGATATTTCGAGATCATTTATGTGTTGTGAAGCTGAACTACTAAATAGTTATACAGGTAGAGTCATACGCTTGCGATAAATTATATTAAATACATTGAAGCGTCAAGGGAGAAACATAATGTATACCAGGAAACATCCTCCAGGGACATATATAATGAATAGTTGGCAAAACAGAAAGCAGGCAAGAAGTTAATTCTAAGCTTCCGGTATCTAGTTACTGTCACGTTGTTGAATTTTTGCCCTTTTATGTTTGGAAACCGCCCACTTAAAGAATCGCAGATCGATGAATACTCGGAACTAAAAGAAATAAAAGCTGGGATACCCCAGGGTAGAGTTTTGGGACCAATACTCTATCTACTATATACAAGAGGCCTCCACAGCTGGACAATGTAACATTCGCCACATTCGCAGATGACTAATGTTCTATATTTTGGTATTTCCTTAGCCTTTTTAAACGGCATATCGTGCCAATCAAATTCTTGAACCAGTCAACCCTAGCTCAGAGGTTTGTATCAAAGGTTTGAAGAAATACTTTCAACTGTCTTGAATGGCAAAATTGGCCACTGTGTGACGGTTCATACAGTGCAAACTCGGATGTTTTTATGGAAGCAGAACTAGTTTACGACTATATTCCCATTAATATAAGGCTGCGAGCGCGGTTTATTTATGGTTTTTCGATATCGTTTAATCATATTGTCATGTATATAGTACACTTCTATTCCAATATAATCGTCATAACACAAACACCATAAACGGATGACGTTTGCTCCATGGGCAAACTTCAGCAAGCAAACAAACATAAATTTATATTTTATAGCAACTACTAAAACATTCCAGTAAAAAAGAAAAAAAGATCTACCTACGAGACACATACAGTGAAGGCGTAAAGTATGGAAACATGACAAAAACTCTGAGATGGTTTGTTATTTCAAAAAATCCCCGAACACGTTGATTTTTAATTATTAAAATACACATTCCTGTGAAAACTTCAATTTCCAACCAACAGTTGTTACCGAGTTAAGACGTCATCGACAAATTTTCTTATGTCAGGTCATAAAAAGCTTGCGATACCATTTGGATAAAAAAAATCATAACAAGCCGTTTTTTTTTTCTAGAAAATTTAAAAACATTTTTAAAACGTATTTAACAAACTTCCTCACTAATAAAAGTTTTTCTGCACGTCCATTGGCGCGGTATATAAAAGCACGCGAAAATTAATAATCAAACAACTTCACACGTTGGCTATGCTATACAATGTAAACAAGTGGTCGAAAAAAAGAGCTGTTAACAAACCCAATAATGATCCCATATGTTGCCTAATTGATTTTTCTCTGTTCTAGAACACACTCTGATCTGATATTTACTCTCTAAATGTGCGTGTGCATGCGAAAACAAACTGCTAAAAAAATCACGCCGTTACTCAAATATCGCGATACCGGTGTATTTTGTTTCACGTTGGCGTTGAAAGCCTACCTAGCGAGAATAAGCCAACCGTGACGCATATCATATTTGAATATAAATGGAGTCTGAAGGCCATTTTTTGATAAGGACGGTTTGAGTTTTTTTTGCGCGTGGTCTGTTTGTGACAAAACGCAAAAGCCGACTTGCAAAGAGTGTATGAAGGTAATTTAAACACAACATTTTAATTGGTTTGTTGTATTTAACGTTGTTGTGTTGAATGCTGGAATAATAAATATACCGAGTGATTGTAAACAGTTTTCCCCCAAAACTGTTTAACGTAATTTTTTTCATAACTTCCGTGAGACCATTGCATATGTGACTGACCTGGTGAGAGAATGACCGTTTATACAGGTCAGCGCGATGGGCAGGTGGAGCAAACCAACCCGTGAATCTTAAATTAAGGTTATGGACATCCGTTCTACAGCGTATCCTCCGCATGAGGTATTGTGGGATCCTCTTGGATAGCAACTTATGATATAATATTGGTGCGTGCGACACCCTAGATACATGATCATACTTCCTCAAAACCAAAAACAAACAGAACACGTGCGTTTTGGACACGCTGAACACGCTGCCTATCCGACGCCGTCAGGCACGGATCGTACACGGTATCACAATATGAGATCTGGTTACTATTGACAGTAGATATAGTGAGATATTGTCAAAACATCAGCATTTGACACTGGCTCACTATATAGTATTATATCAATGCAGATGCGACCGATCTCGATCAGATAGAATTTGCTCTTGCAGCTAAACTATTAATTTTACCAAAAAATGTCACAGACATAAATTATTCAGAATTTTCTCTAGTTTAATTTATTATTTAACTATTTTGCGGAAATTACAGACATGGCGGCTCATTTGCAAAATCCTTGAAAAATGCTTAGAGGAAACGTCCAGTTCCTTTGGACTCTTTTGAACCAAAAGCTTTTCAGCTCTAAGTTTCGTCGTGAAACTTCTAAATATGAAGTTTCTATACTTATCAATGGTTAAGTAAATTATGACCGCAGTTTTTACATAATTTGAGCATGTCGTCATCGCTCCTGCCAATGTAGATATTTTCACATTGCAACAGACAGTTGACTTGTTTATCTCAAAAATTACCAACATTCTTCCGGCATATTGTATTTGTTTGCGGCAATTATAACAGGCATAACTCCCGACTACATATTTTACATAACTAGAATTAAAAAAACAGTGACGTTTTTATTATATTTTCTAGTAATAGGAGAATGTTGTAGTATTTCCAGTAATTAATTATTCACACAAACGCATTTATGTTATTAGATTATAAAATTATTCAGTTTCTTTGAACGAAAATGAAAGAAAATATACCCTACTATAATTAAACAGTTATAGCCTTACTTAACTCGTGTAAAAGTAACTTTTTACGATATCCCATTTAAGCCCTTAAGTATAACATTATAACTACACGGAGTAATAACCCTGACGTCAGCATTCAATCTCAAATATGCTCAAATCGTATCGCCGGATTTATATATTAACCCCAATAAAGAGTTGGGTAATTGGAAAAATTACGATTTTTTTAAGAAGGTGGAGGAGCGTAAAAATGCCCTTGCGTCGTATACTGACGGCTTTTATGGGCTGTAAATACAAGGGAGGAGGGCTGGTAGAGCCGAACGATGTTCGTACATCCCCGAAAAATATTAGTGTTTCCTTTCGTCACGTTAATTTCAAGGGAAAATCCACCCCTGGCCCGAGGCAATGCTGTTTTAGATGGCACACGTTTTCAACATGTCCCTGACAAAATATTAAATTGCTTATTTATTTCTGCCTGAATACGCAAAATTTCGTTTTAATTCTGTGAATATGTGTAAGGGTTTTCGTTTCGTTGGAATTTTTCGCTGTATTTCATACAGGGTGAGTCATTAGTACCCCGGCGGTCGATAACTACTAAATCGTTAGACGAAGAAAAAAATGTTTAAGACAAAAGTTGTTTTGCTCACTAGTTTCTATGACGTCAAATTATTTTCTTTTATACAGGGTGTTGCATTTTGTTACTAAATTTCATATACCAGTTACATGCAAAACACGGGCGCATAAAAAACAGAAGGGAGTCGAAACTATTGCACTGATGTATAAAAGTAAGGTACCGTTGGAAAAATTAAATTTTATTCGTTTAACTTTAGCATTTAATTACTCCAGAAATAATCTATTGATTTCAACGCATTAAAAAGTAAAATCACCTGCGGAATGCTAGTTTTCAATGTGCATTTTTGTAAAATCATTGGATTAGTGCTCGACTCACAAAAAGCTATATTATGCAATGCCAGCAATTCCGTTATTAGAAGAGCTAGAATAATGAAATATAGACTATAGGCTACCCAATAATTCATAGGTTTAAAGTTTATTACATAATCACTCTTTATCTTGCATTTGTCATACAAAAGATCGTGCTGAAACTCCGCGTGAATTCCGACGCTCTACGGTCTTTGGGGTGCTGCGGGGAAGGGAGGCGTTAGCGGTGCTGTCATGTCGGAGAGAACCGACACAGCTGAGAGAACCGGGGCAGCTTATTATCAATACACAAAAAACGATAACTTGGCAAGGTAGTAATTTTAACTAACAATTAAATACTTAAATTTTGCATAATTTTGATTATAATATGTAACCCGGTACGAGAAAAATGTCTTCTATCGATTGGCGTTTATGTTTTCTCCATTTTTATACAATAAGGTTGTAAACAAGATTTTGATGGAAGCGGATAGATCTAATAATATGGAGTTAGCAGATTTTCCGATTAGTGGTGAATACTAAATTAAGTTTGCTTGAAAAACCCTCTTGATATATTACATATATTATAAACGTCAGCTTTGAGCGTATAAAACTTAGAAATATCAAAAAACTTTTACAAATTTAGCATCGTAAATTTGTAGACACACAGATTATTTTGCAGATCGTTCATTAATTTTAAATGCCAATCCCGAAACCCGATAATCCCGACTTCCAGATGCCTGTTCGTGGTTCTGTTATCGTATTGTCTCATTTTGCCATTAATTTTTAATTCGGTAATCTGTCGCCGGATATCCAAATTTCTTTGGCGAGGCATAATCGCCGTATCGTTAATATGTTGTGTCCGTAAACACTGTTCTCCTAGTAACTAATGCACGTGCGATCCGCCACTACTTGCAGCGTCGCTGTCGATCCCTTCCCCCGCTCGCCCGAAAGACCGAAGAGCGCCGCGTCAATTGCAGCAATCATGAGATGCTTCAACTGGATCTTTTGTAGGGAAAATGCAAGATAAACAATGATTATGTAATAAGCTTTAAACCTATGAATTAGTGGGTAGCATATAGTCTATATTTCATTATTCTAGCTCTTCTAATAAAGGAATTGCTGGCAGTGCTTAATGTAGCTTTTTGTGGGGCAAGCACTAATCCAATGATTTTACAAAAATGCACACTAAAAGCTAGCATTCGGCAGGTGATTTATAAAAAATGTCGTTACACGTCTATAATTTAAATGTAGTTATCTTCTAAATAAGTAAAAATTCTTGCGCCATTGTATTCGTAGTTTCACTCGCCATTTTATCATAAATTTTACCATAAAATCTCTCTGTTTGCCTTCGATATAGCGGTCATCGGATGCCCCTTTATGTTACGCAGTGTTATTGCAAAAGCTTTTGGAGATTTTCTAATAGATAAATATTGGAAAATTCTCAAGGGAAAACCTACGAAAACGACGTGCCAGAATAGTTAAAATTTAATCCTAAATATGTTTTCTTTCTGTCTTAGGTATTTAGCCAAGAACAAACTGAAATCTTTGTCGAATGGAACGTTTACCAACTTAACAAATCTGTTATCTCTGTAAGTATAATTAACCCTAAACCCCGATTAAGTCCGCAAATCAGTTGTTTTTAATCGCAATATTTATTTCGTAGCACTTTAGACGATAACTTACTTCAGCATTTCGAAGTTGGAGTTTTCCAAGACATTCCAAACCTACACTCACTGTAAGATCACCAAACAAGACACGATATAACTAAAGAAAACTTAAAATTGTGTTACTTTTGTAGGCACTTAGAGAAAAATCCTTTCAAGATGATAAGCAGGGACGTCATGAACCCTTTTCGCAATCTGTCTTTCGTGTAAGTTAAAAGTCATAGTAAGTAATTTTATTTTTGTTTTTTAATTAGTTTCTTATTATCACGTATACTGCTTTCCATATAAAAAACTAACACGCCATCTGTGGAAAACATCTAATAACCTTGTTTGATCAAAATGATCATCGAATCATTTTTTGCAGATATTTCGAAAGATTCGAGTTATGTGTAGCTGCTCCACGTGTGGAAGTGTGCGACCCTAAAGACGACGGTATATCAAGCAATGAGCATCTTCTACACAATCCTTTACTAAGGGCAAGGTTAGTTATCCAGAAAAATAGAACACCCTGTTGATCATTTCTTTGCAGTGTATGGGTTATGGCCAGTGTTGGTTGTGTTGGAAACTTGGTGGTTCTCCTTGGAAGACTCTTAGCACCAACGAACAACGTGGTGCACTCGTTGTACATCAAAAACTTAGCCCTATCCGATTTGCTCATGGGAATATACCTATTTACAATTGCTGGTGTTGATCAACAGTACAGAGGAGGATATTTGGAACACGAATACAGCTGGAGACATAGCAAGATGTGCAACGCTTGTGGTACGTATCCCAAAAAGAATTTGTTCCTCAAGGTACAACTTTGGACCAGTATTGTTTATGCTCCTCCAAAAAAATCGATTTATTTGGGTTCTTTCAGGCTTTCTAAGCACTTTATCCTGCGAATCGTCAGTCCTGATCCTATCCCTGGTCACCTGGGATCGGTTCATATCAGTAACGAAGCCCTTGGCCCGCAAACAACCCTCTGCAAAGACAGCAGCCGCGCAGCTGTTGTTCCTCTGGTTGATAGCTATTGGGGTAGCTTTTATACCAATTTCGGACATAAACGAAGAATATTTTAAGGAATTCTATAATAATAATGGAGTCTGTTTACCTCTGCATATACACGACCCATTTCAAGAGGTAAAGAAGTTAATTTTAACAGCGATATCGATAAATTAAATAGAAATATTTGTTTTTGCAGGGTTGGGAATATTCCATCGCGATGTTTGTTGTTGTGAATACCATCGCTCTGATATTCATTTGTTATGCTTATGCGAGGATGGTGCATGAAATCAGGGCTAGTGGTGTTGCCTGTAGGTCAACACAGCAAAGCAAAGATAGAGATAAAGTGGCACAAAGGTTTGGAATAATCGTATTGACCGACTGCTTGTGTTGGGTTCCAGTCATTATTGTGAAAATAACAGCTTTATTAGGTAATAGAATTGTTTTATACAAATAGCACGGGTTTTTTGTATTTTTCTTGTATTTGTATACAAAAGAAATTGTACTCAGCAGTGTTAATTTAATAAAACACTCAAACCTTCCAACTTTTCTGACAAATTTCTTAATTCCAGGTGTTCATATCTCAAAATATCTATACGCCTGGCTAGCTATATTTATTTTACCAATAAATTCGGCCCTGAACCCGGTCCTGTACACGCTGACGACCACCGTATTCAAAAAGCAGGTACTCGCAAGAAAAAATATAATTTTTATTTTTGTCTCGTTTGACACTTTGTTTTTTTTGCAGATAAGAAAAACACTGAATCTCTGTCCGTATAAAAAACGTAGACCGGAACATCAAAATTCTGGATACGACTCTGCATTCAGCTTGAGCTTCGGAATGTTCCCGTTAGCTGGCAGCACACGCCGTGGACTGAATCACAGGGTAACTTACTTCCCGTCTCAAACCTTAAAACGCGAAAATAACCCTCGTCATAAATATTACGTCAATCGCGAAATGCGCGCTACCATTCGATTTTGATGGCCCTTAGGCAACTGGAATCGAAAAGGAATTTCAGTATTTGTGAAAGTTGTTTACTTTTTTTTTCTTCTGAACTTCTCTAGACTTGCACTCTGGAGTATTGTTGCGCGTGTTTGTAATCAGTTGGCAACCATGTTTATAACAATTGTGAAAGTACTACTAATACACTAATTTCTTTAGGTTATACCATACGTCAATTCTCTGGAAAATGTCATTATATTTATTGGTATTCCAATGTAGTCAGGTTTTTGTAATTATTTTAAATGTTAGTTAGTTACTTTTACTTTTAACCAGATGATTTGCAGACAGAGACATATCTTTGTTGAATTTTATATATCCAATGTTATTCCAATTATTTTCACTACGCAATTTATCACGCAAAATGTTCTACAACTTTTTAAGCAATATAAAATTGCGTATAGTGCCATTAACGATAGCGTAAAACCGCGATTAGACAGTAAGAACACAGAGTATTGAAACATGACAAAATCTCTAAATCGGTCTGTTATTTAAAAAAAACTCAATGGTTTTTGAATTAAGACGGAATCGACATATTTTTTAAATGGCACCATTGGCTTAATAACAGCATATAATAGTATGATGGTCGTACATAGGTAAATTTTCTAGAAAAAGATAGTTGAAAATTAGTGTTACATTGTGTATTTTATACAGATTTTGAGGTTTCTGGGAGATTGAATCCAAATGGCATACATTTACTATTGTTGCTAAAATTACAGTTTTGTCATTTGACCTCACTTTTCCGGATGTCTTACGTAATTTTGAGTTCGCATTCGTATTCAGGGCAAATAAAGTTCCAGAGTACATTTTATATTCCATTTACAACCTCTATGCTACTCAAAGTTATCAATATTTGCAATTTAAATTATGGTCTTTAAGCCATAAATACCTGGGGCATACCAATGCATGTCCCCGATTCTATAGTACAAACGAAACAAATTGCGAAGTACCCATAAGCACCTTTGAAAACTCATTGTATCTACAACTAGCTTTTCAACCAATCATGTCAATATACGTCAATATACAAATGACAGAAAGAACTGCTTTCATCTAAATCTAAATCTACTCGCACATAACCCTAAATTGCACAATAAACAATCGAAATGTCTCAATAAATACCCCGCAGGGGTACCCGCAATTCAACAAACGTCAACAATAACATTCCAATTGATGGTATTATCAGATTTTTGCAATTCCGGTTGATTATACACAAAAATAAACTAACCTGTATACGATTGCTGTCATACTTCGTCTCCAATTGTTGCTAGGCAGTTAAACAGATGCACTGGTGACACTTTTCGATTTAATTTACGCAATAATTATGCAAAGTTTTGAAATTGTGAACGAAGCGAACAATGACGCGATTATCAAACCGTTGCACTGACAAGGCGGGTGGGGTACACGGCACACTTGGTTTTTCTCGAGGTGCAGGTTTTTCTGCAGATTTTGGACCGCGTATGTCAAGTTTTTACTATGTTATATGCTTGTGGTGAAACATGATTTGAATTTGACCACTTTCAAATACGAAATAGCATTATGTAGTGTGAAAATGTTTATTTATATCGACAATTATTTATAATTATTTCAAAATAATACATACATACGTATTGTAATTAGTAATTAGACTATTATAAGTATTGTACATATTTTTGCAGTGCTTTCAAGAAGTGTAAAAATTGCCATAGTTTAGCTGTAAAAGTTTTACGCACACAAAATACTACTAATTGGTTATTATGACTCTAATAAAATTTCTCAACTTCGAATTACCGCATTATAATATATACAGGGTGTAAATAAACTAAATAAACACCATTTGACACTACTGTATAGTATGATAAAGTCATGTGTCTGGCCACATCAGATTTTTTCTCTGAAATTTAGATGAGGACCATTTAGATTGTTCAAATGTAGTCTTAAAACTATAAAAATGCTACTTGCCTTTTAACAAAGGATTTGAAAACTATTTTTATTTGAATTGTTTGGATTGTTTGAACCAAATAACACCATATATAGTTTATTTTTATTGCTAATTCCCTAAATAATCTGTAAAATAAAATTTCATAAAAAGCCCGTCATTTTCAAAACTTCGCAGTTAGAAAATATGAAAAGTCTAACGTCCTATTTCGCTACATTTAATAAATATTTTTCAAAATTGTGTTTTTGTCAAGCGCCATCTATGTGACACCGACCTAAATCCAAACATTAGGGAATCACCGATAGATGTAGCTGTAAAGCGCCATCTCTATCACAATAGTCTAAATATTGAGTGTATAAAACTCCCAATAGATGTCGTTATAGCGAATGCAGATTAATACCTATAATATGAATGAATTTTTATTATTTCCTAAATATATTTATTTTTAGGGGACCCAAAGCAGTTTAATGACAAGTAAAGACAGTAGCTGGAAAAGACCAACAGCAGTCTAAGAACAAAGAAAATCAGACTGAAGACTTGAAAATATTAATTTTAATCATCCAAAAACGTTATCTGTGATTATATGTTTATTGATGTAAGTTGTATACAGGGTGACTTTGAAACTACCATTAAGACATTTCTTTTATGTTTTCTCTAAACCTCTAGGAAAGACACAATATAGTTATAAAGCTTTCAAATCACACTGTATGTTTGTAAAAAGTTATTGTTGTTGTGAAATAAACAAAAAAAGCTGTATTGTACTTAAGATCGGGTGGTCAAAAATGGTTCAGTAACATTAAAAAACAAAATCCCCATATTTGACCAGCCTGTATATTAGTATTAAATCTGTTGTTCATTAGTGTAATTTCTTCATGTATTCCAAATAATAAAGATTCCAAAATTCAGAGGATGTGATGCATATTTCTTCAATATTTATTATTTTATACATTTTACAATAACACAATTGACAATAAATTCAAACATTTATATAAGATATTTTTTAAATATAATATAATAATAAATCTGAGAATACAACAACGTCAATAATATTTAACAATCTGTTAATATAAATAATATTTATTAATTTAATCATCATTAATATAATATATATAATAAAATTAACAATTGGGCATACAAAACTTGAAATTAACAAAAAACAAATCTTTAAAAACAAACTAGGCTGGCTCCTTAATGATATTATAATAATATACGTATAATTATAATACTAAATTCGGTGTTCAAATCCACAATTTTATGTCTTCTTATATAAGTAATATAGAAATTACATTATAAAGCACTAAAATGAAAATATCACAAGCAAGATTTTTCGTAATTCAAAAGATTTGATTAGTTATTTTTTTTCCTTTTTTGGGTTTTGTTCGTCTTAAATATGGATATGGTGTTTTTTTTTTGGTGCGGTTTGGTTTCATTTTTAGTAGGTTGGTATCTCTTCATCATCGTCGTCGTAACTGTCATCAGTTCCTGGTTCCCCCAACGCATTGACAAATTCTAAAAGTAACAACAAATAATAAATATACAAGGAATATTACTGATAGAATTTATGTTATAACATCGTTCTTGAAGAATGTATTTTTAACTTACCATAAAAATCAATTCGCCCATCTCCATCAACATCAACTTCCTTGATCATATCTTCAACTAAAACAAGCAAAATATAGCACCACCATACTCCGCGCGGTAACAAAACACAAAAAGTAACATAACTCAAGAACTACAGAACCAATTTTTATGAATCCTTTACCTATAGATTCTTGATACTCTACGCAATACTTTAGTTGAAACTCCATCAAAATTGGTTAAGTATTTTTGGAGATATATCGCTTATGAGGATTTTCCACCGGAAGACATAGTAGTCAGTAAAAAATGGCTTTAAAACATACTTTCTTCCTCTGATAAATCCTCTCCCAGACACTGGAGGACAGCTCTTAAGTCCGAAGCGGTTATGTAACCTCTGTTGTGCTTGTCAAAAACTCGAAAAGCATCTCGTAGTTCTTTTTCCTCCTCCTCTCTAGATAGGACATGATCGGGATCAGTTCCAGCTCCTGCAGACCAGGCAATGTCCACAAACTCTTCGAAACTGACGTTTCCATCACCTGACAAAAAAAGAAAACAAAAAAAATCGTTGTAATATTTCAATTTTAAATAACGGAGATTGAAGACCCTAGACTCATGTTTTCTTTACATCTGTTTCCACGTAGCAAATTGACTGTTTAGTGACAGTTGGCATCATACCAAGTTCTCCAATATTTTCCTAGGCCTTTTTTTGTGTGGGTGAATACTAACTGGGTTGTATCGTTATACATTCTTTTGTGCTCAATAAGCAAAAGTCAATAACAATTACCAATTTTGAACAAATTGATCAAATTGTCAGAATCATCAGTTTCTTGTGTTTTCACCAAATCATAGCGGATAATCTCGATCTGCTAGAAATAAACTAAACCATTTCTGGTTTAGTTTAACAACAAGTTGACGCTTATTGGTACCTTTACAAACAATTTTGTGTAGCTTTTTTTAAACACAAGCGTTATATTTTGAAACCTAATTTATTCAATTTTAGTTTCAGAATCTAATTGACCTCTATTTCAAAACAATTTTAGGACACATTTATACAACGAAGTTAGTAGAACTGCGAAGAAACCATACCCAACATTTCATTTATGGGGAACATCTTCATAATTTAAAAATATTAGCGGTTCTCAAAAAGTGGACGTTAATGTATATGCATTTTAAACTGATCTAGGTTTCTTATTATTGATCTTTGGTTATAAAGGTTATAAGGGCAATAATTCTCCGGCTTACCATCAACATCTACCTCTTGGAGCATCTGCTGGAGTTCCTCTGTCCTTGCGAATTGTCCCAAAGAACGCATCACACGCCCTAGTTCCTCCTTTGTTATACTGCCATCCCCGTCTTTGTCGAACAGACGAAAAGCTTCTCGAAACTCTAGAAACACCAGAACACCAGAATTACCTTATAACTTTAAAGGGAAATAGAAGCAGGAGTGCCGCAAGGTAGTGTTTTAGGGCCGGTCCTTTACCTACTCTACACCAGTGACCTCCCGGCATTAGAAACTAATACTGTCGCAACTTTTGCAGACGACACGGCTATCCTAGCTGTTGGGAACAGCAATGAAGAAACGACGAGAAAACTCCAAACAGCTCTTGATCATTTTCAGGTCTGGACAAAGAAAAAAAGAATCAAACTGAACGAACTCGAGTCAGTACATGTTGACTTCACCAACAAGAAGATACAACACATCCCGGTTACTATTAATAACCAAATAGTACCGTACGCAAACACAGCCAAATATCTCGGCATGACATTAGACGCCAGGCTCCGCTGGAAAGCCCATGTCAAAAAAAGAAAAGAGAGGAACTAGGAATCCGCTATAGAGAGATGTACTGGCTGCTAGGAAGAAACTCTACGCTGTCTGTACATAATAAGCTTCTCTTGTACCAGCAAATTCTAAAACCCTTGCGGACTCTCTGGGGTTGCACCAAAAAAAAAACATTAAAATTGTCCAGACCTTCCAAAATAAAGTATTGAGATGCATTGTCAATGCGCCTTGGTACATTAGGAATGATGATCTCCACAAGGACCTCAAAATGGAGTTTGTTTGCAAAGAAATCCAAAAGTTAGCAAGAAGTCACGAGGAAAGGCTTCACAATCACGTGAACGTTGAGGCCATCCAGCTCCTCGACAACACCGCATTAGTCAGAAGACTCAAGAGAAAGAAGCCTTTTGAGTTAGTGTGAATGTGAGATAGTGATAAAAGCAGAGTAAGTGCTGGTTGTAGGTGTTAGTTCCAAAAGCAGAGTCAGTGCTACATAGTGCGCAAGAAAAACGTGCCTAGTATACCAGGACTAACTGAGAGACATCGATGGGTGCCTGTTAGGTTAAGTTACACTAGTAAAATAAGATAGAATTAAGTTACTCATTAGTCAATTATGACTAGATTGTAATGCTCTTAATGAATAAAAAAAATAAAAAAATAACTTTAAAAAAATACTGCAAGTACAATTTGTTTTCTGAGGGGAAAACAACGATGTCCAGATCATCTAACAGCAGACTATTATCACAATTTTCTGGAAGAAAACCAAGAAAGTATGGCGTACCTTTCATCTGACCTTTTGACACTATTGAGTGCCTTGGCTTGTTTTGACGACTTCCGACATCCGGTATGCCTCCTGGTACTTCGAGATGGTTACCATTCTGCAGGTGACCCTCGACGTTATACGGGGTGATTCTTCCTTCCGCGCCATGCTCAGGTTGAGAAGACTGCCTAGTCTGTAATACAAGAAACAAGCAAGACAATAAAAATCATTTCGAAAATGGGCGATGCCAATTTATATAATATTACTGTGCTCTTGTGGATCTTATTATATTAGGTACTTACAAATCTAAAACATCTTCTAAAACACAACGCAAGAGAAATATGAGAATTGTGCTTCATATCGATCGTCAAAAGTTGAACTAAACTGACAATTATTCGCAAATCCTATTCAGCAAATTTATCGGTGGTTAAGATAGTGATGCACTGTACCAACATCAATATGGTTTGGAAAGTACAATGTTAAACAATAATACTTAGTTAGTCACGGCGTTTTTCTAAGAATATTACATTATGTGATGGTTATATAGATATACTTGTTATAACAAAAAAATAATATCCTAAAGGTTACAGAAAGGTTAGCAGAAACATCTGTCCGCAGATGGACGTGACACCAGCGTAATCAGCGTCGAAAACTGTAATATGCGTTATTTTATTATCTTAATTGAATCAGAGGTATGTATCTGTGCGAAAATACGAAGGCGCATTTAGAAGCATGTTGGAGCAATTTGGCCTATATTTACAGCATTGCATGATAAGCAACACTAAAAACACGACAATGAACAATCGCACCAACAATTTTAACGCGAACTCTACCTCCAAAACAATAAAAACTCGGTTTACGATGCACCGTATAAACTCGTAAATGTCTGTTTGGTTACAAAACAATTTGCTACTCGATTTTATGTTAATTGCCGAAAAGTTTTAATGTTAACATAAATCAAATAGATTTGCTCGCAGTCACTAATCTAGTTTGTGAATTTATGAATAGTCCAAAGATCCAAAAGTATAATTTAAAAAATTGGCTATATCTTCGAAAGTAATAAAGATTTCTGTGTGATTTTTTTAAGTTAAATTCTACTTTTAACAACGCACCTAAACCTCTAATAAAATCCCTAACAACCCCTCGCAAAGGCGGTTAAAAATCGATAAATACAAAATCATAAATAGTATTGGTCCAAAGTTACAATTTCGAAAAATCGCTATATCTCGGAAACTACAACAGCTATCGCGGTGAATTTTTTTTAGTTAAATCCGAAATTTAAAAACGCATCTAGGACTTACCATTAAGTCCTTGATCTGGTTGACGATCGGTGATGAACTGAAGAAGTTGTTCACCACCGAGAATAATTTTCCTTCCAGCTTCGCCACTTTGCTGCTGTTCTGGACGGTCTTAGTTGAAAATCTGTAGGCGAACTAAAATTATTCCATCAATCTAAGCTGGTGTATATGCTATATACATCCGGTCAAATCATAATACACGAGCAAATTCTAAAAAAGTTATTTTTCTTGAGCGGCATGTGAGTCAGTCATGTGAGTTTGTGGCATGTGACACGATAGATTATTTGTATTAACAAATAATAGCCTTATAACAGATGTCTTATCAAAAAATAAAATAAACACATAGAAGCGAACTAGTTTTAATATACACACTTCCCATGGGCAATGCCGGAATTTGTTTTTTTTTTTAAGAAATTACAACAGGTATTTGTAAATATGTTAGATATGTAACCATTCAAAGGGAATTATTTTCTATCGACCATGATGTAATATATTAAATTACTCTCAAAAAGCCCTTGATTGTGACCCTTGATTATAGTGACGATATCTACACAATTTACACTGTTTATCTGGTTTCTGTCATGCTTTCTTTCTACACAGGAGGCAATATATAAGACCACTATAACAAAACTGATATGAGCAAATATGACAAAAGCAACATAAAAACCAGATAAAATCGCCATACAATTTCTCTAAATTTCCTCCAACACCAGTAAACAATAATAGTAAACACAGTTAACGTTAATTTTTTACAAATGTATCCAATCTGTCACTTGTAGCAACATAATTCCAGCCCTTCAAAATTTGATACTAATTATAACCTTAAAGATACCAACTCACTTGTTGAATAGATTGTTATATAATTATATGCAATCCGTTTGTGTGCGATCTTCAATAATTCAAGCTTTAAGTGGTTGAATACACGTTCAAACGTGGATATACACTGATTTCAACCCCTCTCCTATAAGGGTGGTCACCTAGACTGGAGGATATCGATTATTTATACGAGGTGTGGGTGGTATATACTTTGCGCTTTCGCTATACGAAACACTTGTATAGCATATTAAAGAAAATTAATACATTCTTTGGTAATGATATTCTTTGTGGGGATATTGAGGGTGGTTTAACTTCAAACTGGTTTCATATTATATTTTTGTTGTTTCGTAACTTTTGGTTTGACAATCCTAAACTATAGCCTGGTATTTTTTTTTACATGAGTACCAAATAACAGGCAAATATCGAAACAAACATTATAATAAATTTAACGTATGCACGATCCACTTACACCGGTCTGCTTACGCGCGTCGGCCACGCCTACAAGTGACGTCAGTGCGAGAAGGAAGTGGAAGTAGCGTTAATATGGCGTTGATTACTAATTCTAATTTCTGATTATTTCTTTGGCTACTTGATATCCAGTGCAGCCATCTAACGTGTAACGTCTCAAGCTGTAACTTTTTGGATATTCCGGTATTCTGTGGACTCCGAACTGTCACTTGTCAAATTCCAATTTCTTGCCTAGCTTTTAGTTACTTTATTTGCGAATTACCCGCAGATTCTTCTAAACTCAGCCGATACTTGTTAAACTAATAACTGATCATCTATATTATTAAACTTACTATTGTTTTCTTTATAGGTTAGGTGCGCGATACTTTGACGTTTGGTGTGAATTGCGTTGCTATGTTAATTTATTTCGCGTGCTGCCAACTTCGGAACGATAATTGCGTCGTGATTTTTTGAGAATTATGATAGGTCGATAATTTTGCGAACAAATATTAACTCAGAGACCATATAAACACAATATCTTTAATTTCTGATGAAGCACCAACTTCCAAAAAACCAAAAAATCAATAACATTTTCTTAGAAAGTTAATGATTTTAAACATGCCAAATTATTTGTTACGTACTTTCCTCAGCACTTTGTAGTATGTAATTAATATAACCAACAATGATATTAACAGGAACCAGCATAGAATATCTTTTGTAAACTGAACAGGAAGCGCTATATTTAACTCAACTTCCGTTCCACCGCCCTATAGAAAGAGACAGGCGGTGATTGGATCCTTCTTAAGTTCATAATATGTACAGTCAAGGGCGCCGATACATATAGGAAAAGGGGGGCACTTCCCCTCCTTTTTTTGTAGCAGTTCAATGCACATTTCTCCGGAAATGGTTTATAATGTGTCATAACTACAGAGAAGATTGTATAGACAGAAATTTTTCTGAAGAATTACGAAATTAGTTAGGTTATTTTTCCAAACATTATACTATGGTTCAAATTATAAAAAAATATGATTCAACCGACTTTTTTTTGTTATAAGTCGATCTCTACATATTTAATAGCAATAAAAGTTGGATAACCCCCTTGAAAAATATCAAACGGCGCCCATGGATTCAGTATTATCACAACGAGATATTCAGACGCAGACAAAAAAAGAATAAGAAGAACCAAACGATACTAAAGCTATATGAAGCGAACACAATTGGTATGACTGGTTATTTTTCTATTCATTAATTGAGATTAATTTGGTTGATTATTGAATTATAGGTTTGAAAAGGTTCCCAGTTATGTGTGACCCTAAGCCAGCATATTCACAACAATTCACAACGGATACACAATCTGTACAGAGTGGACAGATTTTGACAACCCAAAACATTTCCTATCAATAAAATTATGGTCTACTTTCTAATAAGCCGTTTTACACTACACAATTTAGTGCACAATTTAGCACAGAATTTGTGCACGAAGTAGGTACAACAACATCTTAAACAAAAATTGTGATGTATATTTATGTTGAGTAGTTTGTCTAGGAATAAAATAACACATAATTTAACTCCTTGTAAAAAGAATTAAAAATATTCCATATGTCATATGTAATTTGTAATTTCTTTATAAGATATTTAAAACTAGTCTCATATTGACCGAAATGTATTTTGAATCAATGATTAAAGTTCGAATATTTGATTTGTGTTGCAATTCTTATAGCTTTTAATAAGTCTACAATCAGTTTAATGAGCGTGTAATGCTGTTTGTTATGAATTCCTATTGGTTGAGTGAACGAAACCGATTGTCTCAGTTGCTAAGTATATGAATAATGAATGTTTTTGATTCGATAGTAAATTTTTGTATGCATTTTACTTGAGATAGCGAAGTGTTTACATGGCTTACCACTTTACACTTGCCTTCAAGAGGATTACCCAATTTATTTTAGAGTGTTTCTTTGATTTAAAATAAACAAGATAAATTTGGACATTTATGATGTGCTTGCAAATATTAAATAAATTATGGTTGAATATATAAATGACTCATATGAATATCGATTGGACTATTTTAAAAACTTTGCTTAAACAATTGTTTATTTTACGCACAATAGTTCTAGCGATCTTAATCAATATCAATCAATCACTTGAATAATAGTAATGTGCCAAATCTATGATATGACATTGTAGTTACACTTCAGAATAGTGTAAAAAACTATCGTTTGATTTCAAACAGAGAACCCAAACATGTTTTCATATCTACAGCTGTAAGTCTGTTTCAAAAATTTTCAATAGTTTTAAGGTCACTGGTTAACGTAATCAACGTAGAGGCATTAAATAAGATTTTATCTACAATGCATGATGTAAGACACCACTCAAACAACTTTGATAATAAACAAATAATGCAATAAAAAATAATAAATTACAAAAATTGTTCTAAAAATAAACTCGTACGATTCTGAACGCTAACTTGAATTTGAATATGACGTTTGAATTTAGAACAATGCCAACCGTTGACAAGCAAAATAAAAACGTGAGTCTATTATGAGTCTATTGTCAGGGCCCAAGGAAAGAATACCTATTCAATAAAATTAGCAATTATTGTTTAATTAGCCTCAATTAAACGAATTCAAAAAATTCGAACGCGCTCTGCGCATGTGCCTGGCGCCTAATTTTTTATTCAAGTTTAAATAACCTCTCCCCTCAAAGAGCGCACCGGCCACTTCAACAGAAACTATCGTGCTGTGCACTTTGACAATTTTTGTGGACTAATCTAAGCAAACGTAAGTAAATATTTGCTGTACTTGACATCAGATAAACTTACATAATTTAATTTTTAAGTGTTTGTCTTGTCTGAGATAAATTATTAAGATTTGTACTCCTGATTTCACGCGGTTTTTATAGGTTATGTACACATGTGCCGGCTGGTGTCTAGACTTTGACCACTAAAAAAGGCAATTTTTGAAGTTTTTTAAAGGGGTTTGAATAATTTGGTGTGTTCTTTCTCTGTGTTTCTTTGATTTTATCTTGAATTTTTAAATCGGGGATGGGAGAAATCGATAATTTCACCGTTGGTACATAACCTAGTATCGATCGCGTTTTCCCTGCATTATGAATGAAAAGTGCTTAAAATTTAATGTTTTTTCGTTGATTATAGCTTGTAAACTCTCAAGATGGTCGATGTATACGTGGGAAAGAAATACAAGCTGGCCACCAGCGAGAATTTCGATGATTTCATGAAGGCTTTGGGTAAGTAAATTTAGATTTTTGAGTTGTTAGCTGTCTGCAAATGTGTGTCGTGTATTATATTATTCTTGCTGTACTATATTGTGCGTATCCTTAATAGAGAGGATGTACATCAATTGAAACATTGATTATTCAATTTGAGAAATTGGCTTGAATTGCGCGCTTAGATTGACAGGGTAAATAACTATGGACCAGCGGTACCAAAACGGCAATCGTTTTGTAGCCGGATTTACTTTCAGCGGTTACCAAATTGTTGCGTGCGCAATCTTCTGTCAAATTAATTAACAAACATTGTCAAACAAGTGTCACATTTCTTTGGAATAACAAAAAAAGACAGTTACAAGTCTACTTCAAACACCACACTAAAAATGTGGTTATGTATGCGGCTTTGACGTTTGACGTTTTTACTATTTACCGTCGAGGTGTCAAATGTCAAAAATATGCATAAAGGATGTTCAAAACTATTTCTTTTTTCATAAATTAAAATACTTGTAACGCATTGGATGTTTTTTCTGATCTCAGATTATTTATTTGGACATGATTATGTAATCTACGTATAGCAGGTACGCCCATTGCTGTCTTTATCTCTTTTATAAGGTGTTAACGGACAAAATAAACTATAAACTTCTATCGCCAGTTGCGATAGCAAAAGATCAATGTCCAATCCACTGAAAAGCATATAAGATCCACTTTCAATGCACTTTGCATTTAGTGGTGTGAACGTTGGTAGTTAGCTGTTGTATTCAGTGACCAATCTTTAAAAAAACAAGCAGAAAACATGGATACTTACTTCGGGAAGAAATACAAGTTGGAAAGCAGTGATAACTTCGATGGCTTCATGAAACATTTAGGTATAGTTTCACAATAATTAATTTGAAAAAGTTGTCGTTCAAACATTTTTTGATATCTTTGTTGATGTTACGACAAAGAAATAACGTTTTTTCGTTTATTATTTTCGTAGCTACCGTTGACGGCTTCGCAAAGATTTTATATTCTGCGATGACCTTTGGATATTCTCAAAATAAACATGTACATCTCCGCGGTTTAATTCAAAAGTACTAAGTATAATCTTTTGGTACTTTGAACTCTATAGAGTGTTATGTTGAGTACCTACATATATATATATTAAATATATCTTCAATCTTTGTTTGTAGAAATAGTAGATACGCCTACTAGAACTTTGAAACGCATTTCTGGTCTTGATATCTATGTTTTCGGTCGGTTTCGGTTTTCTGTGATATTTATAGAATTTCAGTGAGTAATTGCAAATTAATTGCGGTTATCGCGATAATTTATATTTGATTTACACGTGTTATTTGCAGTAATTGTATGGTGAACGTACCCAATAAAAATTTAACGATAATTTTATTATGGTGTGTCTATATGAAACAAAAAACCGGTTCTCTGTTCTGAAACAACGACGTTAGACTAAAATGTCATAATTTGGACCTGTTCTGTTTTTACAATCGTGCATTCTACTTGTGCCAATGCGTTCATTAAAAATTTACACAAACACCCTAGTGTGCCATTTATAGAACGGAATTTGTTTAAAAAATCGCCGCGAGTTTTGCATAATAATTTCTGAATAGTTGACCTTTGTTTTGCTATTCGATTATTGCTTTCATAACAATTTTGCCAGTCATTTTCCAAACGACAATATTGTTAGAATTACCGAGAAGCTTAACAATGACCCGAAGTATTAGTAATATTTCAAGGTTCAGAGCAAACATTCATAAAAATATCTGATGTGGCCGGGCACATGACTTTATCATACTACTTAGCAGTGTTTCGCAACAGTCTCCACCTTTAATGAAGCCTTAGATCATCTAAATTTGCAGCTTCCTTCAAAAAGCCGACCATGCTGAAGGTTTCTACTCATTCTATATAATTTTAACAAAATTTAAATCAGATTGTATAAATTTTTATTATTGCTCGAAGTCTACAACTTTAACGGATCCTTAAATCATCTAAACTCACATCCTCCTACAAAAGACCGACCGTTCCGAAGCTTCTTCCTAATTTTATAAGTTTTTGACATCATTTTCATCAGTTTTTCCGTTATTTCGCGAAGCTTTCAGTTTGACAGATCGTTAGATCATCTAAATTTGACATCTTCCTTCTAAATTCCGTCGATGCCAAAGCTTTTGCCTCATTTTATATGTTTTTATATCATTATGATCATCCTTTTAATCCTTTTCGGCTATTTCTAGAAATATCTAATAAGTCCTTCAAAATTCCGACTAAGCTTAAGGAGCTTCTTCCTAATTTTATATGGTTTTGGCATCATTTTGATCAGTTTTGCCACTTCTGTTATTGGTTAAAGTTCCCAACTCTAATAGATTTTAATATATTTTAAACCAGTTTTTACACTTTTTCCGTTATAAATATCCTCATTTTATGTGATTTTAACATATAATTTAAACCAGTTTTTCCACCTTTTCTATCATTACTTGAAGCCTCCAGCTTTATTAAATCCTTAGATTATCTAAATTTGTTTCCTGCTTCAAAATACAACTATTTTGAAGCTGTCTCCTGATTGTATTTGTTTTTGGCATCATTTTTTACCAGTTTTGACACTTGTTCTGGTATTGCTTGAAGTCCCCAACTTTCATAGAACTTTAAATATTCTAAATTCGCATCGTCCCACACGTTTACCTAAAAAGGCTTTAGATGTGTTGTTTTATTTCTTTATAACATTTTAACCTTCATACTAAGAATTTGAAGGTTAATAACTTGATAAACACAATAAAACAGTACAAAATAGGAAAAAGCAAACTGTATTAAAAATTGTTCTTCACTGCACTACACCTATTGAAAATTAATTACTGCTACAACATTTGTCATCAATATGTTTTTGTGATTTTATTTCTATTATGTATGTTTTAACCGTGTCAAATTCATAAAATAATATATGGCATGTCCAGTTTAAATACGCAGCATATACGGATTTAAAATTGAACAATACATATCGTTTTTGAGTTATATGAGATAACATGTTTGGGTCTGTTATGTTGTAAGAAAATCCTGAAAAAAGTTTTATTTTTAAAGACCAGTGGTAGAGGAAGAAAATAAAAATTTACACCAGTCGATATTGTGTATTGAAACGGTACATATGTTATTCATGCTGTTGTCCGTTCGATGCATTCCTTTTAAGACGTGATAGTAGAGGCAATTAAGAAACTATTTTACCATATTTATCACTATAAAATCTATTATTTTTAGTATTACTTAAAAATTGTCTAATATTTATACTTATTGTTTCCATGAAAACTTTCGAAATTTGATCATACTTCAACCTGAAACGGTCGTTTATTAGTGGTATGACCCTATTACACATGTTTTGACCCTAATACGCATTCGCATTCCGCATAAACACATTTATCGAAAACGCCCAACCAGTTTCTATTCACAAACTTACTATTGTCTCTCCTCAACAATAATCCAATTTAAACCAGTGAACTGTGTATGCGAGTAGGTGCTTTCGATTTCTTGCCTTGAATATGAATCCGATTGGCTTCAAGCAACCAATTTCCAAGAAATGCATATATAAGTACAAAGTTTAAGGTTTTTTTTCGGATGATTTTTAAGAGTCTAGGTCATCGGGGTTGTTTTGCCATACATGATCCAAAACGGAAAAATATACGTACATAACGGCATTTACAACATACAAGATGCATTGAACATAAAGTTGTCAATATCTCGAAAACCGTAACCATTTGTATATAGCTAAATATGGTTAAATATGTTCTAAATTACCTCTACTATCACAGTATCAAGAAATTGCACCAAATTACATATAAGCCGGTACATTTTTTGGATTTTCCTTTACAACGTATTAGAAATAAAATCACAAAAACCGCATCCGCACCTATCCGCAGCAGATTTTCCAGTAGTTGTAATGTCAAATATGTATACTATAATTTGAACCACTTTCAAAAGCTTAACAAAGCTAAACACTAAACTAAAACACAAAAGTTCTGCATAAAACTGTTTTTTTATAACAGCGAATGTTCTCGGCCCTGCAATAAACAAAATTATGGGTAAATTTTAATAAAAATTACGTCGAATGAAAGTTCATACTTGGTTCTAAAGAATGTATAACAAAAAAGTCACATTTATCGTTAAAATACAAAATTGCAACCGTTTTTAAGAGCGTCATCTTATGTGCATCTATGTTCAGCCATTGTAAAATATAACTTTTGGCTGACAAGGACACGTGGCTCAGGGCTCAGGTGAAAAAATATTGCCGCCTTTTAATACATTGGTCTGTTACCTATCCCGGAAACTGGTTTTTTGGAATTTAATAATTTAGAAATTTGATTTATGGCCAGCTTTTTGCGTCTAATACCCCAATGTGCCTTCAAAATTCCGACCATGCTGAACCTTCCTTCTCATTTTATATAATTTTAACATAGTCTCCAAGTTTGTTCAATCCTTAGATTATATAAATTTGTATCCTCCTTCAAAATTCCAAGCATACTGAGGCTTCTTCCTAATTTTATTTATTTTTGACATCATCTTGATCAGTTTTGCCACTTCTTCCTTTATTTTTAAGTGTTCAAAACTTTAATAGACCCTTAGATCATCTAAATTCGCATGCTTCTTCAAAATTCCGACCATGCCAAAGCTTCTTCCTCATTTTAAATGTTTTTGACGTCATTTTGACCAGTTTTGACTTATTTTTTCGTTATTTTCAGGTGTTGGTCTGATGACCAGGAAAGTTGGTGCAACCGTCTCTCCAGTCGTCGAACTGAAGAAGGAAGGTGATGAATACATTCTCACCTCAACATCCACCTTCAAGAACATGACCACCAAGTTCACTCCTGGTCAAGAGTTCGATGACGAGACTGCTGATGGCAGGAAGGTCAAGGCCACCATCACTGTCGATGGCAACACCCTCAAGGAAGTCCACACCGACACCAACGGAAAGGTCACCAGCATCGATAGGGTCTTCTCTGACGATGAAATCAAGATGGTAAGTTTTAAGGCAAAGATTTTGGATAAATTTGAATGATAATCGTTTTTTTTGTTCTTCTGTTTCAGACCTTGAAAGTTGATAACATCACTGCCACGAGAACCTACAAGGCGCAATGATAGATGGCGCTGTTGGTTCATCTGTCAGGCTTCATTCTTCCCGTTGTCGGGAAGATCACCAAATATTCGCATATTATTATTGATAATAATGATTAGCTATAATAAGTCTGTACTGCTTTAGTGATTTAATATTTTTCTATTTTTTCAGTTCGTTTTTTCTACGTTTTTGTATTTTGTAGGACTGCTATTCGAAAGATTAGACACGTTCGTTCTGTTATTATTATTATTATTTTTGTTGGTAACTTTTTTTTTGTATGAACATCACTTTGAATAAAGTACTCATATTATACGAAGTTGTTCGTTTGATTTATGTATTTGTTTTGGCAGTCATGTTTATTTTTGGATGCCTAATGTGTTTACTTGCAATTCATAAGAACATGCTAATGTGTGTTCAAAATTCAGCATAATATAAAAATAAATCATTGGTGCTTGTCTTGTCATACAGAATATTAAAATACGGATAGGCAACCAATTATATTTCCTACCTCCTGATAATTATAAATATGTATATATTTTTTTCTTCTTTTATATTTGGATATGAGAATATTGATTGTTTTTAACACAAATTTGGGTTATGGAACACTATTACTAAGCTCCCACGAATAACATATAGCAAAACAAAATCCTTATTACTTAACTGTGACTCGAAATAACTATTTTTATGTTAGTACTTTTATACTTACAAAGTTCTAACCCGGATATCTACGCAACCCATTTTACACTCACGCGCTTTAAGTTGCCTATACGCGCCATCTTATCGGCCCTGAACAATCGGTAATTCTATTTAATTTATCGCCGAGCGCCATCTTCCACAAAACCAGCGCACTAGCCTATTCCTAACGGGACAACAGCTGCTTCGTCCGTCTCTTTCCAACTCGCGCAACTTACGTCATAAGAGCGAGATGCTGCAGTTGTGTTATGGACTAGGTTCGCCTCGTACAGACAGTTTTAACTCGCTAGAATGCATATTGGATAGTTTGTTGCTTGAACTGTCAAAATATCGGGCCGGAAAAATAACTAAACCGCTCGCAAAACTTAAAAACTCTGATCTCGGATTAGAATTTTTAATATTTCGGGGGACGGTGTACCGCGGAGTGTTGTTATTCTCATAAAAAGTGTCCGGAGTGAGGTTATGTGTCACATATTTGGATAACTAATTGTAAAATCGATAAAGGTTAGAACCGCTTTTATAATAACTATTTTTATTGGTGTTTTTATGTGTTATAAGCGTTTAATTGGTGTGTTCTATGGGTTGGTGCTGAAGGTTTATGTCAAATATAGGTGCAGCGTTAGTAATATTGATTTTTCCGTTTGTACTTGCAATGTTTACTTTAGATATAAGATGCATTTATCATTGGAAATGGGTTATCTTTACGTTGTTTTCATGGGTGGTTTCAATTGGGTTAGTTTTCTCTTTTTTGTGAGCGTTAGATGGAAAACGAGCTCGACTTTTTATCTGTTGCTATCGAAAATCTGGCTTTCTATTGTTGGTAAAAATTTGCTTCCTTGTGAAAGGGAACGTGTTTTTTTTTCTCGATCGTGTTGTGCAATGTATTTTTGCAGTTTGACTTGAATAAGATGATAAACAAGCCTGTATTTAGTTTATTAGTTGAGAAATTTGTTTTTATATCATTCACAATGTAGTAATTGTGGTTCAATTTTATTGTGATAGGGAAATGATTGTTTGTGTACTTAATTACCAACTAAACAATTACCTAAATACTTTTTTGAAAAGTGTATGTATCGTTTTGTTGATATGTATAGGGCGTATCAAATAAAAATGTTCCTATACCAATTAGTAATAGTATTTGTTAAATATTTATGACCAACTTATACCAACGTATTGCTTTCGTAAATTATTGGTTTCACATATGTATACATACAATTTATAATGTGTTTAGTTTGTGATAACAGTGCAGAATAAATAAATTGCGAAATGATAAATACTGCGGTTGATTGCACATTTCCGGTTTTGGCACACAAATAATGCATTTTTAATCAAATGCGACCTCTAGGTTTTATGTGTACGTTAAACGTTTGACGTTTGTCAAACGTCAGTTACTGTTTTGAGGTTAGAATAGGTAACCTAACCTAAATCTACAATGTCATGATACCATTGAGCGACTATATAGGTCAACAGATATATATTTCAAACAAATTAACCATGGTGTTTTCATAACCTCGACTTAACATTGTTTGAAAACTCAATACATACAAAAAGAAAATAATTATAACCTAATATAAACTATGTACATAAGAATATGATATACAACAATGTTAAATTTCTTGAAAATGTCATGGAAAATATTCTAAAAATAAATAAAAAAATTTGAATGAAAAGATATGTTAAAATGTTTAGTAAGACTCGTACAGGTGTCAAAAGAATACAAATTATACATTAATAAAATGAGTCATTATGAGTCAGTATCAAAAAATGCAGTGATCATTCTCGAGTTGTAGGATATTTCCCGTCGTATACTTGATTATTTTAATCACTTCTCAAGATGGTTTGCATTTTACCAATTGATAAACAATTCTGGTTTATAACTTGCGTCACTACATTCGCTTTTGCATGTCGTTTGTGATTCATATATAACCTCAAACGACCAATATATTCAAGAACAATACATATTATAACAAACGTGTTATTTAATTTTAGTTCGTTAATAATGGTATACAGTGTGTTCCCAGAAGGAACTCACTACACGTGACGTCAAAAGCTATCATCTTGATATTCTAAATAATATCTTAATGGTTTAAAGACCATAATTGAAATTGCAAATATTGATAACTTTGAGTAGCATGGAGCTTGTAAATGGAATATAAAATTTACTCTGGAACTTTATTTGCCCTGAATACGAATGCGAACTCAAAATTACGTAAGACATCCGGAAAAGTGAGGTCAAATGTCAAACCTGTAATTTTAGCAACATTAGTAAATGTATGTCATTTGAATTCAATCTCTCAGAAACCTCAAAATCTGTATAAAATACATAATGTAACAATAATTTTCAACTATCTTATTCTAGAAAATTTTCCTATGTACAGCCATCATACTATTATATGTTGTTAAAAAGCCAATGGTGTCATTTAAAAAATATGTCGATTCCGTCTTAATTCAAAAACCACTGAAGTTCGGAAATTTAGTTTACGATAAATATGTGTACATATTTTGATAATTCAAAACCGATTTTTTTTTAAAATAACAGACCGATTTAGAGATTTTATTATGTTTCAATACTTTCTGTTCTCACTGTATAATGGCGGTTTTACACTATTGTTAATGGCAGTATAAGCAATTTCTTATTGCTTAAAAAGTTGTAGAACATTTTGCGTGATAAATTGCGTAGTGTAAAATAATTTGAATAACATTGAATATGTAAAATTCAACAAAGATATGTCTCTGTCTGCATATCGTCTGGTTAAAAGTAAAACTAACATTTCCAATAATTACAAAAACCTGACTACAATAGAATACCAATAAATATAATGACATTTTCCAGAGAATTGACGTATGGTATAACCTAAAAAAATAGTTTATTGCCTTCTATTTGTACAAATATTCAAACTGGACTGTGTTTGAGTTTTCTAGTCGATGATATAGTACTTTCACAATTGTTATAAACATGGTTGCCAACTCATTACCATAACACGCACAACAATACTCCAGAGTGCAAGTCTAGAGAAGTCCAGAAGAAAAAAAAAAGTAAACAACTTTCACAAATACTGAAATTACTTTTCGCCAGTTGCCTAAGGGCCATCAAAATCAACAAATCAATCAAATAACACTTATCGATCGTATTTTCGTTTAGATACGCATTTAGCAGCATTTGGCCACAATTAATTCGTGCTTCAATAAAATATAACAAATTGTTAGTTAGCGACTTTTACCATTTTTTTAGGCCGATTTAAGCTACTCTTGATAATTTAATAATAAAACACCATGCGTGCCATACCACACTTTAAACTGTTCTTCCTCGAATTTAACGTTCGTTAATTGCGACAATTTGCATATCAATTTAAATTTAGCGGAAACAGAGCCAACATGTATACATATATACATATACATAGCTTATCCGGAAGTTTCCGGTCTCCAGATCAATTGTTTCGCTAATTAGAGCAATTATTTTAACGCAATCCTGTACGTTATTTGCATAGTCGGTGTTGTAGTGAGCTGTAATTATTTTTTTGTTGGATTATATCCATAATTTGGGTGTTGTATTGTTATTATTGTGGTTTTTATGTGTGAATAAATTGATGTGGGGTGTTCTTTTTTTTTCAGGCGCTATGTTCAACTTTATGAAAAAGGTTGCGAACGACAAGGATGATAAGGAACGACGAAAAAGGGACAAAAAGGACCGCAAGGATAAACAGAAGAGAGATAGGGCGCACATGACAACTGAAGAATTGTTGAGATTGGATGAAGTAAGTGATATAATTGATTTGACTGTTGTTTCTAGTTGGTATTAGGCCGATGCTGTTCAAGAGTTTAGTGCGCTGTTGGTAATTTTTATATTTATTTTATGTGTACAATGTATACAATGTTCAAAAGCTCTTTAGCGCCTTTAGTTGGTCCAAAAATTCGTGTACATAATGTTCACTGAAAGGCAGTAACACCATATCTTTATAATAATAATAATAAATTTAAGTTAGTTAATAGTAGAAAAGTATATAACATAAAATATTGTACCTATTAGAAACGCTGTATTATAGTTTAGATTTAAAATAACCTGAACTGATCAGAGTGTGCTGCAACACGACACGCAAGGCTAACATCACACAAAAAAAACGCGGCATTACATTCCACTATATTAAATTACAATATCATGTTAATTCCATTAAAAGATACACTTTTATTGTTGTGATATACAGGGTCCTGCAACTAAGCTCCCGTCTTCTGTAGCTCACTTACTCATTAAGCTAAGAGTTTGACATTTTGCAGGCTTACCCTGTACTTCAAGGTACAATTCAAGAAAATATTTTTTATTATACAGGATGTTCCAAAAATGTGCAACGCCATGGTAATATATTTTTTTAAATTGCATGCTATACATTTTTCTACACATTTGGAAGCCTTTTATGGTTGCCTACATATCACCAAAATTTTATTGAAATCGGTTGAGTGACCGCAGCGGAAAAAAATAAAAACAAAAAAAATTGATTTTGCATCGTAGGCTTTAAAAATCAATAAAAACCACAAAATGCACCTCGTTAATAAAATTTTGCGACGTGCTTATTAAGTTAGATGTAATAGTCTCGTTAACCAAGTGACATTGATCCAAATTATACAGGGTGACCAAAATCGAGTGTCAAACCTGTCAAACTTCAAAGCGTGTTATTGTTCTTATTTTAAATTGGAACCCATAAATTTTTTTATGTGAAATGTTGCAGAATTAAAAAAGAAACATTGTTTCTAAATACAACCCCATAACAATTCCCAATATTTTAAAACTTATTCGCCAAAAACTCATTTTTCAACGTTTCCAACGGCAATTTTAGATAATAAATATCGTACGCGGCTTTGAAAAACAATTTATTTCATAAAAAATAATAGACGTATTTTAGATTTGAGTGTACTTAATTAAGTAGGTATTCAGATGCTAAATTTACTGCATAATTTACCTATAGCGGTAAGGACGGCAATGTGGCTATAGGTAAATTTTGCAGTAAATTTAGCAATTGAATAACTATTTAATTAAGTACAGTAAAATCTAAAATACCTCTCTGCGTTATATTTTATGTAATAAATTGTTTTTCAACGCCATTTACAATATTTATTACCTAAAATTGCCGTTGGAAACGTTGAAAAATGAGTTTTTGGTGAATAACTTTTAAAATATTGGAAATTGTGATGGGGTTGTATTCAGAAACAATATTTATTTTTTAATTCCGCATCGTTTTACCTAAAAAAATATGGGTTCCAATTTAAAATAAGAACAATAGCGCGCTTTGAAGTTTGACAAGTTTGACACTCGATTTTGGTCACCCTGTATAATTTGGATCAATGTCACTTGGTTAACGAGACTATTACATCTAACTTAATAAGCACGTCGCAAAATTTTATTAACGAGGTGCATTTTGTGGTTTTTATTGATTTTTAAAGCCTACGATGCAAAATCAATTTTTTTTGGTTTTTATTTTTTTCCGCTGCGGTCCCTCAACCGATTTCAATAAAATTTTGGTGATATGTAGGCAACCATAAAAGGCTTCCAAATGTGTAGAAAAATGTATAGCATGCAATTTAAAAAAATATATTACCATGGCGTTGCACATTTTTGGAACATCCTGTATAATAAAAAATAATTTCTTGAATTGTACCTTGAAGTACAGGGTAAGCCTGCAAAATGTCAAACTCTTAGCTTAATGAGTAAGTGAGCTACAGAAGACGGGAGCTTAGTTGCAGGACCCTGTATATACACCAAAGATAACCAAACAAAATACTGACAAACTAATAAATAGGTATCACATTTTGGTGTTACAATAATTGTCGTTGATTTGAAAGAACTTTGTCAAATTAAATTAATAGATTACCGACTTACGAAATTAATTAATTTAGTCGCACCTGTATTGTATGAGTGTGCCTCAACAGTGTCTTATCAAGTTTTAGAATGACAGATAAGTACGTAACTTATTCATTGGTTTTAACTGTACTGTTATAATAACTGAAGACCTTGCGTTTACCTATATATAATGTCTAACGGGACAAGAATTTGAAATATTCATGTATGTAAATACTTGCGGTACTGTAATTTGTTTTACAGGAATGTTCGATTTTTTTATTGATGCATACAATAAATATGTTTTGGTTTATTTTTAAATATAAATACCTAAAACGTTCGAATTCACGTGAGACACACTGTAAATCTACCACGTTTTTTGATATTCAAATATGAACTCAGAGCCGCCTAACCTGAAAAACATATTTACGCTTTTTTCCTTAATTATTACTCTTGTGACAAATATTAGTAAATGCCATTGAAACTAAAAGGTTCTTTTTAATCTATTTTTTTAGAAACATGAAGGATTTGAAAAAAATCTGCCCTCAACACTACCTACTGTCATTAGAATAAAAATATCTGGCAAATCCTATATTAATGCAGACACGATCTCGATCAAATAGAATTTGCTCCTACAGCTAAACTATTAATTTTACCAAAAAATGTCATAGACATAAATTATACAAAATTTCCTCTAGATTAATTTATTATTTAACTATTTTGACGATATTACAGAAATGGCGGCTCATTTGCAAAATCCTTGAAAAATGCATAACAATATTGCTATCCGCAATCCGCACTTGAAATACACATTGACTTTGTCAACGCCATGGAAACACCAAGCTGCTTCAATATTGTTTCACATAGCGTACGTGCGCGCGTGTTTCTCCTCCTCATCACATTCTCCATGCATTTGCGTGTTGAATTGACGTTTCGCAACCGCTGACGTTCTGAATACTGTCAAAAGTTTCAAAATTTCCTGGCTACCTACTATTAATGTAGACACGATTTCGATCAAATAGAATTTGCTCCTGCAGCTAAACTATTAATTTTACCAAAAAATGTTATAGACATAAATTATACGAAATTTCCTCTACTTTAATTTATTATTTATCTATTTTGACGAAATTACAGAAATGACGGCTCATTTGCAATTTTCTGAGAAATACACAACAAAAAAGTGTTCCATATGGTGCGGACTTTCGTGAACATACTGTATATGAAAATGATACGAAAATAATTAATAAACATTTATCTTTTATGCAAATATGTTTTGATGACAAAACTATACTATCTAATAACCTGTATTATAACGACAAAAGTCACTATATCTTATATTATTAGATAATATTATAGTATGTTTATAAAACAATAACAATAACGATGGGCGATGTCGTTTGTCAATATCTACAATAATAAATCTATCGTATAGATACCCGTTATATGCCTTAATCATTTTGTGATAGGTAATCTTAATCTTATTGTGAATGTATTTTCGCATTTCGAAAGATATTTTTAGTCAATAGGTTCCAGTTGTTCGGCGAATGTGTTCTTTTATGTTTATGAAGTGACTAAAATATTTCAGTAAGAAAAGGTATATAAGTGCCTGTATGCAAATTGTATTGTGGTTTATTGTAGTGTGAAATGGAACCAGTTTTTGTAAAGGTATACGTGCTTTATTGTCTGCTTTTTTATGTTGCTAATTGTACGCAATAATAAGGTGTTTGTGTGTGAGAAAAGTGGTTGAATTTATGTGTAAGGTATTTTGGTTAAAATGTTCCTGGAAAGTCAATTTTAAAATTGCTTGAGGAAATTAAATTTTTGGATATTAGTTATGTAATACCGACCAATATTCTACATGTAGTGTCAATAGATTTTTGATTTCATTAAATATAAAATATAATATAAATATAAATATTAAATGTAATTTAAATTAAATATAAAGTTTTCAACATTTCATAGAATTGTAGTTACTTGTAGTCCCCAAAGATGACAAAGATGGCCGAGTAGTGTCTTTCTTCAACAATATCTTGGTCTTTGATAGGATGACAATGAGACTCTTCTTAGCAACTTAGTAATTCTTTGAATTCTCTACAAGAAATATCTATACAACGTTAAAATACGAGGGGACGATTTGAAGTTATACCTACATCTACAAAAAAACTTTCTCAAATTGTTCTTTTCTACCATACTTGTTTCCTGAGAAATTTGAGATCGATCAAAGCTTATTAACCAGTGCCACAAGGGACTCAAAACTGAGAATAAGTTCAATTTAATAACATTAAAAAAAGTGTTGTTTCGTTTTACCATAATCACTAATTACGTACCACATTGATTAGCTTATCTAAAACAATCTGATGTGGCCAGGCACATGACTTTATCATACTATACTATATAATTTGCTCATGCAGCTAAACTATTAATTTTACCAAAACATGTCATAGACATAACTTATAGAACATTTCCTCTACTTTAATTTATTATTTAACTATTTTGGTGACAATACAGAAATGGCGGCTCATTTGCAAAATCGTTGAAAACTGCTAAAGAGTAAACCTCCTGATCCGTTAGACCCTTTTGAACAAAACTTCTTTTAGCTCTAAGTTTAGTCATGAAACTTCTAAATATGAAGTTTTGTCCCAATACCGTTAGCAATACCTTTTGCAGTTTTTAGCACTGTTTTCTCAAAAAAACTAACCGCAAGTCATAATGTCTGCCTTCACATTGTATAGAAAAAAATCTGATGTGGCCAGGCACATGACTTTATCATACAATATATAAAATTAATAGTTTACCTGCAGGAGATTCTATTTGATCGAGATCGATCGTGTTTGCATTAAAATAAAACGAATTAGCCAGGACTTGACAGATATTGACAGTAGGTATGGTCAAAAAATAGCCTTTGGCACTACCTACTGTCATTAGAATAAAAATATCTGGCAAATCCTATATTAATGCAGACACGATCTCGATCAAATAGAATTTTCTCCTACAGCTAAACTATTAATTTTACCAAAAAATATCATAGACATAAATTATACAAAATTTCCTCTACTTTAATTTATTCTTTAACTATTTTGACGAAATTACAGAAATGGCGGCTCATTTCCAAAATCCTTGAAAAATGCATAACAATATTGCTATCCGCAATCCGCACTTGAAATACACATTAACTTTGTAAACACCATGGAAACACCAAGCTGTTTCAATATTGTTTCACATAGCGTACGTGCGCGCGTGTTTCTCCTCCTCATCGCATTCTCCATGCATTTTCGTGTTGAATTGACGTTTCGCAACCGCTGACGTTCTGAATACTGTGAAAAGTTTCAAAATATCCTGGCTACTTATTATTATTGCAGACACGATTTCGATCAAATTGAATTTGCTCCTGCAGCTAAACTATTAATTTTACCAAAAAATGGTATAGACATAAATTATACAAAATTTCTTCTACTTTAATTTACTATTTATCTGTTACATGTTTATCCGTTACATGTTTCGGTTTTTAACCATATATGTGATTATTAAAACTGCTGAAATTTACTATATCTAGACTGTAGTGAATTCATTAATTTAACTAAATATCTGTGAAGATTTACTATTGGAAACCCAAATAAGAAGTTTTTTTTTATTTGTACAAATGTGAAGATGTTGATTGCAATAATTATAGGATCTAATTTTAAAATGGTTCAATCAATTCAATTACGTACCAATTTGATTAATCTGATTTTTATTTTCGATGTCAAAAATCGCCAATCATTGATTGACTACACCAAAATTCGGAGTATTTCTAGATAAGACAAGCCTTGTTATCCTGGATTTTTTTTATTAATACTTCCCGGTATGTACTTTTATTTATTGATAACAATTTTGACATATTTGAGTTTATCGCATTCTATGGATCAAATAATTGATACTGTATTATTTAGTTTGTTTAAGTTTGTTTTAGGTTTGTTAGTTTCAGACCAATAGATTTTCTTTTAAAGAATTCAAACCTAAAAACAGCTAAAACCCTTCTTCGTTTTCAGGTTAGAAAATCCCTAAAACTGACCAGACGCAGAAAAGACAAAGAGAAACTCCCTTCGGGCATAACCGCTGATTATACGGCCGACTTCCTCGCAAACCTAGAAGGCATCAGTAACCCAGCGACTCCCCAAAACATGCACAATCACGTCCACGACGACTACACGCAATCCGACAGCTCGGAGACGAGCCTAAACTACCTCAACCACAAAAAAATCCCACCACCAGTCCCACCCAAACCACCCAAAAGAGGAATCTTGAAAACCCCAAAAGTCAACATTACAGAGGAAAACGACATAGAAGACGATTTAGTACGAAACACTTTGCAAAACGAACTATATTCCCATAGCAATGGCATAGATGGGAAGCACCTAGGAAATAATTTATTGGTTATTACCTCGCCATCACCCAGTGCTGATTCCCTGACTGACACCACGAATTCCTCATTTGCAACGCCTCCTTTCTCTTTGAGTCCTGTGGGGGAATCACAAGGGTTTCACCGATGGTCAAGGACCTCAAGTTTTGAAGACCATAATCTCCCGTTGCCTCCTATAATTCCTATAAGCCTTCCTAAGCCGAGGGTCTTGAAAATTAAAAGGCAGAAGCCGCCTAGGAATGATTTTGGGTTTTCGCTGAGACGCACCATGATTTTGGAGAGGGGGCATGCTGGTTTTAACATGAAGGCTGTGGTCTTTGCTGAACCTGGTGCGATGGTGCAGCATCACAATGAGACTGGGTTGTTGCCTGGTGATAAGTTGTTGGAGGTGAATGGTGTCAAGGTGGAGGAGAAAAGTCGTGAGGAGATTATTGATCTGATCAAGGCTTCTGGGGAGTGTGTTACCCTAAAGGTAGGTGTTGGCTATTTGATATATGAGGGGGGGCGAAAATTTTAAAATCATTTTTTGTGTATTTTTTTGGCAGAATAAGCTTTTCGACACTGCTCAATGCTTGCTTAATAAATTCTTAAAATCCATTAATTCTCTGGAAAATGTCATTATATTTATTGGTATTCTACTGTAGTCAGGTTTTTGTAATTATTTGAAATGTTAGTTAGTTACTTTTACTTTTTTTCTATTGGCTTAATAACAGCATATAATAGTATGATGGCCGTACATAGGAAAATTGTCTAGAAAAAGATTAGAAAAATTAGTGTTACATTGTGTATTTTATATAGATTTTAAGGTTTCTGGGAGATTGAAGTCAATTGGCATACATTTACTAATGTTGCTAAAATTACAGTTTTGACATTTGACCACACTTTTCCGGATGTCTTACGTAATTTTGAGTTCGCATTCGTATTCAGGGCAAATAAAGTTCCAGAGTACATTTTATATTCCATTTACAACCTCCATGTTACTCAAAGTTGTCAATATTTGCAATATCTATTATGGTCTTTAAGCCATAAATTTTTTCCGTTACCATTAAGACAATTAAATGTTATATTAAAATAACTTTCAAATATGGGATTGCCAGTACATCAAAATGAGTATTTTTATAGTAAAAAAACGACGTATTCAAAGACGTTTTTTCTTAACCGTATAAGAAAATTGAAAAAGAAACAAAATTAAAAAGCGCAAAATATCTGCAATCCTGTAGAACGTGGCTTTTGGAAGTGGAAACTGCATAGGCGATTATGATCTATTCTTTGCCAAAATCGCAAAGTTTAGTTTTTAGACCTGTTTTGGTTTGGCACATGCGAGGTGAAACGGGTTCACTTTTTTAATCACAGAATTAAGTTGATCTTACATCAATTATTTTAATATTTTTACTTTAAAAATAAATACTGTTTTTTAACAATTATTTTATACTTTTTTTGTGAGACTAATCTGGCAACCCTGCTATGTACCTATATATCTTAACAACAGTTTGATTAGTTGTTTCTTGCTACTGACAGTGACCACAACACAGAAAACTTATTAATTTCCAAAACAAATTTTAAATATTGTCAAATAAGATTCATTATTAAGATATGTTAAACATTTATGTTTTGCCATTTTTAATGAAACACAATATAAAATAAGTCCTTCCTTTCTTATTTCTCTAGAACAGGGGTTCTCAACCTTTTAGATTCCGTGTACCACATAAAAGATATTCGAATTTCTGCTTTTTTATACACTCCAACACGGAAATAGGAGTTCTAATCAACACCAAAAAATGTATTTTCTGTTATTTTGTCAGTTTGAGTGTAATGTAGCTAATGTATTTGTGAGATTGTCCAAAAACTTGGGCAATGTTGTTTTCTCAAAAACTTGGGACCATACCATGGGAATACATCTCTTTACAAATCTGCTTGCAGTTTTAAGCTTATTCAGTTTTATTCTCTCACACAAATAAATCTGAATGAAAATAAAATTATAACGTAAAAAACTTTATCCAGTATCATTGCCAATATTTGTATATCATTTCAAATTTGATAACAATTGTATGTTATGATAAATTTTGATACACTCAATGTAATCAAATTTTCATGATACAAAATTAATAATCTTAAATATTATATTAAAATATGACACTTGCACTTTTTCATAATCTCACATAACCGCAACAAAAGAAGTCAGAAGCCACAATAATAACCGCCTTATTATCTGAAGATTACGTGCTTTAAAACAAAAGAAAACTCAGTAATTTCCTATACGTATTATTTCGTTTATACAATCAAACCAAACAGCCAAAATTCTACATTCTCTATAAATACATCACCCAAAAACTAGTAGATATTATTAGATCTATAAACAACGACATTAATTCGGTGTTTACAGTTAGAACTTTTGACAGCCCCATTGACATTCGGAGCGTTACGAACACGATCATCTTTTGTTTCGCTAACTTAACCTCCTCAACCTCAAAAATCAATATAAATCCTCTACATCCGTTAGTGTTGTAGAAAATCATTAAAATTAGACCGAAGAAATAGAATATGATGAAAATTCAGGTCGTTTCGCCAAAAATAGAAAAGATTGACGATGCTGCTTGCTTTGAAGATGACATCAACGAATATAATGTTATATTTATATCATTTATTCCACTTATAACTAACACAAATCACCAAAATGTATAACAAAATAAATATTATCAAAAATTTTGATTTCTAGGTCCAACCAGTTGCCGAACTGAGCGAATTAAGCAGAAGATCCGGACAAGACGGACAAGAAGTCATCTTAGACGACTCTAATATCAAAGGAGGAACCCTAAGAAGATCCGGAAGTAGACGATTCACAAACTCCACCAAGGTAAGTCGAAAAAACCGAAATATCACGCTAGATGCCAAAATAAGGCCGACTTCCGGTCGGACCGGAAGTGACGAATAATCGTCAAAATCGGTTTCCTCTTCGCCCAAACGAATAAAAATCGAATGGGAGCTCGCAAATTATCGAGATCTTAAAATATAACCAACTTTAGGCCGCTTCCGGTTTTTCCGGATGTGGTCGAGAAATGACGTAAACTCGTTTTGCTCGTTCCTCTGTTTCGCGAGGTGATGTTTTCGTGGTAAATACGCGGTTGTAGGCATGGGTTGACCAATGTTACCGCCGACTTCCTTGTGTGGAACAGGAGGGAATATCTGCACGTCTGTTCGATTTCTAGCGTGTGCTGGAAAAGGAAAGCCTTATACGCGTTAATAACTTGGAATGTGACCCAGTTTTGAGGTGACTTAAAGAGTCATTGTTCATTTTTGTAGGTGTGTAATTTATAGTCGATATTTTATATACTGCTAAGCCAATGGTTTATTATAACTTGCAGGTTTTATTTTGCGGTAAAAATTGTATTGTGTATTTGCTTATAATATTTATTGGGTTTTGGTCAAAACGAACAGTAGTCATTTTTATAGAATTGTATGAGAAAAGTAACATTTGTTTTACTTAGAAAGAACATATATTTGAAGAATTTAGGATAAAGGAAAGAGCTAAGATTTACGGTTTGAAAGGATAACATAATAAACTTTTCGTTATATCTAATATTTTTCTTTTAGTAGTCACTATTTTTAAAATTCCTATATCTCAAAAACGGAGGGTGGTCAAACGAAATAAAAATATGGTCAAACATGGTCAAAGAAATTGTCAAACGATGGTGTAATAAAAACTTTAAAATTCCAACGATGGGGGGCCAGCTTCACGGTAGTCCCTATTTTTAAAATTCCTATATGTCAAAAGCGGAGGGTGGTCAAACGAAATAAAAATATGGTCAAACATGGTCAAAGAAATTGTCAAACGATGGTGTAATAAAAACTTTAGAATTCCAACGATGGGGGGCCAGCTTCACGGTAGTCCCTATTTTTAAAATTCCTATATGTCAAAAGCGGCGGGTGGTCAAACGAAATAAAAATATGGTCAATCATTGTCATAGAAATTGTCAAACGATGGTGTAATAAAGACTTTAAAATTCCAACGATGGGGGGCCAGCTTCACAGTAGTCCCTATTTTTAAAATTCCTCTATGTCAAAAGCGGAGGGTGGTCAAACGAAATAAAAATATGGTCAAACATGGTCAAACAAATGGTCAAACTATGGTGTAATAAAAACTTTAAAATTCCAACGATGGGGGGCCAGCTTCACGGTAGCCCCTATTTTTAAAATTCCTATATCTAAAAAACGGCTGGTGGTCAAACGAAATAAAAATATGGTCAAACATGGTCAAACAAATGGTCAAACGATGGTGTAATAAAAACGTTAAAATTCCAACGATGGGGGGCCAGCTTCACGGTAGTCCCTATTTTTAAAATTCCTAAATCTCAAAAACGGAGTGTGGTCAAACGAAATAAAAATATGGTCAAACATGGTTAAACAAATGGTGAAACGATGGTGTAATAAAAACTTTAAAATTCCAACGATGGGGGACCAACTTCACGGTAGTCCCTATTTTTAAAATTCCTATATCTCAAAAACGGAGTGCGGTCAAACGAAATAAAAATATGGTCAAACATGGTCAAACAAATGGTCAAACGATGGTGTAATAAAGACTTTAAAATACCAACGATGGGGGGCCAGCTTCACTGTAGTCCCTATTTTTAAAATTCCTATATCTCAAAAGCGGAGTGTGGTTAAACGAAATAAAAATATGGTCAAACACGGTCAAACGATGGTGTAATAAAAACTTTAAAATTCCAACGATGGGGGGCTAGCTTCACGATAGTTTTTTTAACTTTTTGACAATTTAAAAGTTCTAAAATTAAAAATTAAGGAAGCTATAGCAGAGGTAAATCAGGATGCAGTTGAAAAAGTTTATACTTATATTGACCGCCTATAGATATCTCCGATATTTTTACTATATCAATACGTGTGGATGTTATCAATATTCACTACGTCGTATGTGACTTCAAATTTAAATATTACACCGACATAATAACCTTTAAAAATAACGGTTTCCGAGAAATGGCTCATAACTGTTCATTGTACAAACAATGATACAAGCAAGCGTGCTGTAAACCGCGTTAAAACCGACATAAACAAGTAAAACGTAACATTTTTACCGATCCGTAACAGATGGTACGTTTTAGCGCCATATTTTCACAGATTAGTCTTGAATAAAGCAAGCCAACTGGGATTTCATATCAATTAAAACAGACCGATGCTTATACCGGCTGTGTTTAGTGTTTATACTGTTTATTCCACTGCTAGTCTGGCATTTACTTTCGGTTTCTATCGTCACGAAGATAGCATTTGTTTGGCATCACGGCACACCTCCATGTACGGAGAAAGGGTGATTTTTTCACGCTGTGAAATGTCACGTTGAGGTTACGCATGTTTGGTTGCATACTCTGTAGGCGTTTCCGAAGCGTTTTGCTCGCAATATATGCTAATTTATGCATGTTTGTGTCTTTATGTCACTGGAGTGCATCTATATTTGCATCACGTTTGTTGTTTTGAAACTTTGCTTACCGGTTATATTGAGAATTGTTGGAATTTGATATAGTAGAATCCATGGGGTGGAGAAAAAACATGAAAATAATAAGAATATTTAAAAAATACCCAAATAGCATATTGATATTAAGTGAATTACAAGAAAATTTGCTGCCTTTCTATCGTTTATTAATGTGTTATTAATCAATTTTATTAAGAATATTATTTGCATTTATATATTTGTTCCAGAATCATTCAAGTTTTATCCTAGCATTTTAGATTTGGTCTGATTTGCCAACCAATATTGAACAATTTTTATTACTCTGTAATATTCTGGAGTAAACATTGTTAATTTTTTATAAGAATTTCCAGCTAGTGTTCATCGAGCAAGGCCTAATGTAAAATGAGCAACTGGTACCTTTCAAAACCAAAAATACAGGCACAAAATGAATACAATTGATAATTTAATTCTATAATCGTGTCAATCGAGCATCCGATAAAAAGTCTTAATAACAAATTGGTAAACAATAAAAGGTGAAAATATTATTTTAAAATGTAACCACATGAAAGGAAAACAATGACTAAATATAAAGAAAAGTTGACAAATTTGAAAATTCTGTGATAACGATAATCGACAACGAAATTCAAAATTGCTATCATTAATAATAATTGTTGTTATATACAGGGTCCTGCAACTAAGCTCCCGTCTTCTGTAGCTCCCTTACTCATTAAGCTAAGAGTTTGACATTTTGCAGGCTTACCCTGTACTTCAAGGTACAATTCAAGAAAATATTTTTTATTATACAGGGTGTTCCAAAAATGTGCAACGCCATGGTAATATATTTTTTAAATTGCATGCTATACATTTTTGTACACATTTGGAAGCCTTTTATGGTTGCCTACATATCACCAAAATTTTATTGAAATCGGTTGCGTGACCGCAGCGGAAAAAAATAAAAACCAAAAAAAATTGATTTTGCATCGTAGACTTTAAAAATCAATAAAAACCACAAAATGCATCTCGTTAATAAAATTTTGCGACGTGCTTATTAAGTTAGATGTAATAGTCTCGTTAACCAAGTGACATTGATCCAAATTATACAGGATGACCAAAATCGAGTGTCAAACCTGTCAAACTTCAAAGCGTGTTATTGTTCTTATTTTAAATTGGAACCCATACATTTTTTTATGTGAAATGATGCAGAATTAAAAAATAAACATTGTTTCTAAATACAACCCCATAACAATTCCCAATATTTTAAAACTTATTCGCCAAAAACTCATTTTTCAACGTTTCCAACGGCAATTTTAGATAATAAATATCGTACGCGGCTTTGAAAAACAATTTATTTCATAAAAAATAATAGACGTATTTTAGATTTGAGTGTACTTAATTAAGTAGTTATTCAAATGCTAAATTTACTGCATAATTTACCTATAGCGGTAAGGACGGAAATGTGGCTATAGGTAAATTTTGCAGTAAATTTAGCAATTGAATAACTACTTAATTAAGTACAGTAAAATCTAAAATACCTCTCTGCGTTATATTTTATGTAATAAATTGTTTTTCAACGCCACGTACGATATTTAATGCCTAAAATTGCCGTTGGAAACGTTGAAAAATGAGTTTTTGGTGAATAACTTTTAAAATATTGGGAATTGTGATGGGGTTGTATTCAGAAACAATATTTATTCTTTAATTCCGCATCGTTTTACCTAAAAAAATTATGGGTTCCAATTTAAAATAAGAACAATAGCGCGCTTTGAAGTTTGACAAGTTTGACACTTGATTTTGGTCATCCTGTATAATTTGGATCAATGTCACTTGGTTAACGAGACTATTACATCTAACTTAATAAGCACGTCGCAAAATTTTATTGACGAGGTGCATTTTGTGGTTTTTATTGATTTTTAAAGCCTACGATGCAAAATAAATTTTTTATGGTTTTTATTTTTTTCCGCTGCGGTCCCTCAACCGATTTCAATAAAATTTTGGTGATATGTAGGCAACCATAAAAGGCTTCCAAATGTGTAGAAAAATGTATAGCATGCAATTTAAAAAAAATATATTACCATGGCGTTGCACATTTTTGGAACATCCTGTATAATAAAAATTAATTTCTTGAATTGTACCTTGAAGTACAGGGTAAGCCTGCAAAATGTCAAACTCTTAGCTTAATGAGTAAGTGAGCTACAGAAGACGCGACCTTAGTTGCAGGACCCTGTATAAGCTGTATGAATGGTCTGTATGACCATAGTAGACAAATTTTTGAATGAACTCATGTCCGGAAATGTATTGTTTGAACGTTGGAGAGAGTCGGAAGATTGAACCAATTTTACAAACAGCACAGGAAAAATAGTGCCATGTATCATAGGACGGCACTTTTAAAGCCAAATAACATTTGTGTGACTTTTTTTTATTATTTATCGTCTTTGAAAGGAGTTAATGAGAACCGTTTTGTAATTTTGATACCAATTTTGGCCAATTTGGGTTATCTTGAATTCGTTTTAGAGACGTTAAACAAATAAAGTTTTACATCCAAATTATTTATATATTCTATAATATATTAAGGCTCTATGCAGTACCTAAACGGTGTCAGGTGTGTGGACATGAGTTTGATATCAAAAGTTCAGTATACTTTATCTATATTTTACACTTATTTTTAACACCCACTATATTTTAGATAAACCGCCCCCCCTGCCCATATGTAACCGCGCCCTTGGGTACTTAGGTACCTATATTGTTGCAGTTTTAGAAGAATTGTATCCTAATCATTTTGACAACAACAAGTGACATTAATACTGTCACAAGAATAGTTAAACAGGGCCGGCCCTAGGCGGTAGGCAAGGTAGGCAACTGCCTACGGCGGCAAAGTTTAGGGGCGGCAAAACCAACTGAACTACAATAAAAAGGGCTCTAAAATATTGCCTGAATCTAGAAAATAAAGGAATAGTAAAATACAATCAAATACAATCGGAATAGACAGGCTTCAGGCCATTCCTATATTTTAAGATGCATAGCAGCCAATAATAGACATACTTAAATAAAATAGCTCATTAGCTTTTATAAAGAATTAGGATCAATCAGGAAAAATATATGATCAATTAGGAAAAATAATATGAAAGTGTACTGTAGTGTAGTGATCCTATACAAAAATCAAAAGAGAAATATAAAATAGTCCTAACGATCCTTTTGCGTTTTTATGCGATATCCACAAACTTAAAGAAAATGTTATAAGTAAAAATGATTTACTGGCACATCCCAAAGATATAGAAGCCGCTTTAAAAGTTGGCGAATCCTCCATCCTAACGGTTTAGCATTTGCTGCCGAAATGGTAAGGTAGTTAATTTTTATTTGCCCGCCTATAAAAATAATATTAAAATGTGCTGAGTCTTTGATGATATTATTATTGAAATTAATTAAAAACTATCAGTGATTAAAAAATTCCCCATGAAATGCTTGCATCAATATTTCCGAAAATAATACTCTTAGCAGAACAAACTATACATCATATTAAAGATAATATTTTGATGAAGATTTGGGTACATGATAAACAACGAATTGCTTAAAATATTGAAAGATTTAGATTTGGGAAAATGTAAAGAACGGAGATATTATGTCAATATCTATTCTGTCAAAAACGACAGAAGTTTGCTGATGACAGATGACTTAACAGTGTAGATATTGACATAATATTTCGGTTCTGAAAACCCGTTTTTTAACCTTCTCCCAAATCTACATCTTTCAATATTTTTAAGTAATTCTTTTCATCTTTAATATGGTGTACATTTTGTTCTGCTAAGCTTAATACTTTCGGAGATATTTGATTCAAGTAGTTCATGACAAATTTCACTGATAATCACTGATAATTTATAATAAATTTCAATAATAATGTCTCCATTCAAACATTTTGATGCTATTATTGGTACTATTTTCATAGTCGGGCCAATTAATTATGATGTTAAATGATTTTGTGTCCATAGACCTTGTTTCCAGAAGGTCCAGTTGACGTTTCTAAAAATTCATTACCTCCCTTAACGTTGGGCCAAATTTAAACATTGCTTAGCAGTTTTTTTCTAACCCTGCCTATAACTGTTGCTACCTGCCCGGGCGATAGACAGTTTGCTAAACTAATATTAATAAAAAAAGTACTTAAGAACCATGTCTACTTAAAATTGTCTTAATGGGTTAGTAATGAAGGCCACTGAATATGAATTGTGTAGTATATTAGATCTGAAAGAAGTTACTCGCGATTTTGCAGAAAAAAGGTTCGAAAGAGCTAATTTTAATTTAGGGTTAAACTTTGTATACCAGTATTCTTTACTTTTTGTTGTTTTAAAAGTATTGTTTGTACTTGTACAATCTCCAAAGATTGTGTTTTTATTACAAATAAATTTCGTAAATATACTGAGTGCTGACTGTAGTTTTCTGGATCATGATATATAGGAGATATCGGTAACTATAAGAGATATCGAAAAACGTGTAAGATCGTCTTTTTTTGAGAGAAACTCAATGGTGAAAGCCAAAATTAGCTATCGTCTTTTGTTTTCGATATTATTATCCTATTAATCTAAGCAAATTACACTGCGAGATATGCACTGTCAAATATTTGTACCGAAAATATGAACATTTAATACGGATTCGTAACATCGCACATCTGGACTTGCAACACGTTGCAAGGTCTCGAACGCATCGGCTGGCTAGACAAAAACTTGTAGTTCTGTGGCCGTAAAAATACCTCTACGCCGATATTGGGCAGACTATTTGAGGTAAACATATTAATGCCGCATGAATGCACCGGCGAAAAATACATTCTTATGCCTGCAAGAAATAGTTTTCGCGCTATAGAATTCTTAATACGTTTTACTTTCGACAAGAAAATAACATCTTGGTACGTAGTGTGTAGGATGTTTGTTTTCGCTACATTACTAACGCGTCTTGCAAAATATAATAAAAAATAATACCACGCAAGGACTCATGATGCATGAATTTATTATTTGATAATAATTATTTCAATCATTTGCAGTTGGTTTGTTATAAAAGTAATTAATCAATCAATCAGGGGGCGGCACTATTGAGATTTGCCTACGGCGGCAAAAGCGCTAGGGCCGGCCCTGAGTTAAATGGATAATTCTAAACTAAATAAATAATAATTATTTCAGTATTTTTCAGTTTGAGTGCACAGCAGTAAGTGCCCTCGCCAGTCAATGTGTTTAAAGTCTATCTTTGTATTCTCGGTGAAAATATTACATTTTCCATGGTTTTTCAGTTCCTCAGTAAAATACCCTGTATATTAGGTGTTTTTTTTAATAGGATGACCAGTAGTTCGTTAATTTTTTTTATAAAAAGCGAGGACGTTGTTATGGCGCCGAGGAATTTATATTGACTTGTTTTATTGCCGTGTTTGTGTGAAAAATTTTCGCATATTTAGCCAGATTTAACGCTTGTTTTTAACGGTTTATGCACCTGCGGTTATTTATAGAATTGTTTAGAAAGTTATTTGCCGATTACTAGGATCAATTACCTTACAAGTTTTCATGATTAAAAAGTTAATTTAATTGATTGCTTAATTATTATTAATAGCAATTGCTTTGTAAATTGTAAATACCTACAAGGAGTATGACAATAATAATTTGACGCGTAATTTGACTCAAGAGTATTCGCAGATTTTTCAATGATTCTCCTTGTAACAAGAGAATGTACTAAGATTGCAACTGGTATAAATAATAATACAAAATAATTCTGTTTTGTGTAAAAGAAGGGGCTAAACAACATTTGTATGATTTTTGTCTCTCTCTCTTAACATAATAGAAGCGTGAACAACCACTACTCAACTGACTCACGCTGTATAAAACAGTTGTCATTCGTTTTTGACAACGCTTTGAAGAGCCAGAAATTAAAGGCATATTAAAAGTTTTTACGGTGGCTTTGGTCAGTTTTTGGCGGGTATGCCTTCCGATGCACCGTTGAAGTCTCTGAGAAAAAAGTTATGTTTTCAATTGCAAAGTAATTTATGGACTTAAATTACAAACTGTACGGCAAACAAATAGTTGAAGATTGAATGGGAACATGGAAGGTGAATGGAAAATGAAAGGAAAATGTTTGCGCTGAATACGAACCTGAACCGAAATGTTTGCTTTAGCAATTAATTACTCCAGAAATAATCGATAGATTTCAACGAATTAAAAAGTAAAATCACCTGCGGAAATATAGACTATAGGCTACCCAATATTTCAGAGGTTTAACGTTTATTACATAATCATTGTTTATCTTGCATTTTTCATACGAAAGATCGTGCTGAAACTCCGCGTGAATTCCGACGCTCTACGGTCTTTGGAGTGCTGCGGGGAAGGGAGGCGTTAGCGGTGCTGTCATGTCGGAGAGAACGGACACAGCTGAGAGAACCGGGGCAGCTTATTATCAATACACAAAAAGAACGATAACTTGTCAAGGTAGTAATTTTAACTAACAATTAAATTCTTAATTTTTGCATAATTTTGATTATAATATGTGACCCGGCACGAGAGAAATCTCTTCTATCGATTGGCGTTTATGTTTTCTTCAGTTTTATACAATAAGGTTGTAAACAAGATTTTGATGGAAGCGGATAGATCTAATAATATGGAGTTAAAAGATTTTCCGATTAGTGGTGAATACTAAATTAAATTTGCTTGATAAACCCAAAAAATATTTAAAAAGTATGCCCGATTTTGTTATATAAATATTCAAACTATTATAACAGTTTCAACAGTTTATTTATTAATAATATTTAAATACATAGATTATTTTGCAGATCGTTCATTAATTTTAAATGCTAATCCCGACACCCGATTTGAATTACCAAGAATTTCCATGGGACTTCCAAATGCCTGTTCGTGGTTCTGTTATCTCATTGAATCATTTTGCCATTATTTTTTAATTCGGGAATCTGTCGCCGGATATCCAAATTTCTTTCGCGAGGCATAATCGCCGTGTCGTTATATGTATTGTGTCCGTAAACACTGTTCTCCTATTAACTAATGCACGTGCGATCCGCCACTACTTGCAGCGTCGCTGTCGATCCCTTCCCCCGCTCGCCCGAAAGACCGAAGAGCGCCGCGTCAATTGCATCAATCATGAGATGCTTCAACTCGATCTTTTGTAGGGAAATGCAAGATAAACAATGATTATGTAATAAGCTTTAAACCTATGAATTAGTGGATAGCCTATAGTCTATATTTCATTATTCTAGCTCTTCTAATCAAGGAATTGCTGGCATTGCATAATGTAGAGTTTTGTGGGTCAAGCACTAATCCAATGATTTTACAAAAATGCACATTGAAAGCTAGCATTCCGCAGGTGATTTTGTGTTTTAATTCGTTGAAATCTATATATTATTTCCGGAGTAATTAATTGCTAATGTTAAACGAATAAAATTTACAGGGCAAAAACAAATTCCTCTCTCAACAAAACTACCACCAGACACAGATCACTCCTTTGACCTCCCCACCCCCACCCCACCCCAACCCCCCCAGAGTTTCACCATAGCGTGAATAAATATTTATTATACAAAAAACAACTGAAATAAAAGATTGGTTCTTTCTTAATCTAAACGTGTAGACATGACATTTGTCCCTGCATGCTCGCTCGCCAAGTCAAGGCTTAGGGTCCATCATCGTCGAAACTAGCAGACTTAGGCCGAATTCCTTGCGATCCTCCTGCGTCTCCTTTGTAAAATCCTTCCCCTCCTTCATGATCTCCTTCTTGGTCAGATTGTGCAACAGGAACTTCTTTCTCTCCTCTCGCATGGCCCTGTCTTTCTGCTCGGCCTTATCCTCGAGCATATATGCAGCCTCTCGGAGGAACGCCGCGCCCGCCAGGAAGTCCGAGGGTGGTAGAGGAGGTGGTGGGGGCGGATGGTGCTGCAGTATACTCAAGGTGTTGTCGTCGTCGTCCAAAAGCTCTGCGCTTGTATGCTCGATGTCGTCGATGAGATGCGGCAGGTCTATGGAGGCTAGATATCGCGCCAGGACTCTATCCCTGTGTCTTCCTGGTATTAGACGAAACGGATATTCCTGTGGCATGGCAGAGGAAAGAGGCTTGTTGCCAAGTCTCCCCCTCTTCGTTTGCTTATGGCCCGAAATGTTTGTTGTTTTCGATCACCGACCTGGAAGATGATAGGGGAAGATTGGAGATGGTTGGGGATGGTTGGGTGGTGATTGGTGATGGTTGGGGATGGTTGGTGATGATTGGAGATGGGTTGATGATGATTGGAGATGATTGGAGATGATTGGAGATGATTGGAGATGATTGGTGATGATGGGAGCTTGGCTTACCTATGGAAAAAGTGGTTGGTGCTGGTTGGGGATGGTTGGGTGATGGTTGGGGATGGTTGGTGATGATTGGAGATGGGTTGGAGATGATTGGAGATGATTGGTGATGATGGGAGCTTGGCTTACCTATGGAAAAAGTGGTTGGTGCTCTGTTGCTTTCGATGTTTTGCTAACGGAACATGGTACGGGTAAATAACATAGGGCCTTCTGGTGTATTGAAACTGTCAATTTTGACAGTTCTCCATGGTTTAGTTTGACGTCGGTCTCGAAGGCCAACTGGGACTCTGTACCATCTCCGTACCACTTGTTTGTATACGGACAAGTGTTTGTTTCGCGTATTGTTTTGACCATGGTTTTGACAGTTTAGATTGTTTGGTTAGGTCTGATAAACAGTCTAATTTGCACTGATTAAACTGGGCGTCGTCAACTACGTGATAAAATCGGCATTCGAGAAATTGTTATTGAATTAAGTGTCGGCAAGAATAGCGCGCAGAATAAAATTGATGGAACCGGAACTAAATTGTAGGTTGACAAATACTGTCGGCGGTTAGACATAATAGGTTAACAAATACTGTCAAAGTAAATGTTACACAACTAAAATTGTTGAGAATATAAGTGCCCAATTGCACTTTGCTGTCCCCGTTTTTTATGCTCGCGATGGTACTCGCAAATTATATATTAGTAGTTATTCTTTAATTTGAAACTTTTGCAGTCCAATAACTAAATGCTCTTTGTGTTATTGAATTAAGGAAACGCATTCTGACATTAAAAGTAGTCCACATGATCCTGATTATATTTATTCGACAATATTAATACTTACAAATTATTATTCACAATTTAAAATTTTATTCATTCGAAATATGTATACATTGAGCGCGTAAAGTAAGGAAACATGACACAACGTCTGAAACGGTTTGTTATTTGAAAAATTTCGTCGATTTTTATTATCAAAATATACATATTTACATCAAGCCGTCCGCACCCGACTTAAAGAATCGTTGTAAATGCGTCAAAAACATTTGGAAAAAAAATTTTTGAATTTCACGTAAAAATACAAAGATTTAGGTTTACTATGAGACCATTTTGAGGTTTCTAGGACAATGGGTTCAGCTAGAACAAAATAAAAAAGGCGAAACACTACTGCCTTTCGCTATCTACCTACGGTTGTCAGACAGTGACACATTGCCCACGGTATCGCTCTGTCTCTTTTGCTTGCGCCTGCATCACTTCTCGCCAGCCAATATAAACCGCGGGTCCGTTCCAGTTATACGTAGTATATACAGTTCACTGGTGCAAAATAAGACGTAAAAGACTGATTTTGTTTCATTGATCCATTTGATGCCATGTTTAAGGTTATGTATCTGTAATTAAACTCTAATTTTCCCGCATCTCGTCGGTGTATTACAAAAACAGTTTCTACAGATCACAGAACAACCAATACCGATAAATATCCTACAATTTCTAACCATCACCTGCGTTAATCTATAAACACCACGTGCAATTTATTAATAATACCCCTTTTACAGTACCCAATAGTACCCTAGAGCTATCTAAAAACGGAAAAGCTTGAGTAATAATATGCAACTCGCACCTGAGTATTTTTCTTCGTTATAAGTCTTATAAGTCATCAGGTCGGTTGAAAATTATACACAATGATCGCATAAACATTCAAATAGTGTCTCGTTGCATAACGCCTAGCCGTTAGCCTATAAGGTATAGTTTTCTGCTCGGTCGTGAATTGAAAATTAGCTTGCAGCATGCATGATTTTATCGCCCACGTACGCCACTGTACCCGAGAATTATCGGCAATTGGACATACCGTGACGTTGCTTTTTTGTTTTCGAACGGTGTCCCAAAGTGGTATCGCCACATACCGCGCAACACGTAAACGTATTTTGCGCGATATGTTATTGAATTAAATAGTATACAGGGTTGACCTCGTAAAGTTTATATAAAGTAATTATAAAATCTCATTGTGGATAATTTGACTCTACTTTAGCCTACAAGTTATAGTAAATAATGAACGGGACGCAGCTATGATCACAATAGAGCTTGACGCAACACCGTTAAGGTGGTGTATACAATTTTTGCCTTGCAAGCCATCGACGGGGCGGCAAAAGTTCAGAATGAAGTAGAGTCAATTTTTTTTCTATATGTTATTTTATTATTTAAGGTCTTAAGAATGTGTGTACGAAATTTCGAGGCAATATCTATAAAATTAGCCAAGTTATAAGCAATTAGCCGACAAAAAATAAAAAATACGGAGCAATTTTTCCGCTCGAGTTAAAATTTTTTCAAGCCAAGAGATCTTGCAGTGTGTGGTTCATTATTCTGTGAAATTCTCTCGTGGACAGTCATGGGTAAGAAACACTCAAGAAAAAACTCCTTCACGTGCTGGGAATTCACACTCGTGAAAGAAAAGCATTTGCTAGTACGTCTGCCGATATAGTGTCGACAGCGGAAGACGAAGAAATTATAGTGCATGGGTTTGGAGATGGGATACGGAAGAAGACAGATTACACTTCCGTTGTATGGAATCACAGTACCTACTTATGAAGAAATATACTAACAAAGTGGTTGAGTTTGTTGTGAAATTCTGAATCTGACAACATGACAATTGTATCGAAGTACATACAGACAACTGTACTGCGAACGTGGTGGGACAGCGAGAGAATTGTGAGAGAGTGGATTCTACCAAAGACATATTCCGCGGGGCTGTGGGTTGGAGCACTGGGTCCGATGCGGCTTGTACATTGAAAAGAATAGACAACTTTCTATGTTTTACCAATCAGAAGACATCCAGACTGTTGATAATATGTACACAGGGCCGGCCCTAGGCGGTAGGCAAGGTAGGCAACTGCCTACGGCGGCAAAGTTTAGGGGCGGCAAAACCAACTGAACTACAATAAAAAAGGCTCTAAAATATTGCCTGAATCTAGAAAATAAAGGAATAGTAAAATACAATCAAATACAATAGGAATTGACAGGCTTCATTCCTATATTTTAAGATGCATTGCAGCCAATAAAAGACATATTTAAATAAAATAGCTCATTAGCTTTTATAAAGAATTAGGATCAATGTAGTGTACTGTAGTGTAGTGATCCTATACAAAAATCAAAAGAGAAATATAAAATAGTCCTAACGATCCTTTTGAGTTTCTATGCGATATCCACAAACTTAAAGAAAATGTTATAAGTAAAAATGATTTACTGGCACATTCCAAAGATATAGAAACCGCTTTGAAAGTTGGCGATTCCTCCATCTTAACGGTTTAGCATTTGCTGCCGAAATGGTAAGGTAGTTAATTTTTATTTGGGTAGACACATAATTTGCCCGCCTATAAAAATAATATTAAAATGTGCTGAGCCGTTGATGATATTATTATTGAAATTAATTAAAAACTATCAGTGATTAAAAAATTCCCCATGAAATGCTTGCATCAATATCTCCGAAAATAATACTCTTACCAGAACAAATTATGCATCATATTAAAGATAAAATTTTGATGAAGATTTGGGTACATGATAAAGAATTACTTAAAATATTGAAAGATTTAGATTTGGGAAAATGTAAAAAACGGAGATGTTATGTCAATATCTATTCTGTCAAAAACGATAGAAGTTCGCTGATGACAGATTACTTAACAGTGTAGATATTGACATAATATGTCGGTTCTGAAAACCCGTTTTTTAACCTTCTCCCAAATCTACATCTTTCAATATTTTTAAGTAATACTTTTCATCTTTAATATGGTGTACATTTTGTTCTGCTAAGCTTAATACTTTCGGAGATATTTGATGCAAGTAGTTCATGACCAATTTCACTGATAATCACTGATAATTTATAATACATTCCAATAATAATTTCTTCATTCAGTAAACATTTTGATGGTATTATTGGTACTATTTTCATAGTCGGACGAATTAATTATGATGTTAAATGATTTTGCGTCCATAGACCTTGTTTCCAGAAGGTCCAGTTGACGTTTTTAAAAATTCATTACCTCCCTTAACATTGGGCCAAATTTAAACATTGCTTAGCAGTTTTTTTTTTTCGAACCCTGCCTATAACTGTTGCTACCTGAGCGGGCAATAGACAGTTTGCTAAACTAATATTAATAAAAAAGTACTTAAGAACCATGTCTACTTAAAATTGTCTTAATGGGTTAGCAATGAAGGCCACTGAATATGAATTGAGTAATACATTAGATCTGAAAGAAATTACTCGCGATTTTGCAGAAAAAAGGTTCAAAAGAGCTAATTTTAATTTAGGGTTAAACTTTGTATATTGTACTAGTACCAATTCTCTATTCTTTGTTGTTTTAAAAGTATTGTTTGTACTAGTATAATCTCCAAAGGTTGTGTTTTCATTACAAATAAATTTCGTAAATATTGTCTCAGTGTTGACTGTATTTTATGGATCATGATTTTTGTATAAATCTATTTTTTTTTGTATAAATCATTTTGGAGTTAGGGTTTTTTTGAGAGAAACTCAATGGTGAAAACCGAAATTAGCTATCGACTTTTGTTTTCGAGTATTATTATCCTATTAATCTAAGGCCAATTGCACTGCGAAATATGCACTGTCAAATATTTGTACCGAAAGTACCGAAAATATGAACATTTAACATCGCACATCTGGACTTGCAAACACGTTGCAAACTCTCGAACGCATCGGCTGGCTCGACAAAAACTTGCAAAACTACCTTCTACGCCGATATTGGGCAGACTATTTGAGGTAAACATATTAATGCCGCATGAATGCACCGGCGAAAAATACATTCTTATGCCTGCAAGAAATAGTTTTCGGGCTATAGAATTCTTAATACATTTTACTTTCGACAAGAAAATAATATCTTGGTACGTAGTGTGTAGGATGTTTGTTTTCATTCATGATATCATGATGCGTGAATTTATTATTTGATAATAATTATTTCAATCATTTGCGGTTGGTTTGTTGTAAAAGTAATTAATCAATCAATCAGGGGGCGGCACTATTGAGATTTGCCTACGACGGCAAAAACGCTAGCGCCGGCCCTGTGTACAATGCTGTGTGGACCAAATTCTATCATAAGATCTGGACGAATGAAAATCCCCAGCATATGTACTGCCCTGCGGGATCACAGTGTTGATACAAATGCGAAAAACCGAAGCCGAGAAAACTCTAGATGACAAAAAAAATTTATATAATGCCACCAAGCCGATTTACTTTTGTGGGAACGTCCTAATTGTTGATAATTTTGGTATATCTGATGTTCGGATTATATAAAAGACGAAATACATAAGAAAACACTTGAGCAGCAGAAAAAAAGGACACAGGAACATTTAAAGACTATAAAAAGCCACCCAAAAAGTTGACTTATTTTCAAAAGTAGGTAATTCTTGTCCCGATCTGAAATTTCATAATTATGGTAAGCATATTCACACTTATTAATATTTTGCACTTCCCATTGAGGAAATCGCAATGAAATGAAGAACTCTCACGCATTCCAAAGTCCAACTAGCGGCAGCAGTACTAATAATTATTGCTGCAATCGGCGCTCATTCATAAAACACGACAATTCTTTCACTATATAGACAATATGGCCGGACGACCTTGCAGAGGCGTATGCAAATTTGCACCGAGGCACGCTAGATGACAATCTGACGATTAAAAATGATCGGCCTAGCCTGCATGCCAATATTGGTACATACCAGCTCTTTTTTGGGTAGGGCATTGGCACGAACAACGAATATTTACGGTCTGGTGTCTCATACCAATAGATTAGATGATTAAATATTTATTAGTTTTTTTTTCTTGGTATAGATTATTTAGACTACACGGAAATAATATTGGAAATCCCTTATATAAAGATTGTATGTATATACTCTACAGTCTACATAATAGATTAGGTTTTATGGTAAAACCTGATCATTCTATAAATTTTAGGTTAGTTTTTCAGTTATTAAGCATAGTAAAAATGATAAAAATCATTTTTTTTGTGCATTTTTCTTCTGTGATGTTAAACAAAAAAAATTGAGACGATGCTTATTTCGTATTAAAATATTTATCATATGATACTTCACAACGAAATGAATATATAATAATTTGTAAGTGTTTTTGGAAGCACTTTCCGTCACACAGGATTGTATTTAAATTTTTCAGTTTGAATTGGAAAGCTGCTACCTCAAAAAACACAATTACAGGATTTTTTTAGCTCATTTTGAAGTGCTTCTAGAAACATTTTCCATAGTATCCTATCCCCAATTTTAGTTTCTAGTTTAGAAAACAAGCCATTTATACCCTATTTTCTTAAACTATTAAGTTCTTTTATTATTAACTTTTCATAAAATTTCATGAAATATGAAATTATAAACATCTTCTCCATTGCATATTATAAATATATAACTGATAATATATGAGTTCACTCATATATACAGAACGACAAGGCGCACATTTTAAAATTTTTAGCGTGCATACAGGATGTTCCATAAGGTAGTTCTAACCCAAACCTGTTTTTTTTTTTTAATGGAACAACCTTTGGCACAATTTTGAATTCCTCGCTAAATTTTACGGCAATGAAACATAACATTACCTACACTAAACTTTATAGTTTTTGATTTATTTTTTACCTGGACACACTGTATATGGTTTCAGCAAATTAATTTCCTAGATGCAAGCGGTTATATGAATTTGAAAGCAACATTTTTACTTTATCATATGTGGTAATATGACATATGTATATAACATATTTAGTATGTAATGACAAAGTATTATTGTCGAAAAAAAGGTTTGAGATTTTAGCGGAAATATGTCCAGAAATATGTCGTGATTGTATATCTTATTTGAATCAAATTCTGTAAATACGTAAGTCAATTTAAGAATTACGAGCCTGATGAAAATAACATAAAATAGAAAGCGAACATAAAATTGATTTATTATTAATTTGCACGTTTGTTTGTAATTGTTAAGGTACGTTCACACTATGTATCTATATCTTATTTACTATCTGTTCCAACGCAGAATGTAGGTCATATAATATTATGCGTAGCTCATTAAAATTAAGTCATCTCAAATGTATTATGAAGCTCAAAGCAACAAACTGACAAGCCCAAATAACGGAAACGATATTATAATTACATATTTTCTAGCAAGATTATATTTTCAGCATAATATACATACACAGGATGTCTCACTGAACTGGTACATTAGAAGTTTCTCATATTCTACTATTTCCGAAAACTTGAAATTTTGGAATTAGTATTTACTTGATCTGAGGTCTTTTTTTCATGATTGGTGAATCAAAACTAAAAACATAACCAAATAAGACGATGTGTTGTTCATCATGATATCTTGTACAGGATGTTCAAAATTTATAACACAATAATTGAATTTTCAAACGTAAAAAACTCATTTTTTCAACTGGAATACCCTGTATATTGATGCGCCATTCGATAAGAAATCTTATTCCCTATCAACCAATATTAGGGTTCCCTATATCTATCTTTAATAGTTTTTTAGATATTGTCACTTTTTCTTTAAATCCATTATGAATACTCCCGGTGGCCACCAATTTCGCCAGATTTAACACCATTAGACTTTTATTTCTGCGCGAGTGCCATTTCCAATAAAAAAATCATCATTCAGGCCTGAAACACCCAAATAAATTAAACAGAATATGTTCTTGTGTAATTTATTATTAATTATTAATTTATTATTATCTAATACTTGGAGAGAATTATTGTTAATAAAGAAGAAGAAAGCCCAAAAGAAAAACATTCTAGAGAAATAAGAAAGGAAGCGAAAAAGGAACAGAATAAGAAGCTGCCCCAAGAAAACCACTAAAAATTCCAGATGTCTGAACTTCGGGCGCTTACCTTACGACAAAAACGACCAACCACAATACAAATTACCGAACCATATTAGTAAACCTGCAAGAAAAAATACCCCAACCCACGAAATCAACCTGCACTTCAAAAGGAAGAAAAAAATTGACGATCGTGGGTTTTGCAAATCGACTCATACGCCAGTGGGCAGGCCTTCACCTTGTCCTATAAAACAAGTGACAAACGACCCCCCCCCCCTCTCCCTCTAATAAACCAACGAAAACCGTCAAAAACCAAAAATTATAACCTCAAAATTTTTGAAAATCACCCAAAAAGTTAGGTTATGTCACGCATCCCGTTCAGTCGAAAGTTGTTTGCCTAAGCGAGCGGCGCTCTCAACTGTTTGCGCTCAAAAACAAAAGAGTTACGACCAAACAAATGCAATCTAGACACTCACACACACGCCGGGCAAAAGCAGCCGCGCGCTATTCAACTGTTATGGTGGGATCTGGACATAATAACAGTTGAATAACGATTCCTCCGGTGACTAGACGTGCTAATCAGTTTCGCTTTCTATACGTAATAGTGAAATTGATCCTTAAAAAGTTGATCATCACTATGGATTTCTAAGAACTATTAAGAAACATTAGGGAAAAGCAAAACAATGTACTGTCCAGGAGTTTTTGAAAATTCGCTACGACGCAGTACCAACTATGGGAGTTTTCGCGAGAAAAACAAAAAACCACCGTTGCCAACTCAAAAAAGTGTCAGCAGAAGGAATAGTTTCAGCAGTAGAAGTGATTGTAGTGATAATAGTGATGGGAAATTCGAGAAAATACCGTTGTGTAAACAGAATAGTGATTCTAACCTTAAATGTAAACAAACTGGTGCGTTCTCGAGACGAAATAGTCTCACGAAAAGTGAATCTAAGAATAGGCAGCAAAACCTACAAGAAAAGTTTAAAAATTCCCAAGAAAAACTGTCAAAAGGTGATGGGAAGTTTTCGAAGAAAGACGATGATTTTTTGGTTAATTTTTGTAATGATATGACTTTACTGACGGCGAACCTAACCCAAGAAAAAACAATCGGGAATAGTCAAGAAATCAAAGATAAATTGGAAGAAAACTCCAATTATCCAAAAGTTCCCAAAAGAAGCCGAAAATCAATGGACAAGAATTGTTCAAATATAGTCCAAAAACATTTAAACCACAATCAAATCAGAAATTTCCAACCTAATTTGGAAGAAACCCAATTGGACGAAGTCCAACCCAACCTACAAGAAAAAACTTTAAAATTGACAAAGCAATATTCTTTCGACGAAAATGGAACAAATCTTCAAAACAACAGTCAAAAAATACCAACTAATTTGGAAGAACTCCAAGCAAAACTGGTAGAACCCAACTTAAGCCAAGATAATCAAAAAATACTAAGAAATAATAGTCTCGCCATAAGTCCAAATTTGGAAGACCCGTTCAAAAAACCCTCAACCCAATCGAAACATTTGAAGCACTTCAAATCGCATTTCAAATCGAAGATAACTCCAAAATTGGAAGACATCCTGCTAGCGATAACTCCAAATTTGGAAGAATTGGAGAATTTGTTCAAAGCCAATAGAAAAAATTCAAAGGTTGATACGAATGATTCAAAAGATATTGGCGAAGACAAACATTTGGAAGAAAATACAAAACTGGAAGATGATATAAAAATAGAAGATGGTATAAAAACGGAAGATGTTATAAAAATGGAAGAAGACACCAAAACGTGTAATCTAGAATACAACTGTGATAGCTTAGAATCTTCTGAAACAAAATCAAAACCAACTAAAGAAGAAGAAGCAATGTCTCCGGACATAACTCCAAATTTGGAAGAAACTCAACACCAAGAGACGACAACAACATCTTCCAACACCAGCGATTTAAACTCGATAAAATCCACGAATTCTTCCAACCAAAGCTTGAATCTAATTGGAAGAAAGTTATACATGAAATCGACGAGGTCTTCCAACGCTAAAAACTCCAAAAATTCCCGGGAAAATGTCAATTTCGAGCAGAGTTTAAGGTCCCCAAAAATCGCGAAGAACGTTACCAAATGTGACGATTTGTGCGAAAGAAGTATTGAAAAGGATAGAGTTCGAAGCGTTGGAAGAACAAAGAAAGAACGGAGGAAAAATTTGAGGAGTATGCTGGAAGATGGTCTGCTGGAAAAGTTGAAGTCGAGGAGTGAATTGAGGTTAGATTTTGTGAAAGAGAAGACGTCGTTGGGAACATTAAATGGAAGATTGAGTTTGGAAGATCAGTGTGGAAGAAGCGGTATTCCAGATGGAAGAAAGTTGAAGAACGAAGGGAAAATTAAGACTGTTAGGTTTAAACGGAATAACTCCAAACGGTTCCAATGCAGATCACTCCAAAAAATACCTACCATAGAATACCAAGACTTATACCAGTTGGCATTATATCGAAAATATTATTTCCCTCATAATATACTATTTAAAAATTTGTCTGAGTTGGCTGTAGATTCCAAGGTGATTTTGAAATGTAGAAAATTGTTTTGTTTTTGGAAGAAAATTTACCGTTTTCTTCTTCTTTTATTTCCAGGCCAAAACCGAGGAGCAGATTTTCAACGAAAAGCAATTCTTGGACACACAGAAAGTCTGGTTGATGCACAGAAATGGTTTTTCTTTGGCTAGGAAAGTCCCAGGTCATGGAAATGACTCGGGTAAGATCAAAATCCAACTGGAAGAAACTGGAGATGGGTTATTCGTGGATGAAGACGATATTGAGAAGGTATGTTGATTATTTTTCTTTTGATGGTCTGGTCTGAAGCCATGTTTGAGGGAGATTAAAACATTCGACTTCTTTTGTCTTTAGGCCAACCCCAGTCAGTTTGATATGCTCGAGGACATCACAAACCTTCGTTACTTGAACGAATCCAGCATCTTACATGCTTTACGTCAAAGATTTGGCTCGAGTCTGATCCACACCTACGCAGGTTCAAACACGTTACTGGTCATGAACGCCATGGCTCCATTGGCCATTTATTCAGAGAAAGTTGTTGCCCTATTCAAGGGTTGCAAATCCGAAGACATGCCTCCACATATCTACTCAATGGCGCAGTCGGCATACCAGAACATGTTGGCCACAAGGAAAGACCAAAGCATACTCTTCTTGGGACGATCAGGTTCTGGAAAAACGACGAACTTCAGGCATTGTCTTCAGTACCTCCTAACAGCTTGCGGAGCTTTGAATAAGGTCCTCACCGTGGAGAAGCTGACATCGATCTTCACCATCCTGGAGAGTTTCGGCAATTGCAAGAGCATCATGAATTCCAATTCTACGAGGTTCACCCAAATCTTCAGCTTGGATTTTGACCAGAGCGGTATCATAGCGTCTGCTAGTATCCAGGTCTTGCTTTTGGAGAAGACCAGGATCACCAAGAAGTTGGAAGGCGAGTCTAACTACCACGTGATGCAGCGGCTCTTGTACGGCGTCGAAGGAACGCTGAGGAAGGAGTTATTCTTGGAGAACTTAACCGGAAATGAATCGAACGCGTTCTTCAGCACGCACCAGAAACACGAAGACAAGCAGAGGTTCCAGGTTGAGTTCGGGAAGTTATGCCAGGCGTTCCAAACGTTGGGTGTGCCCGAACAGGACCAGAAAGTTATTTGGGCCGTTCTGGCTGCTGTTTATCATTTAGGGAATGCTGGAACCAGTAAAGGTACGTCCTTTTCACTTTGGTTTTCGTTTCCTTCAATCGTTAACGTCAAATAATTTTCTTCTAGTTGGAAATCGTTATCAATTCTCGAATCCTCAAGCTGCTCAAAAGGCTGCCAATCTCTTGGGGACAACAGTTGAAGAACTGTCCAGGGTGACTTTTGGGCCTGCCTCTGGAGGCATGGTGACACCAAATGGCCAAAGGCAGCCCTTTAGGACACCCTCTCCAATCGACAAAGGCCTGGAAAGGGATGTTTCTGGTCTGGAAGCTTTGGAAGGGATTATCATCGGATTTTATAATGAAGTTTTCAATGCTGTGGCTGCGCTCATCAACAAGTAAGTCAAAACTTTAACACATTTATTTATACTTTTTTTCTCTCTCTCTCTCTCTCTCTCTCTGAAGAACAATGTTTTTTCATCATTAACCAACAAACCTGTTACTTTCAGATCAATTTCAGCATCAACCCATACAGTATCCTCCCTGCTACTTGTGGACACACCGGGCTTCCAAAATCCGGCAACATGCGGAAGACAAACTGGTGCTTCATTCGAAGACCTATGCCACAATTATCTGCAAGAGAGGCTTCAACTGTTATTCCACCACACGAACTTGGTAGCACCGAAAGATAGGTATCTCCAAGAAAACATAGAAATCGACATGGACGAACACGAGCATGAGAACTTGATCAATCCGACACCTTTGGTCAACCTTTTGGACAAAACTGCCCAGAATACGGTGGTCAGAACTTCGCAGAATGACCTTCACGAAACAGATCGAAGAGGGTTGTTGTGGTTGCTGGACGAGGAAGCTATTTATCCGGGATCTAGTGACGAGTCTTTTCTCGAAAGGTTATTCACGCATTATAACGATAGAGATCATCAATTACTCTTGAGGAAAGCGCCTGGGAATCATCAGTTTATGCTTCAGCACCTTCAAGGGACGAACCCGGTGTTATATAATTGTTTGGGGTGGATAAAATGCAGTAGGGAGAATCCTGTCTCGAAGAGGGCTGTTACCATTTTGCAGGAAAGTCATAGGTATGTTGTTGAAGATTTTTTTAACTGGGTTTTTTGTTATTGTTTGTTTTCTTTTGCAGGGATGATATAAATAAGTTGTTTGTTAGTGCTCGTGGACTTGGAGGGACGAATTTTAGCGAGTCTTTGGTCGGGATTGAGGGTACTCAATCTTTGAGGAGAGCTTCTAGTATCAGGAGGACTTTTAACGCTGGAACTGCTGCTATAAAGAGGAAGTCGATTTGTTTGCAGGTTAGTTTTTGTGCTATTATTTATAGACCTTTATGTTAATAATATAACTTTCATATTGAAAATCCAATAAAATGTGTCTAAAATAGTCGATTTAATAACCAGGAGGAATAAATTCAGTCATCAGATTTACAATTGGGAAAAATATCCACAAATTTGAATTATTTTGAGGTTAAATGTTTTTAATAACCACAATACATGTCTTGTTGTAACTTATATAAATATATCGAATTAAAGTGCACTGATCTGAACAAGTCAATACAAATCGTTTTGGATGTCTACAAGCGACCTAACCTAAAAAAAGTTTGAAGAATTCCTCCTAGTTATTAAATGGAACGAATTTTAATCCTAAATAAATATCAGATACTCATTTTTATGTGAATTTTTTGTATTGGATTCCGTATTTATTCTTGTTAACCTAAGAAAATACACATAACCAATAAATATATCATAACTTCACCAAAGCGAAACACAAACACCATCATTAACCTCTTGATTAATTTTTTACAGACGAAATTCACCATCGACGGTCTAGTCGAGACATTACGCAGAACAAAACTCCGTTTCATCCAATGCGTCCTACCACATCACAACGCAGGTCTGTGCGAAGTCAACAACGCGTTCCTCAATTTTAAAACCAACGGCGCCATAAACGACGATGCCATCATCAATATACCGCTACTCCGATCTCAGGTAACCTAAAAACATTAACAATAAACAACAAAGCGTAAATAAATGTCAAATCGAAAGCGAAGATAACCTTAAATTATTAATTCTGTCAATCAAGTGATTGACAGATGTTAAACTAAACTAAATACTTGTTATATTTTTGACATTGACAGATTGTAACTTGATTTACAGATGAGAGGAGCGCAGATTTTGGACTTTGTCCGCATGCACAAACAGGGGTATCCCTATTTTCTGCCGTTAGGCGAATTTAGAAGACGATTCAAGCTGCTTGCGCCTGATTTTAAACAGTCGAGTCCTGTGTTGGACGAAAGAAAAGCGGTAGACGATATGTTGATGTGTTTGGACCTCGAACTTTCCAGTTATAGAGTTGGCCTCAGCCAGGTGAGTGTTTTTTGTTATTTCCTTAGTTTATTTTAGGTTAAAACGCCGTTGTTTTTTATTGGAAACGTAGGAACCTATTTTTCTTCGAATATTTGCGTAAATGCCCGGAAGATTTGTCTGTTCGAAGGTAGATGTCGCTCAAGGTCGTGACGTTTTGAACTCCCGTCTTTATCGACTGTGTTTCTCGTATGTAGTTTCAGCTTTTACTCACTAGATGTCGCGTAAATAGTGAAACTCTCCTTTCGTGCTTTCAATTTATTTTAGATGCGGTTTTTATTGAATATTAATCGGATTGATATCGTTTTTTTTTAGTGTTTAACTTGATTGATGGAGTTGATGAACCTCTGCTGAGGTAATTAGAAATTCTGTTATGTGATGTGTTGGAATCTGGAAGTACAAAATGTAGTGAAAGTCGCATTTTTGCGCGGAGTGAAAATTTTCGACATGGTATAGCCCTCGGGGTAGATTTCACTTGTTTTAACGGGCAGGATTGACTGATAGAAAGCTGCAGACGCTACAAGATGGTTTCTGATGCAATCTCGTCCCTTGAAATCGTGTATCATAATGTATGATCACAGAAAAAATTTAAATTTAATGCAATGTCAAAAAAACTTGCTATGCTTTGATGTTCCATAAATAGGAATTTTTATATTAAGTACATAATTGACTATTATGTTATTCACGTGTTGAGTATTACGAAAATAACTTCAAGCCTATTAATAAATTAGTTTTACTCAGACCGGTTATATTTAAATGTACGAAATGTGCGTTCATGTTTTGTTTTAAAAATATTTGGGCGCATATTTGTGGCATGATACGCTACTATGAATCGAAGCATGGGCGCCGGTAGATTGGGCAGAGGAATTTTGAAAAACGGGCACTGTCAAACGGAAATTGCTGGACAAATGATGATTATTACTATTACTATTAGGTATGAGCGGCTACTTAATCATAACCTACAATTTTTCAGTTATTTCAATTCATAAAACTCATGGTGATGCACATTAGAAGTTTTGTGTTCTACTAAGCTTAATATATTTCAAAACTTGGAAACAGTATCTACTTGATGCAAAACTAATATACTCCCAAATTGGGAATACATATACTATTTAACCCCTTATTAATGATCTTCAATTTGACGCATGACAGAAAATTATAGAACAACATTTAGAAAAGTTATAACATTTTGCTAAAGCAGAACAAAGTTATGTTGAATTGAAGCCACACAACATAAGTATAATATCGTTATTTAGGGGTTCTTCACCTCAGAGCAAGATATTTTGCATTCATGAATAGGACTACCGCATCTAATTACCTATAGTTTAGTATATGGTGGAAAGTTATATAATAATTTTTGAAAGGGTTATAAACATGTTATAACAACCAACCAAAATATCAACTCCCTCCACTTGGTGTCATACATAATATCGTAATGTAGAGGCTTTTCAGCTTTTAATGTAAGCATTTAAAGTATAATCTTAAGCAATTACCTACAATTTGGCCTAAGAGAAAAGGATTTAAACAGTTTTTGTAAAAGTTATAAACATTTTTCTGTTGTAAAGATATGTAATTTGTACCGCAATACTCAAATAAGTAGTAGACAAAATTACTGTGGTTTAGGGGTTGTATGCCACAAAGAAAATTTCTCAGCGTAAATGAGTAAATACAACCATAATTTACCTAAGAATTTGTCATATGATGTCATATAATTTTTGTAAATGTTATAATAATTTTCTGTAGCGTTTTTTGTAGTATATCTGAAAGCTTGCATAGAAGGTATATGCAAATTATTGTGATTTTAAAGGTAACTAAAAAGAAGGTTAGAAAGATACGTAAGTAGTGTAGTTTAAAATAGCATTTTAAACGGAAATTTACAAAAAGAGACTGCCCCTCGTGGAAGATTTTGTACCGACGCTCATGTAAAGTTTTTTTGGGCAAATTGTCAAATAAACATTCAAATTTAAAGTGGTTTTGGAACTGTTCGTTTTCACTTTTCGGACACTTTTTTGTATTTTACAAAGGTTAAAAAAGACACATCAGTTTAAATTTTGTTTTACGACTTTTATGTTATTTGTTCTTTAATAAAATATAGTGATAAGTCGAAAATTATCATATTTAATTTTATGGGCTTAAATTATAACCTTGTTCCTTTACGTAAAGTTATTTAATTTCACATTACTATATATATAACATCCGGGATATCGATAAAATTATATTAGCACGGAAATATTATACTCGCCACAGCTTGCTTGGTATCTAAAAATAACCTAAAATTTCCGGAGTGAACAACCTGCCAAAAAATTGGCTCCAATATGAATATACATACAACGCAACAGTTGGCTGGGACCCAAAAAAATATCGCATGCATTACAGCATCTTGCTCTAAAATGATTTAAAACATCTTCCGTTCTGTGCTAAAGATATTCACCAAACTTATCAATGAAAATAGATATAGCAAAAAATACTCAAAAGGTGTTTAGATTCTAAATACCAGTATCTAAATACCATAATAATTAGTAATTACTGTACACTGATACTGTATACTTTAAAAATAACTTAGATCGAAACAAAGAAATCTGATACCTGTAGTCAATGTCGCGGATATCATATGTTGTGCATATTTGTTATATTACACGGAAATACGTGAAGTGCTTTGATATAAATTGATATTTTTTCGATTGTTGACACCTGTTATATGTAGGTATATATTTATTATATGAAATCTAATGAATACTTACAATAAAACACTCATCTTCAAAATATTCAGGCTTGATGTCTAGCACACGTCAAAAGAATGAATAACAATTCTTTTTATTTTGTACGTGCTGGTATGTTTCCATTCAAGCATGCCTCACATTCTTTTGACATAGCTACCTACATTTCAGCGGATAGCTTCTTTGATATGATTGTAGAACATGAGAGATTCATAACGTAATATTAGTTATGTATTTTATGTTGTTGATGTCACCAACTGTAGTCTCCAGTTTTGTTGAATTGGTTATAGTTTTTGGGACAATGCTTCGTGTTTAGAAGATTTCTATTCGTGCATTCTCTGGCACTTTAAAACCGGTTTTCTCGTAAACTTTGAGTATTTAGTATGGAGTTTCTTTAAAATTGTTCAAAATTCATTCAGCGTTATCAAGGAAGAAATATCTTTTAAAATAAAAAAGTTACTTTTGCACCGAAATATCTAGCTTTGTTAAAAAAATACACAATGTGCTTCAGACTAGGTAACTTACTATACAGTTCTGAGAATCTAGTTTTAATTGTTCCGGATTCTGACGAACAAAAGACGTATTAAAGTTCCCTTGATTCATATCTAATTATCACTTCCGTTAGACAGACAGTAACGAGTATCATTCCTTTACAATACAAAATAGGAAATTGGAACATATACTCGCATACTAACAAAAGTAGATTATCAACAAGTACCTACGAAAAAGAGCAGTGGTCCAAGTGCCAAACCTTGGGGTACCTCTACGTTTTGTACTACAGCTTAATGATTTTCTCTAAACAATAAAAAGAAAGAGTCTATCATAATTTGACGTGAAATATGTGTATTTATGATAGAATAGAAGACACATACGCATGTAAACACGGTGAATTGTACCAATTAATCCATCAATTAGGGAGAGAAATGAAAACGCTACGTTTTGACCATGAAATTCGTTATGAATTTCATGCTTTCTCAACATAAGTATAGGGTTGAGATTGACTTAATTATTTTTTGTTGCCATCAGACTGTAAAATATTTTTTTTGGTAATTTGTTTTGTAGGTATACTTTCCTCGTGTTCAATTATCCTCAATTTTCTCTATGTAAATGTTAACAAGTATATTTTGACTTTATCATACGCAGTATGATGACGAAACTTCTTATTTAGAAGTTTCATGACTAAACTTAGAGCTGAAAAGCTTTTGGTTCAAAAGGGTCCAAAGGAACTGGACGTTTCCTCTAAGCATTTTTCCAGGATTATAGTTTAGCTGCAAAAGCAAATTCTATTTGATCGAGATCGGTCTCATCTGCATTGATATAATACTATATAGTGAGCCAGTGTCAAATGCTGATGTTTTGACAATATCTCACTATATCTACTGTCAATAGTAAAAAGATCTCATATTGTGATAGCGTGTACGGTCCTTGCCTGACGGCGTCGGATAGGCAGCGTGTTCAGCGTGTCCAAAATGCATGTGTCCTGTTTGTTTTTGGTTTGAGGAAGTATGATCGTGTATCGAATGGGCTGGGCGACTTGGGGTGGTTGAACATGGATAACACTAGGGTGTCGCATGCAGCAATATTATATCATAAGTTGCTATCCAAGAGGATCCCACAATACCTCATGCGGAAGATGCGCTGTAGAACGGATGTCCATAACCTTAATTTAAGATTCAGGGGTTTGTTTGCTCCACCTGCCCATCGCGCTGAGCTGTATAAACGGTCATTCTCTTACCAGGTCGGTCACATATACAATGGTCTCAGGGAAGATATAAAAAAAACAATTATTATTCAGCACCTTCTGCGAAATTTGAAATGACATTACAATATTTCAAATGTGAATAACCAGATATTAGTTTTCACTTTTCTCCAATACTTTCTTTTTTTTTCATTTTAGATAATCCACTTTGTAAATACTTCAGGCTATTCTATAATCAAACATAGTTTTCGATAGTAAAAGTTTTGAAGCGATTTCCAATTGCGTAAGCCGGACTTGATATTTACGAATTCAAATCCATTAATATTTATGCATTATCAATTAAATAAAATTTGCTATTTCCGGGGCTTAACCTTCGTTGGTCGTTATTTGTTTTCACATAATAACTCTATTTTAATTTGTTTGGCATTTAATACCTACGTGTTATCGATATTCTTTTTACTGAATGTTCTCTTTTAAGTTTGTAGGCACACTTATTAAAAAATGCACGCGCGCTTCTGGCTTATAATTAGTATGGCTTTTCCTCGATAAGGCCCGTGCCATTTTTGTTCGTATATAACTGTATATTGCTTTGAGAGATCTGAAAGACATGTAGTGGGTCGGGCTCTTGCAAACTCGTATAGCAAGTTGCCCGGGCATGTTAACTGTACTTGTAGTGTTGTGTATTGCCATACAATTAAAAACAGAAAGCTTTCTTCGAATAAATATCGGTTAAAAGTTTATGCGGCTGGATTGTTTTAGTGCCCTAGATGGACCTTTCTATACAATTTGAAATTAGAATTGATGTAGTTAAATAAATGAGTTTTTTTGGTTCAAATGTTGTAACGAAAAATAATTCAGAAAGAAAAATCTGATGTGGCCAGGCACATGACTATCATACAATATATAAAATTAATAGGTTAGCTCTATCTATTTTAGTTTGTTCAAGAGGATTTTTGAAACTTAGATTTTACGTTGTTTTTAGGTGGTTGAATGTTATTATTTCGCTTCATGTGCGATTACGAGCAAAGTAGTTGGGATACAAATTATTATTATACACGTTTATGGATCAGATACATTGGATAATTAATTCTAAACAGTACAGCCCTCTATCTATTTTAGTTTGTTCAGGAGGATTTTTGAAACTTAGACTTTACGTTGTTTATCGGTGGTTAAATGTTATTATTTCGCTTCATGTGCGATTACGAGCAAAGTAGTTGGGATACATATTATTATTATACACATTTATGGATCAGATACATTGGGTAATTAATTCTAAAAACTACAGCCCTCTATCTATTTTAGTTTGTTCAGGAGGATTTTTGAAACTTAGATTTTACGTTGTTTATAGGTGGTTGAATGTTATGATTTCGCTTAATGTGCGATTACGAGCAAAGTAGTTTGGATACAAATTATTATTATACACGTTTATGGATCAGATACATTGGATAATTAATTCTAAACAGTACAGCCCTCTATCTATTTTAGTTTGTTCAGGAGGATTTTTGAAACTTAGATTTTACGTTGTTTTTAGGTGGTTGAATGTTATGATTTCGCTTCATGGGCGATTACGAGCAAAGTAGTTGGGATACAAATTATTATTATACACGTTTATGGATCAGATACATTGGGTAATTAATTCTAAAAACTACAGCTCTCTATCTATTTTAGTTTGTTCAGGAGGATTTTTGAAACTTAGATTTTACGTTGTTTTTAGGTGGTTGAATGTCATGATTTCGCTTCATGTGCGATTACGAGCAAAGTAGTTGGGATACAAATTATTATTATACACGTTTATGGATCAGATACATTGGGTAATTAATTCTAAAAAGTACAGCCCTCTATCTATTTTAGTTTGTTCAGGAGGATTTTTGAAACTTAGATTTTACGTTGTTTTTAGGTGGTTGAATGTTATGATTTCGCTTCATGTGCGATTACGAGCAAAGTAGTTGGGATACAAATTATTATTATACACGTTTATGGATCAGATACATTGGGTAATTAATTCTAAAAAGTACAGCCCTCTATCTATTTTAGTTTGTTCAGGAGGATTTTTGAAACTTAGATTTTACGTTGTTTTTGTGTGCTTGAATGTTATGATTACGCTTCATGTGCGATTACGGGCAAAGTAGTTGGGATACAAATTATTATTATACAGATTTATGGATCAGATACATTGGATAATTAATTCTATAAACTACAGCCCTCTATCTATTTTATTTTGTTCAGGAGGATTTTTGAAACTTAGATTTTACGTTGTTTTTAGGTGGTTGAATGTTATGATTTCGCTTCATGTGCGATTACGAGCAAAGTAGTTGGGATACAAATTATTATTATACACGTTTATGGATCAGATACATTGGATAATTAATTCTAAAAACTACAGCCCTCTATCTATTTTAGTTTGTTCAGGAGGATTTTTGAAACTTAGAT